>JAWWTY010000010.1:22296657-22395283 GCA_035222235.1 Margarornis squamiger
CATGCGCCTCTGACCGCCCGCCCTTTCCCTTCCCGCCCCTCCCGTCGGGCACAAGATGGCGGCGCGGGCGGCCCCTCAGTGACACCGGGCTGCGCCCCCGGCCCCGCCATGGCCGACCTGGGCCGCCAGCTGCACGAGTACCTCTCGCAGTCCAAGTCTCCTCCTGCTGCCGCTGCCGCTGCTGCCGCCCCAACCCCATCACCGCAGCCCCTCAGCGGCTCTCCGGCGGCGGCCAGCGGCGGGCTGCGGGCCTGGCTGGGCGCCGTGGGCGGCGCGGCCGAGGCGGAGGCCGAGCCGTGGCTGCCGGCGCTGTCGGGCTGGCAGCGGCTGGCGGGCGGCGCGCTGTGCTCCGCGCTGGCCGCGCTGTGCTTCGTGCTGGCCGCGCTGTGCCTGCCGCTGCTGCTGCTGCGCGCCCGCCGGTTCGCGCTGCTGTGGGCGCTGGGCTCGCTGTGCGGCCTGGGCGCCGCCGCGCTGTGGAGGGGCCCGGCGCGGCTGCTGCGGGAGCCGGGCCGCGGCGCCGTGCTGTACCTGCTGGCGGTGCTCGGCACGCTGTACGCCGCCCTGGGGCTGCGCAGCACCGCGCTCACCGCGCTGGGAGCCGCCGCGCAGATCGGCATTGCGGCGGGGGTGCTGCTCGCAGCGGTGCCCGGAGGGGCGGCCGGGCTGCGCCGCTTGGCCGGGCTGCTCCGGGGGAAGGTGCTGCCCCTGTGAGACCGGGAGTGCTTGGCCTGCTCCGGGGGAAGGCACTGCCCCTGTGAGCCTGGCAGGGCTTGGCTGGGATGCTCCGGGGCAATGCCCCTCTTGGCCGGGCTGCTCCGGGGGAAGGTGCTGCCCCTGTGAACCCGGCGATGCCCCTCTTGGCCGTGCTGCTCCAGGAAAGGCACTGCTCCTGTGAGCCCGGGAATGCTTAGCTGAGCTGCTCCTGGGAAAGTGCTGCCCCTGTGAGACCGATCTGCTCTGCTTGGCCTGCTCCGGAGGAAGGTGCTGCCCCTGTGAGCCCGGCAATGCTTGGCTGGGATGCTCCGGGACAGAACATTGCTCCTGTGAGCCCGGCAATGCTTGGCCTGCTCCAGGGCAAATCACTGCTCTTGTGAGACCGGCAATGCTTGGCCGGGCTGCTCCGGGGAAAAGTGCTGTCTCTGTGAGCCCGGCAATGCTTGGCTGGGATGCTCCGGAACAGAGCACTGCCCCTGTGAGCCCGGCGATGCCCCTCTTGGCCGGGGTGCTCCGAGGGAAGGCACTGTCCTTGTGAGCCCGGCAATGCTTGGTCTGCTTCGGGAAAAGCACTGCCCCTGTGAGCCCGGCGATGCTCCGGAGGAGGACTGGCAGCATCATGGGACTGACTCGCACACGGACTGAGAACTTCGGGCTCTGGCCAGCCGACTCCGAGGAGGGGAATGCCATTTGCCCCGCGCCCTGCCGGGTTTTCCTCGCCGGCTCTCCGAGACCGACAGAGCAGCTGGCAGCCCGGAGGGTGCTCCGAGCTGTGCGTGCCGCAGTCAGGTGTGTTAGCCTGCCGGTGTGTACCTTCCAGCACGGTCAGCTCCACAGCCACAGCCCCAGGTCAGGAGCTGGCAACACCCCAGTTCCCTGCCTTGAGGATGGGACCATGTGGCTGCTGCAGCTGCCTCGGACCGCGAGTGGGATCAGAGCCGGTGCGGTGTCATCGTGGACCTGCCCCTTACTGAGTAGCGGGCAGGGCTGACGAATGCTGAAACGCGAAGAGGATTTAGCAAAATCCGATCATGTCTGGGGGACAGCGTCCGAAAATTAACTATTACCTCGTTTAGTGCTGAGCTCCACCCTCTGAACACGCTGCGCTTGCTGCCTCAGACCAGCGGCGAGAATATAAAGTCTGTGGCCCCTAAACTGCCTTTCTCTAAAAACCAGCTCTAAAATACCATGCAGTAAGTGAAACAAACTTTCCTGGGGCTGTGGGTTGCAAAGACTGCCCGTAGCTGTAAGGGGGGAGGTCTTCCTGCATGACGATGAGAGAATGAAAGGTGCTAATATTAATTAATGAAGAGCCTTGGCCTTTGCAGATACTGGTGCCATACAGCTGCTGTGAGGGACCACATTCTCAGGCCTTACAAAGGTAGCTTCAGCTCTTTATTTTGTGTACGTATATGTTTTGCTCTCTGAACTGGGGCAGGAATTGCTTCCCTGTCACAGGATGACACTCAGAACAGATTTCCTAGTAGCTGGAGCTCGGTTTCAGTGCAGGAACTGAGCTGCCTTAGGAAAGTGCTGAATTCAGGGGGACAGCCGGGTGCTCCAGGCTGGGCTGTGCTACTGTGGACTGCTGCAGAACCAGAGCCAGGATCTCATGGAGCATCTGTACCTCATGGACAAAATAAAGCCAAACACTGCAATACTTACCTGCTACCACTACTTAACCTATTCACCAAATACTTTTCTGAATTAAATTGTTGAAGGGGGTACTTAAATGTACATAGTCTGCTTTAATAAAACTACTTGTGTCCAGTTGTCAGTATAGACATTCCAGTAATGGTCACTTTTTTCCCTTAAAAATGCAGTTGGGAGCTATCTCAATAGCATTAAATTAGACTCTTATTTTTACAACTTCTATCTACAGTATATATAATTAATTTTACTCGTAACAGCAGTTAGGAGACAAGGTGGAGCTCTAAACTCACAGGTAGAGCATAAGATTCTACACGCAGCACTGGTAAAAGAACAGGACCTGAAGAATACAGAAGGATAAAAGAAGGATTAAATAATTGTGTCTATTTCCCAGTGGGTCATGGTAGCATGGACTGGGAAGCTGCTTTTGTCTCTCCTGCTATGCTGTTTTGTACAAAAGCTAGCTAATTATCAAGTTTCTTTATGACTTTCTGAGCATATTTCATGATCTTGAAATAAAACATAACTAAAACAGCTGCTCCTTGGATAAAGAATGTGACTTAAACCACTATGGTACTTGGTGTTAAGGAGTTAACCACCCATCTGAGTTGTCTAGATAAAGCTGGGTTTCCTATAGTTAGGTATACTCTAACTTCTTGTGGTAGTGGAATGTGGTTTAATTAAAGCCTAAAGCTCATCCTCTAAATTGCATATGCTATCAGACCTCTTTTAGCCCCTTAAATTATACAGGGCTTGCTAACAAAAAAAACCCCCCAAAAATAGGGCAAGCTTTCCTCTTTGCCAGTGATTACCATGAAAACTTCAGGACAGATCTGAACTCCCAGACATACACACAAAGTGACCAAAGCCCTTTCAACAGAACTATAAAGCATTTTTTTTTCACTCTCAAGGGAGAAACTGTGTCATATCAGATGCATCTCAGATGTTTCCCAGTTAATTGCCTTAAGAGCATTCTGTCTTTTCTGAGCCCCATGACAAGGATTTTATAAGCTAATGATCAGCTAGAATTTTCAAATGCCATTTTATACACTACAAATTAAAAACTAAGGAAAAAAAATCCATGTTTGTGACTGAGTGAAGCAAGAGAACAACAGTTTAGCATCTGTGCTTTGAGGTCTTTAAGTAAGATCATCAGGACTTGAGCCAGTCTTTGGTAAACCTGACTGAATGTCAGATGCAAGAGCTGCCATGTGTTGTTGCAGTGGTCTCTAGAACTACATTGGCTTATATCTTTTATTACAATCTGAAATTTTATTACAATCTGGTAGTGATTTTTCATTATTCATTTTATGTTATACTTCTAATGGAGCTTTCTGAGAAGGTCTGTAGAATAGGTATTTGCATGATAACATTTTCACTGAGGCTTTAGGTATTTAAAGGAATTTTTTGATAACTTGGTGGCTGGAGATGATTAATATGAATGATTTATGGGAAAGACAAACTCATGGTTTGTAAGCAGCTTTATTATGAAATGTGGGAAATGGGAATAACTCCTACTCCTCATTTCCCTCCTCTAGTAAAACCAGGTAACAATATCCTAAAGAAAAAGACACTTAAAAATGTTAATATGGAAGTGATGAACTATCGAGGTTTGCACTTCAGCAATTAATGCACCAGACTGCTGAACACCCACAGCTTCAAGCAATGTGTCATACAGCTGTTGTAGAACATACCACTTAAGCTGCTAAACTTCTTTCTTTCTCTATTTCTATAAACAGATGCTGTTTTGAACATAAATCCTTGACTCACCCAGGTGAAGACAGTATTTGGCATGATGTCTGTCTTGCAATCCAGGTTATAACTCACACTATGTCTTTGACAACTTGTTCTGAATGGTGTTCCACATTTTTCTCTTTCAGGATGGCAGACTAGCAAGCAGCAGTGATTGCCTGTGATTTGGAATTTTAACATCAGCACCACCAGTAATCTGTACACAGCTGTGGCTAAAGGTGAAAATGAACATTCTCTCTACATGATGAACCAAAAAACTAGGAGTCAGGTCTCAGTATTTTAAATGGCTGAGATTTCAGGAGGTAGTTCTGTTGCTCCATCTGAAACATGAGTTTGCCTAAAGACAACCCTCCATAGTAATAGGTGAGTAAAGAATCACACACGGTGTTGATTTTTTTTGTTAACTTTTGCGCAAATTACATTCTGTATTCATACAAAAACAACGTAACTCTTTGACAAACTGTACATATAGAAACAAGTTTCTGTCTGGAGGTGAACTGAAATCTGTGGAAGTGCTCCATGTCCCTCAACACTTAAAAAAAATTCCAGCTCTTCACAAAAGAAAGTAGGTAAGAAAGTGAGGAAAGTGGGAGTGGAGAGGACAAAACAAAGCTAGCTACAATATTGCAGCTAGAGGCAGTTGACTGATTTAGGTAAAGACCCTTGTTAGGAAGTAATGCACATTCAGTTATCCCAGCTAAGAATCCAGGTTTGTGGCGCTGCAGATGACCGAGTCCAGAGTAGCAGTATATTTAAATATTGTCCCACAAGGACTGGGCATAACCCAGTCAAAGCCTCTTCTATCGTCCTCTTCCACCCCTAGATCCTCCTCTTCGTGACTGGCCAGAGTTTATGTTATTTCCTCTTCCCCAGTTACTTCCACTCCTTCCTCCTCGAGAAGGGTTGTTGCCTCCCACGGGGCCTCCACCAAAGGCTTCATCTCTGTGGAATCCATCATGGTGGTCTCCATCTAAAGAACTAGACCTCCCAGATTTTGGCGCTCTCTGTGAAGGTCCTGAATTTCCTCGTCCTAAAAAGGAAGCACAACCAGTTACTGGTACAAGTCTAAACTCTGCCCCTTCTCAGACATGCCACACATTAAGATGGTTCTGCTGTGGTTGTCATCATTCACAGACCACACGTAGCTGAGACCTGCAATTTTATGTCTCCTCCCTCTATACAATTTTCTTACATGTATTTAGTGTTGCCATTGCAATGCAGAATGTGGGCAACAATCAAGTAATTCCTTGGAAATTAAAGGAGGTTATAGTTGATGCAGTCAGAACAGTGATAGTGTGTCCTCCAAACTGCCAGACAGTCCCAGTTCTTGTGCTTCAGCACCCTCTGTGGTTCTCTCTCTGTTTTTTTTGCAAAATAGGTTTTTTTATCCTAAACAGACATTGCACTGGTGACAAGTTGGGATAGATGAGGCTGATGGTGAAGATAATGAGTAATATTACTGTTTCATTCCCTTTTTTCTACAAATAATGGAAAAATGCTTTATTTTACTACTAATCAGAAACAAAATCTACACAAACTCTTACTGCCAAAGAACAGGATTTTTTTACTTCTCACATTTTGAGTTAACGACTACACTTATTGTGCCTGGACAACAATTGTTTTAACTTCAATAAGGAATCCGAAATTTAGCACAAATCATTACTGAAGCTGGAGAAGGAATCCCTACAGATCTGATAGGTGCTGGCTAAATGAGAAACATAGCATGCAGTTATGGAAGGAAAAATATTGACAGAGAGGGAGTTCACCAGCAGAGTTTTACTCAAAACATTTATGAAAGAATGATAAAACCTTCTGTTAACACAACACTGGGAACAGTCCATGCAGAGGAGGAGTGACATGCAGTTAAAATGGAATGAGCTCCAGGACAATGGTAAGAGCAGTGGGACAGAATTCAGTGGCTTCAAAGACAAAGCTGCACAGTAACAAAAAAGTCAGCTGTAGGTTGGCAGCATCTGGAAACAACTGAGAAGGACCTTTATCACTGACAGCAGGTAGTCAATGTGAGGACATCAAAGAAAGCCAACATTTAGAAAACACAACCTAAGTCCTCAGATTTTTAAGTTTGGGGCTAATAGGATGATTGTTAAACTGACCAGTTACTAACTCCAGAAAGAATGTGTTTTGTGGGTTACAGTAGCACGTGACTGCTTAGTAATTAGAGGGAACTATGACATGAGGAGCTGTTAGGGAAGACTGGAAAAAACAGAACAAAACAAAGAACTGTAGAAATCCATAGTTACACACCTCAAAGAGTGTGTGCAATTCATAGTTACTTTGTTTTATTTAAAAAAGGATAATTTGAAACTGAAAATAGTATATACAGAGATAACAAGGATAGTAAAAGATACAGAGCAACTTCTAGCAGAGAACAGCTGTACAGATCAGGGCTCTGACTTGGAGAAGAGCTAGTTCAGGCTAGAAATGGTGGAGTTCAGTGCAATCAGAGGTGGCATTCAGAAATAACAAGAATCAACTTTCAACTTAATTACAACACAAGACATCAAATGAAATGGGTGAATGATAGGCACAACTCAGGAGAAAAACATTTTCCTTACACTTTTTTTTTCCAAAGCATAATCTACCTCAATTAAGTTTTAGAGCTTTGCCCATGGATGTTGTGGATATCAAAAGTTTATATCATTCTTAAAGCAATTAGGGAAGCACACAAAAGTTAACTGTCAGAAGCCATTGAATATAAAAATAAGTCACTGAACTACAGATGAGGTTTACAGAACATTTCAGGGACATACCACTACAGGCTTGGTGTTCTTATATTTGAGTTAAAGGATGACAGCACAAGCATGAGTATTAGCAAATAACTATTCTGAAAATGAGAAAAAGAATGCTTTTAATGGGTTTTCCAGCTAGAGTAACAGAGAGCCAAAAACTAACTGCTTTTGAACAGGACAATAAGGAAGAGGATTCTGTAACGCCAGAGAGAAGATGTGGATTTGATGTCCCAGAAAATCCCTCTGTTCTTATGCTCCTGTAAGACTGGTCTTTAGCTTTGCAGCTGGTAAGATCAGGTATTTGCTAGCTCAGCTTTATCCCTTCTAAACAGAGAAGTTCTAGATAAGCCTAACGTTGAAAAACATGCCAGTGTTACATAAGGGTTTCAATAAAAGGGTTTTTTTACCTTTGCCCCTCTCCTCTGGAGGTCCACCTGGAGCATCCATGTCTCTGTGGTCAGAGGTCCCTGGCCCATCATGCCAGAGACGTTTCCGTGGTGGCAGTGAGGCCATGTCCATACCCTGGAGCGAAGAAGAACGTTCTCTGCTGGCTGGAGAGTGTCCTTCATGAGGAGGGTGATCTGGACGAGGACCTGGGCACAAAAACACAGGATAATGAGTAATGTTCACTGGGTCCTTATTCCTCATTTTTGGAGGCAGTCGCATAAATTTACATGCTGCCCACACTATCTGGCACACAGTTTTAAGTTCAAATTACATAAAGGTTCCCAGCCCATTTTTTAATAAGAACTGAAAGGTAAAAACAGGTTTTTGATGGGAAACTAAAACGTGATAAATGTAAGGTATTCTTTTCAGTATAAAATATTTTCATAATTCTCAAGGCATTCATTTATTCATGTGTCATTTGTGCTCATTTTTTCCACAACATTCCGCAGCTCAGTTTTGCCCCATATGAGGTTGCCATTAGTCACACAAATGCAAATACCAACAAGCTGTCAGACAGTGTAGCTGAAAACATTATTTTTGCAAGCAAAAAAGATGCCAATCCCATGAAAGATTGCTGTTGGTGTTAATACACATCTTTAAAAAACCACATGAAATGTGATTCAGTCATCCACAGCTCAGGCAGTTCTGGGCTGTACAAGAACTCAACTAAAAATCAAGACTTTGAGGCTACACTAATTTTTTTGTTCAGTAAGACAGTTGTATTTAGAGTCCATTCAATTCTGCCCTGTTTTTTCCTAAATTTAAAAGACCAAAGAACTAAGTTTGGCTTTTGTCATGGTAAAATACTGGTAACGAACATACGAGGTCCAAGAGGTGATTTAAAAAAATTTCTTCAAGTGGCTCTATTGTAGAACTCTACAAACCTCACCAAATTTCTTACCTGGTTCTCTGTTTCCATCCCAGGGTTCTGGTTTCCTCCCTCCTTCAAAGCGTGGAAATTCATCTGGAGTAGGAAGCAAACCCTTCCGGGCTCCTGAGCAGTAAGAGAAGCAGGGCACAGGAATAATGAGAAAAGACATTGTATTCATGAAAATCATGTCTGTCCAAGAAATGCCTTTCCTTCCTCATCCTCGCATTTCCATGTGGAAGAACGTTCCCCTCACCTCTCAGAGCACCACGACCTCGCCCCCGAACACCATGGTCCCTTCCTCTGGAGTTTTCATCTGAAGAGTCAAAAGCATCATCTGGCCCAAAATCTTCAGGACCAGGAAAGCCATCTCTACCCCTGGGTCCCCGGCCCTCATGTCTTGAGGGTCCTCCTCTTCTGAAGCTACAAGAAAGAACATGATACAAATATCAGGTTTAGGTAGAACCAAATCAGCTTCAGTTTGATAAAGCAACTCATCTCTGAACTGTTTCACTTAATGCTACAGCACATACAGTTACTATAACAGGATTTGTAGGTGGGAAAGTGCTCATTTTCTGCCTTAATTTGATAGCAATTTTTGTAGTTTTCCCCTCCTATTTTTCTGTTGTGTCAGTTTTTTTGTAGAAGGAAAATATTGTTAAACATACTGCATTCGTTTAATGAAAAGGTGGGAAAAAACAATTAATGAATGATGAGTGATGATAGATATAAGGTGAGGTAAGGCAAGGAAAAGCGATTTCCTGTGGTGGTCTTACATTGCCCTTCCCTTTTCTCCTTTCCATTTTGGTGATAAACTGAAAACATAGAAGCAATGAGAATCATGGCTATACCAAAATATTCCAGCATCTCATTCCTATTGATTCCATGATTCTTTTGCCAGAATATTCTATTTTTCATTCCACTCTTCAAAGTTTACTGTTTTAGCAAATGCATCTAGACTGCCCTGGACTCTGTAGGGACAGTGATGGCTGAACAGTGCACAGTAGCATTCTGCAGCCTGAAGAGCAGTTTATCCCACTGCAGTAATGAAGAATTTTGTGTTGCAAAATGTAGTTATGGCACTGGAGTTGTCAACTGCCTTCTAGTAAGTCCCATGGCATCTTCAGGAATTTGGTACGACTGGGTTCTGCACCTATTCTTAACAGTACAGTTCCTCCAGCACCCAACTGCAGGGGGCCTGGACAGCTCTAGAGAGAAGAATGGCTCTTACTGACCCAGCAGTGCCATGTCAGGTCAGCCTGCAAATGGCTGTGTGAATAACTAGCAGTTTTGTTTCTGACATGACCAGTTTAAACACCTGGAGTGCCTGTAAAGCACGTCCATGTGCTGTGATGACTGCACTTGGAGGGGGCGTGCCAGCCCCAGTGCCAGCCCAGGGGCTCTGCAGGCACAGGGTGGGTGTTTAGGTGGTGCTGAGTCCTCACCATGCCACCCCACCCTCAGTGACAGCACACAGTGTGAAGCACTCCTTGCCCAGTCACAGATGCCCCCCACCTCCCTACTGTTCCCAGTTCCACACTGGCCAAACAGGAACCACCACAATATTCCAATGGTGTTGGCTGTGTGCAGCATCCCCTTCCCGAACTCATTAACGACACAGTGCATCCTATTACAAGCAAAACTTTAGATACTTTTATTTAGAATTTTAACAACATTAACCTTTTAATTACAAATTTAAATATTTTAACAGTAGTCATAACACAATACAATATTTTTAAACTTTTACATTGTTTTTAATAAAAAACAATAGGTCTGTCTCCACCTCCCAGAAAACAAGCACAATACAGAGAGGAGGCTGCTGTGCCTGTACAGGTACAACAGTGAATGGAGGAGTGCTGTGTATGGACCATGAACCATTTACATTAACCTGGATGGTTTAGGAAAACAAACTGAACAGTTTCAGGTACAAATGGTTCAAATAATCACAGAGCAATATTGTTTAGCCTTGAAACAGCACAGTCCTCTAGATGTTTCTTAGAGGGCCTCCCACTTTAATACTGACATGGTGTGATTCTGCTGAGCTTGAAAATTACCAATATCTGCAACACAAGGCCCTAGGGCTGCAGAAACAGGGCCTTTCCTATTGCTTTCAGGCAACTTATGGACAGTTCAGTTTTGAAATCTACTATACCTATGCCTGACATAGCCACAGCTCCTAATGTTGTTATGGATATCCTTATTCACCTTTTCATATCAGTCACACATAAAAACCCTGCCTTGCATTGGGCTCAGTTACTGTTTGACTGCTCTCAGATCTTCTTCCTTGAGGCCTAGGACCTTACTGTACACAACTACACACTGTGCAGATTAGCAGGCAGGAAGAGGCAGGTCTCTGCAGTAGAAGCATCATGTTGATATGCACAGGTAGAGTAAGAACAGGACAGGGATGAAAAGGACGCGAAATTAGAGAGAAACATACATACACACAATTGCCTCTCATGCTTGATCAAACCAGTTACAATCTCAATTCCAAACTGAGTTAGCTAAAGGAGTGGCTGGGATTAAGTCCACCACAGCATCTGCAGTAAATGGCACCTTGTTCATCTTCATTCCAAGAAATTCATCAGGTTTACAAGCACAGTGAGCCTTTTATTGCTCTGTGCCAGTTCCTTTCAAACTCTGGACAAACACTTGCACTCTGATAAATAGATTACTCTTAGTTGAAAAGTCAGATTTACACGTCACAAGGTTCTTGTTTCCCTTATGAAACTTTTGAAAAATCAGAACCATAATATTTTGCACTCCCTAAGCGTTTTCAATATAAGATCTGAAAATTTCTACTGAGCTTCTAAAACTCTTGTCTGCTGTGTCTTTTAAAGTTCTCTGATGCAGACCATTCACCTTGGATTCTCTCTGGCTTTACTTTTTAAAAATGGCTTTAATTGTTACCTTTTAGTTACTGTTCATTCTTTTCATACTCTTCACACAAAAGGAAGATACATCTTTACAGAGCTAGGTAGAAAATAGCTAAAAGAAGAGCTGTATAGATGCAAAGTAAAAGGAATGTAAGAAAATTATTAAAAAGGCAACTAAAACACACAAAATTCACGTTATGTGGAGACCACAGCATATTTGTACAAGCACATGTTCCTATACATAGAGAGTTGGTGGTCAAGTGAAAGGCTTAGACCTTGGAGGCCAAATTTCACTCAGTTAAACCAGCATAAATCTGGAGCAATTTCGCTGACAGTTAATCTAGAAGACAATGTAATTCCTCCACATTTACACTGGTCACTAGGAGCAAATTCATCCCTTCGTGATTCATTTGGAGATTGTGAGCAATTACATGGACATTGCTCTAAATCAGATTATTTTTGAGTTCTTCACTTGGCATTAAGAAGTCAGAAAGAAATAAAACTTCTACAAGCAAACACATGAGAAAATAGTCTCGACAGTCCAACAGATGCTGTAGCTCTGTCCCTTCTATCCGACAGTAGGATCACTGTTCCTGCTCCTTACAAGGACATTGCACCTCATCCTACAGTCTCTACATCTCATCCTACAGTCTCATGCTGTAGTTTGTGACTGGAGACAGTCTCAAAATCCACTTCTAATGTTCAAAAGTTTGTCACTTTAACCTTCAAGTCTCCTCTCAATTTTCATCAAAACAGTCTCAAATCTTCATCCTGTGTCACTGGATCTTCTCTACAAACTTTCTCCCTTCTCTTTACTTACTGTTTAAAGACACGGAAGCTGCTGTGTACAATGACCATTTTTCAAGGTTTCTTCTATTACTGAATGATTTTTATGGACTCTACACTCAGGTATATTAGAGTTCTCATTTCCTTATTGGTTTCCAGTTTATAAATCTGAAACAGATAGACTCCTTAATGAAAAGGAAACCGGGAAAAAAAGAGTTCCCTCCATTTACCCTTTAACCCAAGAAAGAGAAGCAGATTTATCCTTACCTCTCGTCCCGTCTCCCTCGGAAGCGCGCATCCTCGGGATCCCGTGGGTATCTATCATCTGAAGGTCTCCGGCCTTCCCAAGCACCAGGGGGCCCACGGTTTGAACTGCCTCCTTCAAATTCCCTGTGGTCAGGAGGAAAGGGAGGCCCCGGTCCACCTCGCCTCCATTTCTCATCTTGCAATGGTGGGCCTCCTCTCCCCTCGAATTCCCGCAATCGATGGCCAAATCTCTTGTCTGGATGGAAGTCTTCACGGAAGTCATCTGGTCGATCAAAGTCATCATGGAAATCGGGGTGAGGTCCTCGTCTGTCTGGCAAGCCCCTGCTGTCTCTGCCATCCCCCCAGTCCTGGCCCCCTCGGAACATGCCCCTCTCAGGCCCGTGCTCGGGGCCACCGCTGTTCTGGTCATGCCGTCTGTCGGACAGCGGGCCCAGGTGATGGTTTGGGGGACCACGGGTGTCACCTGCATGGAGAAAAATCACAGCAAGTTTCTGTAATGTTTTCTAAAATGCTCAAGGATGCTCTAGTTCATACAGTTCTACAAAGCACATGATACATTTCACCCTAAAGAACCCATCAGGGAAAACTCTTCCTCTCTATTGCAGCCCACATCTATGGAAGGTTTCCTCTCAGTTTCTCTCTGGGACAGCCCCTCTTTTAGAAGACTGACTGACAGAAGAGCAGACAATACATTTAATTACCTTTATTCAGACCAGGGCCTTGGTTGTGAGGGCCAAGACGACCTTGTCCTCCCTGCTGCCCCAGGCCTGGTATCAGTGGAGGAGGCCCTGGGTTCTGTCCGTCCTGTGAACATGTTAAGAAAGAAAGTCACGTGTGAGCAGTTTAAACATTTTATAAAAGGGCAAAACAATTTTCTTTCCATAAAGACTGCATTTGTACAACAGAAACAGTTCATGTTCCAATGGCTTCAGCCCCATTTTTCAGATATTTATATCACTAATGTTTTCAGTCACTGACAAAAATGTAATTTTACAGGAAACAGCAAGGATTCCAAGGATTAATGTTTTATTTGTAACAACCAAAGATGATAAAGCTCATACTCTAGCTGAGTATGAATATTCTGTAGGAATGTATTGAATATATTGAATATTCTGTATGAATATCCTATTCCTCTAGATGAGGAAACAGTGTATATTTGTTTGAAAAATATCAGGTACTGATTTATGTGCAGTTAAAAAGCTGCATAGACCAAAGACTTCCTTTGATAATGAACAAAAAAGAGAAACTATATATACAAAAATAAGTATCAAGAATGTCAGGATGGGGGGAAAACAACGTGGCCATAAAAGAACCTCTCCTGTAAAACTCTGTAAGCTGTTAACATGGAAATAAATGAGTTTCATTTTTAACATGCAGGCAAAGTTTGGTTTTCTTAATTTCAGTATTAAAAAAAGTGCTAACCCTCAGCCAAATACCAAGTTGTTAAAAGGGGGTTTAAGCACTGACAGGGCTAAAGGCAGGAGCCACAGTCACCTCCTTCCACAAGCAGAAGCAGTAGATCCCAAAGAAAAAAAATAAAGTATGTAAGTGTTGTGTGTTACTTCCTCTCTTTTTGTGTGTGAATTTTAAAGGATAAAATAATTCTCTTTAAATTTAGCTGCTGTCACAGACCCACGAAAGATTTCTACAGGTACCAAGTTTACACTGGACCCACTATGGTGACACTGCAATGTTGGGGAACTGTTTGGAATATGGTAGGAGATTCTACTTTAAAACAGCAAAAGCCTGACAAAAAAAATCATCATCTGGGGTTTGTGCTTGACTGGAACTGAAAAGGGGCAGGTAGAGAATTTACACTGTAATTACGAGATCCAACAGTAAAAATGTGAACAGGACAGAGTTGAAACCTGAAGGATTCCTACACAAAACCTTAAGCTGACATGACCAAAAAAACCAAATCCTCCCTGAACTCTTACCAGAAACCCCTAAACATGTAATGTTTTTTTCTAGACATGTCTGGTGTGCAAGATTTAGACCTGGCCTTCATACTGACTTATAAAAATCCCTCCAGACTGCAGATAGTCTGGAAATACTTAAAGACCTGTACTCCATCATATCATTGGATCATAATTACACTGCTTAACTACTCCATGATTTATTTTGGACAAACACTACCTTTTTTTTCTGGTTGCAGAGAAGCAGCAAGCTCAGTTTTTGCATTTTTTTTCATCGTATCTCGAAATATGGTTTTAAATGAAACATTTAGATTGAACTGCAATATAGGTGATAAACACAAGAAAGCACACAAATATATACTAAACCCACCATATTTGCATCGAATGATTTTGTAAGGGTGTTGGAAAAATAAACAAAATAAAAGGCCTGGCTGCCCAATGCCTATTAAAAAAACCCAACCAAACTAACCAAAAATACCTTCCTGGTGACTGAATGCTGACTGGAATCCAGAACAAATCAATGCCCCGACTAGGTAAGATCCAGCTATTACAGTGTCTCTGCTGTTCCTAACCAAAACCTTCCTGGAGCTCCAGGATTTTTCATGTATTTAGCATATCCTCACTGAAAATAAACTTTATGGAATTTCTTCAATTTATGCCACTAGTGTTTAACCAAAGCAGCATTTTTTAGCACTCACTAAATAGGTTTCCTCAGCGTTTAGCAGAAATCTTTAATCTGAACAAACCATGCTTTGCCAAGCTGGGAACACAGAGACCTAACACTGCATTTTTACATGATTTTTGGTTCTAAATGCATTCCAGGCCTCAAGTGGGGCTTGAAACTGAAAAATACGTAGGGTTCATAAAGAGATACCTTACTAAAAGCTGTAAACAGCCTTGTGCACCCAAGTAAACCTCTGCTTCCAGTGTATGGCAGGTACAGTAACAGTGATATCTTATACAGGGGTTAACCTTTACAAATATCCTTAAGTGTTCTTTATTAATGTCACAAGCCCTTGATAAAGCTGTCATTCACACACTTCTGTTAGTGAAAAGGAAGGCATGTGATTTGTACAAGTTTACAGAAGATAAATGTCTAATTCAGAACACAAAACAAGCTAAAGCCTATTTTTTTTAAAAAAAAATCACAGATGGGGCCTTTTGAAACAGGAACTACTGCTATATTCATATTACAAAGAAGTAAAATGGACTAAAACCTGACCTGATGAATTTTAAAGTATGTTACTTTTTAAAGGCCATTACCATACTAAAGGTGCACAAGGAAGAAAAAATGGTCAAAACACCTTGCTTTGTCATTTTTCTAGTGTCTGTAAAAGCCTTCAAGATAGTAGTATTCATTGACAAGAACCAGCCACCTGCCAAAGAGCACCTTACTGCATTGTGAACAGAGTTAACAGCAGAGGCAGGCAAGGACAGCCCTCCACATCCATGGTAATTATTCACAAAGCAGAAAAATCAAGTCTCCCTGGGATAGCAATGAGAAACACTGTGCTGGTTTAAGTTACACAGTGGTGGAACCAACACTTGTGTAACTTGGATAGTTTTAAAATCTCAGTAACAGTGGCACATTGACAGACTTGTAGAAGGAATTACTGAATAGATTTGTAAGGAAAAACACTCAAATAAACCCACAATTTGGAGGCTACTCTGCCTCACCTGAAAAGGAATCACTGAGGTCAAGCTTATTTCAATATGTCATTCCTCACTGTGACTGGTACTGGAGTACACACTAAGGACTACACTTATACACTTACACTTGTCCAAAGCTTCGACTAAAAGCTATTGAGTGCAGGCCTGAAAGAGTCAAGTCTGGTTTAAACACACCTCATTTTTTTAAAAATTCAGTAGAATTTTTTTCCAAACTTCCCTTTCAAATTTCACCAACAACTGAAGACAATTCAGAGAAATTTCAAGTACAGGATTGGTGCCATCCAAAGAGGAACCTGTAAGAGCAAATAACCCCAGAGAGCTCTGTGTTTTATGTGGTAGAGCAGAAAATGGAAGGTGCTGAAGAGGGCAAAGCAGGCTGCAGCTGGGGGTGAACCACACTTAGCAAAGTGTGACTTGACTCCTGCAGAATCAACTGGTGTGCCCATAAGCAGCACTCTCCAGTGTTCCCAGTCAGCTATGCCTAATATCTCACTGAGCTGGTGAGCCCTCCTGGAGCTGATGCCAAGGCAGCAGGGCAGAGACAAGCAGTGAGGAGTTAACAGGGGACAAAGGATGTTAAGACATCTCTTAACTGGTACTGCAGGAAGTACAGAGGTGGCTGAAGGCAAGGAGCAGGACAGCTGTGCCCCTCATGTTTCTCTGCACTTAGTCTGAACTGAGACCTAAAGTGACTCCAGGTGTGCCAGCATCTATGGCAAATTCACCCCATGGTTCAGATGAACTATTCTGGGTAACTCAGAGTTGGCAATAACTGGCTTTAATTACTACATATGCCTTTTTACATGTTCAGTGTGTTTAAATTCAACTTTCACTAGTGCTTGTCTACTCCCCAGGAAATACCCTGCTTAACACAGCTCAGTGTCTCTAACTGTAAAAACAAAAAACAGTTTTCAGGTTACATATTTTCACAGCAGACTGATTTGTGTAACAGCATTTCCATTAATCCTTTTTCCAGTTACCTGTCACAGAATCACTGAGTGGCTTGGGCTGCAAGTGAACCTTAAAGATCCTCTATTTTCAACTCCCCTGCCATGGGCAGGGACACCCACCTCTGCAGTTTCCAAGCTCCATAACTCTTTTCATTATCCCTTCAGGTTTCCTGAGACCTCGGTCTTGCAAGGAATACCCACCCTGCAGCCTCTCAGCTCCTGCTGTGCATTCCTGCCCCGTGACAGCCATCACTGCCACACTGCTAACACTCCCCGTTCCACAGAGCAGCACATACGTACCTGACTGAAGGAGGGGCGAGGCCCATCGCCCAGCAGAGGCGTTTTCTGCTGCTGGAAGGACAGAGGGCCCTGAGAGGGGTGCGGCCCCCTGGAAGGGTTTGGCTGTCCCTGAGGTCCTTGCATGTTTCCTTGAGGCCCCACTAAGGAGCCTTGTGGAGGTCCCTGCTGGCCCTGAGGACCCGGTGGCCCACGCAGTTCTTGTGGAGGTCCCAACATTGTACCTTGGGGTGGGGGTCCCTGCAGGCCCCGCATCTCCTGGGGGCCATGTCCTAGTAAACCACTTTGCATATGAGGACCTCTCATTTCTTGTGGATGACCCATCATCATCCCTTGTGGATTAGGTCCCTGGTTATCTCGGGGTCCTGGTGGGCCCTGCATCCCTCTAGGATTAAGTCCCATCAAAGGTCCTTGGGATATAGGGCCCTGCATCCCTTGAGATCCTGGAGCTCCTTGCATACTGTGAGGAAGAGGCCCTTGCATTCCTCGTGGCCCGGGTGGCCCCTGCATTCCTTGACCTCCAGGGGGACCTTGAGGACCCAAGTGACCTTGTGGGCCAGGCGGACCCTGCGGTCCCAAATGAGTCTGAGACCCCGGCAGGCCCTGCGGCCCCAAGTGTCCTTGGGGGCCAGCATTACCCTGCGGACCTGGAGGCCCCATTGGCCCGTGGGGACCTGGATGTCTCTGCATTCCTTGATGTCCATGTAAATCCTGAGGCCTTGGCATTCCTTGTGGAGGCCCTTGGGGACCCGAAGGTCCTTGTGGTCCCATGAACCCTTGTGGACCTCCAGCTCCTTGATGTAATGGACCTTGAGGTCCCATTTGTCCTTGGGGTCCCGGAGGTCTGAACTGTCCTTGTGGACCAGAAGGTCCCATCTGAGGCATATTCATTGGCATCTGCTGAGGTGGAAGGGGCTGCTGAAACCCTTGAGGCATCTGTGACATTGGGCCTTGCCCTGGGAAAGGCTGGGGTCCGTGGAGAGATCCTCCCGGGGGTGGCTGCTGCACTTGCTCAGCTTGCTTTTGTGCAAGTCTCTCAATTTTCAATTGCTGCCCAAAAAAAAGAGACATAGAAAGTCAACTAAGCACAGAAGTATGTTACAACTAAAAATCAGCAGCCATCATCTCATTGCTCAGGAGTTTAAAAACGCTTTTCTTGTAATTAACAGAAATAACTAACTAAAGAGAGATCACTAACTGAAGAGACCCAACAGATCAGTGTTGATTCACTGAGATGTAGAGGCCTCACTGAAGGTTTCCCAGCATCACACATTGTGTGCAAAATCCTCTTCAATTAGGTGTTTTTTCCTGTAAAAGGGTGAAACCAGCATTGCAAAAGGAAGCTGCTCACTTGAGTGCTGAAGTCCAAATCTATCACACAGAGGACTACAGAAAACTTGCTAATAACTGTTTCCAGACATACCTCCAAGAGCTGTGGGTTTGTGTACTGAAGTGCTGCCATTTCCTGCTCAATCTCTGCCTGGGATTTCTTTTTCTCCTCCAGCTTAATATCCTCCTTTCTATCATTCAATGGCTCAGGTGGAGGAGGCAAAGGAACTTTATTTTGCATCCATGCCTATTAAAATTAGGAAACACAAGATTAATTCTGCAGAACAACATGTATACACCACACTACTGCATTAAGAAAGGATGTGCTGAAACACTGTGTAGTATGGATACTTGGAAGCTAAAAACAATGCTGAATACAGTTTCCTTATCTTATATAACTTTTTTTTTCCAGGAATATATACAAGATATACCAAATATTTTTATGCTTCAATTGCAATTACACTAGCTACTGTGGTAAATTGCACTGGGTGTTGATACAAAAGTGCTGATACTGAAAATCCAAAACATTTCAACAGCCACACACTTTTTGAACTTGGGAAAGTAACAGGTTGTTCCTCGTGTATCAGGTACTCACCTGCTGAAACTGTGCTGGTATTGGTTTTGCATAGGGAACTTTTTTCTGTGGCACTTTCTTTTGGTCCTTTTGCATTACTTCCTCCATTCCCCAATCCAGTCCTGGGATTGTCATTTCTATGTCATTGGACTCATCTTTCCCTTTGGCACCAGAGAAACAAACAATCAGAGCAATGCAGGCTCAGAGAGAGATCCTTTATTATTTTTACAGCTTATTTAGCAAAAGAGATCAAGAGGTTTTCAGCTCTTCCTTCTTTATATGTGAAATAGGCACAACACAGAACTGTAGTAAAAAGCATCTTTGCTCCAAAAGAATATGAAAGGAATGAAAAAGAAGGCACACAGTACCTGGATTGCTTAGGGCAATGCTTCCCCTTAGCTTCTACTTACCCATCTGCTCCTGCTCCATGGCTATTTTCAATTGTTCAGGTATTCCCATGCCAGGAATAACTGCCAGGCTGTTTGGTTCCAGATCATCTAGAGAACAAGCAATAAACACTTATACTTGCAACATTTTTCTTTACATTAGCATTTTATCCCTTTGGATTCTTACAAGCTTTTACTATTAGTATCATATTCCAATAGCAAATACATTTTACATTTTACAACTGGTGGGTCACTTTTTAGTTCCCTACATGGGTCACTTTTTAGTTCCCTACATGAATTGTAGAATGTAAAAAGAAGTGCAAGTTCAGATTCAAAAATAGACCCCAAAAGGTCAAAAACTATGTCCTTTCAGGAAAGTACATTTCTGCATTTAAGGTAGAAGCTCAGAAAAAGAAATAATAACACGTAACTGTTCCCATTTTCGTTAGAACAAATCTATATATTTTAAAACTTAAATGGGATTAAAGCAGTGCAATGTAATTAACATTCCCCAAACCAAAAGACCAAATAAATCAAAACTCTGAAGAAACAGATGCAACTTCAAGTGGCTGAGGCACACCTTGAGCAGCCTAAAATCACTGAGATAAGTTCTTTAGAGGGGAGTAATGTTTAAAGACTTTAGTAAAGTTCAATTATGTGAAAGTTTTTCCTGCTGTAGAGTTCAGGTCTGTGGGAAGCCTTGAAGACAGCTGAAGTTTACAGGAAGAAAAGTAAACTGGAGATTTTGCCAGAGGGAGAGCCAAACCTCTTTCCTGTGATGGACAGAGCAGGTCTTACCTCCTGGAGCTGTGGAAACAGAAGAGAACTCATTGTTGGAATGATGATCACTGATAACATGGAGAGTAAAATCATCCTTATGAACAGGTATCTTTGCCTAGGTGGTCACCCATACTATAAATTCTGCTTCCTCATCTTACCCACAAGTGTCAGCTAATGACCCAGGCCTGTTCCTGACCCCAAACCTCTCCCTTCCACAGTGAGGAAAACTGCCTTACCATATTCCACACCATCCTCTGACATGCCAGGCAGCAGGTTCAAGTTGTAACGATCTCGCATTTTGTCTCCGGGTCGATTTCTAGTCCAAAACTTGCTGTCAAAAGAAAGTTATGTGATCTCAATAAAGGGTCAAGAGCTTTAGCAACTTTTAATCTAATTAGTTACTTGAGTTTTAGAGTGCTATCATGATTATATAAGGATTCAGCTCTTACTTAATCAAGGTTCAAACAAAAAATTAAAAAAACTACAAGTATCATAATGAGTTACAAGTTAGAAGATATTTCAAAGTATAACTGGTATAAGAACAAGGCATCAACATGAGATCCTGAACAAATAGATTTCTAGTCCATTCCAAAACCTTCTTGCTCAAGTATATTCTTCATATGCATTAAATACACATATCCCCACACAAAAATTTACTGCATTTATAAATTGCACCATGTTTACAGCATGGTCAACCTAAATACAAAAACTACAGCCCCCAAACATTTCTGCAATGTGGAAAGAGAGACCTGATGGGCAGATGACCTGCAGAAAAAATTGCTGTGGAGAGAAGCATATTTCTTCAGCAAGAAACAGCAATAATTAATTTTTAAAAATGTCTTTAGGAGATTCCAGAGCTCCCACAAACTAAAAACCTAGTATTTTTTAAAGCTTCCTTAGATGAAGGACAAGAAGTTATACTCTACCTTGCAATGTAGAATGTCAGTTCCTTCCTATTTACATAACTTTGTGTCTCTGCTTTGGCCATTGGTTGTGTATTAGAACCATCCCAATCTCTCTGTTCAGTGAGACAGGCAATTTTCTAGTTTCTAAATGTACATACATTTCCTTAGATCTTTTATTTGAATACTTGAAATTACCTGGTGTGATCATTTGAGCCCGAACAGAGAATGTGTCCAAGGGGATGCCATGCCAGACTCCAGATCATTCCTTCATGGGCCATTTCCATTCCACCAACCTCCTTCTCAACTCTGAGGCATTAAAAAAGAAAAATAAAAATCAGTCATACACAACTGAGTATCTGCTACAGCTACAATACAAAACTTTTGCTATTCATTTGTTCATCCTCTATCCCATATTTTGATAAACTTCAGCCTCTGCCATTTTTCTACTGCCTGAACTGATTGTTCCCAGTGGTTTTTAATAGGCAATTCAGTAATGTAGGGATTTTTACCTGTACATTTGTACATTTCAAAGCAAAATAATTACAGCACCCCAGAATGAGCTTTAAGAAATGAGGACCATTCACTGCCCTCTCAACAAAAGGCTGGTTTTATGCAAGCAATTGTATCCTTTAAAACACATCTGTACAAGAAAACTTCTTCCCAAACGAAGAATATTAACAAAGTTCTCAGGTATAGAGAAAAACTATACCATAAACATGCAGGTTAGAAACAGATTCAAAGGGGAAAAGGGTATTTTTCTGTTTAGTATTCCACCTTTCACAGCTGACCAACATCTTTCCAATGTGCTGGTGAAAAGGCCACATACCCAACATGCCAGAACAACAAGGACCCATCAGATCCTCCACTGGCAAACAGCCCTTCGTGAACAGGATGCCAGGCCACAGCTGAAACACAAAGCAAACCACCATCAACAGCTGTGACACCAGGATTTCTAAGCAAGGGAGATCAGGATCTCAAAAGCTTTCATTTTTAAGCTAAAGTTAATAATTAACAGTGGACATAATAAAACACATTCTGACCTGTGGCCTCTTTCTTATGACCCCTGAAGACCTGAAGTTCTTCTTTCAGGTTCCGGATGTCAAAGAGCTTACAGAGATGGTCACGAGAAGCTGTCAGCAGCCAGTTGCCATTGAGATTCAGTTTCACCTCCATCACTGTGTTTTTATGAGCATGTCTGCAAGCACAGAAAGACAGATTGTTTGCCCCAGTAATTGTTTCTCAGACACAGGTAAAAATGTGTAATTTGCCAGTCACAAATATTCAGGTCAATAACAAAGCTCAGGCTACTAAATAAAGCAGAATACTGAGGCTTTCTGTGCAAAGGTCCTATGCTTTGATCCTGGTCTTTTGTACTTCAGAGCAACTGGTAGCACTTACTGAGACATTATTCAGTTACTGTGCACATTTCTACTGCAGCATAAGAAAGCCTTCATCAGTCAGATGAAACATCTCACTTGTTTTTCCCTATCTCAATCCAAATGAGAATTGTGTGACTAGGAGGTCTATGAAGAAGGGCAAAGTAAGTTTAAATAAGAAATACTGAAGTCACAATTTTCCAAGTACAGACTTGTCTTCATCTAACCTCTAGATATTCTGGCAAGCTAAAGCACTAGCTTTATGTTTGAAGCAATTGTGTATGGCTGAAGAGATGTGAGGAAAAGAGCTATGAAGGGAATTAAGAAAACCACCATATTTTATAAAGTTAGCTTATATTTGAGCAAATCAAAGCCTGTGGGCAAGAACTTACAGCGTGGCAAGGCTCTGGCCAGTCTTTGGATCCCAGAACTTGATGGGTTGCTGGCTATCTTTACTTCCTGAAACAACTAATCCCTTTGTTGGATGCCAGTCAACACATTTCACATCTGCTCCATGTCCTGTTAAGATAAAAATCATTTATTTTGAGATTTCACAGACAGTGAAAAGGCACTGAAAAATTACAGGTTGCACACCTCATAACTGTAATGTAAAACTGAATGAAAAACATCACAGAGCAGAAGTCACAAAACATAAAATCAAACTGAAGGAACACTCCTCTGAGTTATTTTGGTTGCATTCTTTCCCAGTAATTCCTGCGAGCATCTCCTTGGATTACAGCCCCAAAACAAGAGCACTTCACCAACAGAAATATTCCCTGAGAAGTTTCTGCTCAGATTGGTACTCTTCTTTAGGCTTTGTCCCTATACAGTTAAAAAATATTTTAAATGTAACACTGATGAAGCATTTGTATGGAGGTGGCGAGGGAAAATAACACTGTGACACTTCACTTTCTATGAAATACTGTAGAAAAGATAGCAAGAAATAGGTATCTGCTTTACAGTACTACCCTTTTGCTGTCCTGTCAGAAAATAAGCAAAGAAATTAAATAATGGATCTGAAAACTAAATGAGTATATGAGATTTCACCTTGTATCAGGTCAGAGGGATTCAGGTTTTTCTAATGCTCAAGAGTTAGGAGAGAAAAACTCTTGTGATATAATTTCCTTTTAAACTGACTGACTGACCTTGACAGACAATCAATGCTGCTCACATAAGCTAAAAATCTGTCAAAAAAAAAAAGGCCTGTTCATGCTACATGACAAAATGTGATTTCTGAGCTGAACTACTGAGATTTAGAAAAGAAAAAATGAACAGTAATTTCTTTCTCCAATCTCTCTCCAAGCCAGCCCATTTCAAGGGAAAGCCAACAATAGTAACAGTCCATACCAGCAAACGAGGCAGCATGCAGGGAGTGAAGAGAAAAGCAGGATGAGAAAGGAAGGGCTGTCTGCAACACGAAGGCACTGAGGGTATAAAACAGCAGTGGAAGAACAGGAGTGTGTTCCATGAAAGACAAAGGGGTCCCATAAAGTCAGACACACTGACTGCTTTGCCACGTGGTGGAACACGTAACTTCAAGCAGCACAAGCTGTCTTAATACAGATCTCACTTTGAAAAGACATTAAAAATTAGTATCAGTTGAAATTTTCCTGGGGCCACAGAAAAATCAAATTAGAATAAGCAATATACTCCTATGTTAAAATGAAAGCAAATTGCTAACACGTAGAGCACTCTCTCCACCCAGTGAATGCAAATTTCCTCCTCTCTGGAGGAAAGGACAGGAAAGAGGCTCTTGACCCAAGAAGAAATTAATACAGCTTTGGTAAGCGTATGGGAACAACTGTAAGGATTGACTGATGATATGGATTGAAGAACCCAACTCTCCTCCTCCAGCAGGCAGAACTGCCCTAGGAATATGCAGGCTTTCAGGGAAGAGCAGAATCCTCAAGTTGCAAAGACCATCACTATGCTGTGGGGTCTGTACTACCAATAGCAGAGCACTCTGAGATGTGTTTCCCTTCTCTCTGGCTCCTCTGATGCAGAAAGAAATGACAGGCACTGCCTGTCTGAATTTGCTCTCACTAAATCTGTCTGTCAACTAAAACATGGAAGTGAAGGCTGAACAAACCTTGCTTCCCAGTGTTTATTTGGAATGAACAATCCAGCCAGTAATAAGGGAGAAAATGCTCCTCCCTCCACAGTGGAGGGCAAGTCATGCTCACACATTTCCAGCTAATGATATTCCATAGGTAATTTTTATCCTGCAGTCCCCAGGGAAAGACAAGGGATTTTAATTCAAGGGCAAAACCAGGCCCTTGTAGAGAAACATTCCAGTACAGTTAATAATTGGTTGAACTGTATGAAAATGTGTTCAGACTGGAATACTGGAGTACCATCATAAATATGAAATAAACAAAGCTCAGCAAAACTGTAAAAAAACCCCTACCCACGTGGACTGGAAGTAAAGACAATTAGTAATGGAAAAGCACCGAGAGGCACAGGGCTACTCTGTTTGATGGGAAAGAGCACATCCAGAAAATGAATGATGCTGCTTGAAAGGCCATCTCTGGTGACAGCTCATCATCCTGTGGAAGGCCTGGTTTAGGCTCTTCTTCTGAAGCCTAATGAGTTAAGCCAGCCCAAGTATGTACCCTGAGAGAGCTCTTCCAACTTCTTCCAAAGGGAGAAGCTTTGACAAGACAGAACTCATGGACTTCTGAGAGTGAGGTTTGACAGTTGCCACCCATTAGGTAGTGGAAAGGCAGTAAAAGATGCCAGGACACTGAGAACTTGTAACCAGAGCAGATAAATAACTAGGTACTCATCAGAAAGCTTTTGGCCATCGGCACATCAATATTAACCATGTGGATGAGAAGCAACTTTTACTCTTTAAAAACATAACCATTATAATGATTATGTAATCATATATCTGATTAAACAGATAACTGGCATTTCCTGCAGAGAGCACTCTTTCAACCATGTGCTCTGGATTAAGGCCACAGTGGGGGAAAACTGGGACCCTCCTTTGTAATCTAATCAAAGGGATCTATCCTGTCCCCAGAAAGCCACCTCAGACAAAGCTCTGCATAAAATGGGATCATCACATACACTTTGCTTTTGATTCCTAAAGCTTTCTCCAGAGAAACTAAATTCTTCCCTACAACTAAATAAACTACTCCCAAGGGATGAACTAACTCAGAACATTTACATAACCAAAATAACTGAACTGCATCTTCTAATCAGACCTTTTAAAATTTATTTTTAAATTGAAACAACTGACACTGTATATTGCTTTTCCATTTCTCTGCTGAGAGATGGGCACACTATTATCCATGATGATAGAGATGATGCAGAAAATACATTTAAAATAACACTCCAGAGAAAAAGCTGCCTTGCAGATTTTACTTCATAGCTGTTTTCAGTTCTTAGTTCTGGGCTAAGACCTGGGAATGAGCCTATCCTCTGGTACAAAATGCCCTTGTCACCAAACACCCCACTCAGAAAGCCTTAATTCATGCAGCTCTCTACAGTTTACATGCCCCATCTGCTGACACCAGCTTTTGCTCAGTAACTTCAATAGTCACACACCTCGGGGCTGCAGGGTGGGGACTCCTCTAGGAACAACTCTTGCACCTTTTCTGCCTTGAGCCCCTTTATGGATAAATGAATTGAAATGTGTGAACTGTTCAGAATTCGTGGCAAAGGAAGGCCCATAAACCAACGAAAATGGAAGACTGAAGACAAAGATTTCTGAGAAACTAAACTCATTTAAAATCATGAGTGAATGTCTGAGAATAAACCGATATAGTTATGCTTGTTGATTCTACTGCGACTTTTCCCAACCTTTAAAAAAAAAAAAAATCTGCAGAGAAACATATGTAGCATCTTAAAAAAGTTCAGAAACAAAAGTAGTTCTCTAGCATTGCTTTTCATACGCATCATAAAATGTTTCATTCAGTACCCTTAGTCATAATCCTGTTAATTTAAATACTGATTGTTAACACTTCTAGGAAACTTCTTTCAGGGGATATTCTTTAAAAGACACTGAACAGAAATCCTGGCTAGTGAAAGGCAAACCAAGCTCTAAGATTGTGTAGTAGTGTTTGATCAAATCGAGTATGTCACAATCTGAGAAAGTACACGTAAATGAAGGATTTGATATTTTTAACTCTCACACGAATTTCTGAATTTATGACTTAGTGAATATAGGGTTGGTTTGAATCATTGCCTTCATATTACAGTCTATAACATATTTATATATTTTACAATGCAACTGTATAGCAATTATAAATATATCAGGTTTATTGCTGTAGTTTGTCTCTTTTATATGCTTCCCCCAGGGGATAAGCCCCATTCTGAAGGCACATAAGTTGAAAGAGAATTTTACAGCTGATACTGTAGAATTTCTAGATCCTTCTCAGCAATTATGTGGATGTATATATACATACTGAGATGCCACTCTTAAGCTATCTTCTTACATTTTAACATCAATGTTCCAAAGAAAATGGTTATTTTTAACAATATATATATTTTAACAAATTAACATAATCATTTAACTGCAACAATACTGCTTCTCATTTAGAGAGAATTCTGTTTGCTTGGATTTATTATTTTTTAAAGATACATGGTTATCTTATGTTGTTCTAAATGTAAATAGAGCTGTGTAACCCCAGCTTGGACTATGTACCCCCAAAACAACAGAAACACCTCTCCCAAGAGCAGGGCCTTCGCAGGGGATTATTTCCAAGGGGTCTGCAAAGAAGCATCAGGTTTTACTGCCACTCAAGCTAAGGTTCTCCACCCCAGAAAAGAGAAGGCAGGGAAGAAGGGACAGGAAAGAGTCCTGCAAGTCAAAGATAATGGAAGCAACCACGTCAGCAGAAAGGTGTTCTAAGTTTTCTACATAATTCCCTTAGACTTTACCATCTGCTTCCAGTCTACTAAGCAAATTGGATGATTCTGCCTGTTCCGTTTTTATGAAAGGCTTTTAAAATGTTACCTGATGGTCACCCATTCCCCAGCAATCCCCTGCTTCACTTAGGGACTGAACACCTCACACCTACAAGAACCTCTGTATTGTCTTGATCACTCCAAGTTGACAGAAAGGCTAAGAATCTATTTAATTCCAGTAATTGAGTGTTCCTTGCCCTATCACCTTATTTGAATGGTACTCCTCTGAGAGCTGTCCTAGGGGCTCCTGTGCTTCCTCTTTCTGCACCTCAAGAATGAATACCACTGAAACCCTCCCTGTACAAATACACAGTGTGCTTATGCTTTTCAGCATAATGTGGGAGGTTGATGCCTAAGAAATTAAGGGAAAAGCTCCTCTCAGTCTTCACTGGGTTAAGAACAGTGTCTCTCACCATGCTTTCAGACCTCTGTCCCATAACTCAAGTTTTATCATCCTTGGTTTGCTCCCAGTCTTTCTCTAGCTCTCTTCCAGTTTGTTCAACTTATTATTTAGAGAGGCAGCAGAGTGTGTTATTTTTAATCTACCTACAGGGAATATCTCCTAAACCATCAGTATTTCCCTAAACCAGTAGCAGAATGGGACATAATTGAGCTCTGTTTACAAATAATCTTTTTGTTCACATTTCTATCATCAAAGTTTTCTTTCCAGAAAAAAGCTCTTGTAACAGGATCATTTATAATCTGTGAAATCCAGTTAAGAAACAGTAATAATCAGTAAACACTAATGAAACAGATGTGGCTAAAGAAATAACTTTTCCAAGATTACCCTGAACAGGTAATCAGTGTTTCCATAAATGAGTTTAGAATTTGTATGTGCTAGTCTCAAAATTACACTGCTCAGTGAATAGCTTGAATTCTACAAAACCCTAGCAGAACCAGCAAAAAAAGTTAAAATTTCATGCTAGTTGTGTGCTTCCACAGCTTGGTAATGGCAAATACACTGTAAAGAATAATAAATAATAAATAAATGTTGTATCACATGTAATTACCAGTAAAGGCATGTAGTGATCTGAATTCTTTAGATCTGTGGAAATTCCATCACAGTATCTTCTGTAAGGGCTTATAGCAAGGGGAAGAAATGCAGCTGGGTTCCAGGGTATGTGGGAACTGCTCAAGCAAGGATTCAGCCTTTAACTACTCACATGTGAAACTTAGAGGGAATGTTTAAATTCTTCAGTTCACTGAAGCTGAGCCCTTCCCAAAGTTGAAATTAATTGCTTTGAGCAGAAACATCACACAGCTGAAGATGCTGCTGTCTTAGATTTGTGGTGTCAGGTCCTTTTTTTCATCATTATGGTCACGCTTGAGTCTACAAACACTCTCAAGATACCTTTCCTTTTAGACATATTTGCTTTTTTGTATGTCCTGAATTTATTTCTGAGTGCTACCCCTACCTACACCCAATTATTTATGCTGTAAAACAACAGGACAAAAGTCTGACAGCAGGTTGTGCAACAGCATGGCACTGGGACCAGCATCTGTAAACTGTGAAGAGCTGTTTAGCATCCTCTCAAAAGTGAGAGCTAACAAAAATCAATTCAATAGGCATGTTTCACCATTTCTAATCATAAGACATCATTAAAAGATATATATAAATTGACCACAGATAATTATCAACGAAGTTATTTTAGTATGTGAAAATGTTATAAAATTTTTTACTGATTTTGCTTCATCAGTGTCCAGATTTTTTAACTTACCATCAGTTTCATGCACTTAATCAAAGCCACCTATTTGTATCATTAAGAGCACCTCTGTCACAGAGAGATCACCTACGTGACGATGCTTTAAAGGCAGCACAATGCTTACTGCAATACACTAATCCTTATTTCTAATTAAGGCGGCATTATTAATGTTTAACAGAGAGTCATCAGGAAGCTCAGAAGAAATGACAGGAAAAATAGAGCAGAAAGTGTCAAAGGAGAAGATAGGCTACATTAACACTTCCAACCTCATCTGACTGCAAGTAGAAATGCGAGTGTTTCGCAGGAATGGCAGCTGGAGTCAAGGGCAAAGGCCTTGCCTCACAGTTAAATTATTCATGAACTGCAGACTGGATTCTACTTTGCCCTCAAGCACATTTATCTATTCAAATTCTCATGGCATATTACTTATAATTTCTTTGCAGGTGCTTATCAGATAATTAAAAGGGCTTTTATTAAATTGCAAAAGGTAGAACTTTTTTTTCTGGTTACGTTATCTGTAAAGTAGCTGGGACTAGATGTTCTTTTCTGTTAAAAAATTAGCCAGCCTACTTTGAAAGCAGCAACACACTTGCTTTTCATTGACAGAAAATATTTATTTACAATGGTATTTACATGTAATGGTAATAAAAATAAATATTGTACAAGAAACATTAAAAATGAACAGCAATTGTAAGAAAAAACTCTCATGCTTCATAATATTAACAGTTGACAGGAGCCAAGAAAACACGCCCTCGGAGAGCGTCCCATAATTTTCTATTGGTTTTGTTCTGGCACCTTCCTTTCAAGTACCTGGCACTAGAAAGTGGATCTGACAGACCTTACACTGCCTCTAACAAGTGTTCATTGTCTTTAGCCACCAGGACTGATCTCACCCAAACACAGCACAGAACAGGGGAGTAGAGAGCAGGGGAGAGCACAGCTGTGTCCAAGAGCAGAATGTGTGGTCCTTCAAGACAGGAGAAAGCATGAACTTAAACAGATGAGAAACTCAATTATCCTCTCAATTATTAATCTGCAGTTTCCATAGATTTGTGGCTTTATGTCTGGGTACAGAATCAGTTTGCTGGACAGCATGTTATTTTGGAAAAATAGACCAAAAAAAAATAAAAACCTTCATATCAAAGTGTTCCCAGTCAAGTCCTTCAAACATGAACTAAACAAGTGGTTTGGAGTCTGCTCACAGCCTGTACCACCAACTTAAAAAAAAACCCCAAACAAACCAGAATAAAAGAATCTCATTAGAATAGCAAATAAATTGAAGACACACAGTGATATCTCAAAGTAACTACTGAACTCCTGCTCAGTCAGAACACATATTTTATGAACCAAGAACAAAGTGGAGCATGAGTTAAAAACTCAGCTTCCAGTAACTGATGCAATTTTAAGATGTACTGGTCCTGGAGTAGCCCAGTGGGGTTTTCTAAACACATACCTAAGAAAGTACTTCTGTTCACTAATTATTGAAAATGTTGACTGCTATGGTGACTTGCTGTCATCAGGGTAGCAAAAGTCCTTCCACCTGCAGACTTTAGTCAAGCCTCTGCCTGTTGCACCTGTGTGAAACACCACTAACCAAAGCCCAAGTCTGACAGTTTTACTGAAATTACAGTAAGGAATGCAAGGGAGGAGTGTCAAAACCACAGTATTAATGGAGATGTATTTTTAAATTAACTTGAAGCTAATAATGAAACTTAGGTGCATCCTAAAATTCACCCTGGCAATTTAGTGAAAGGAGGGGAAAGAAAGGAAATCAGGGGACACACTGCAGAGTTCATTACCAGCTTGTCTCTAGCTCTGTGCTTTGACCAAAATTTCAGTCAAGGTTGTAAGTGGCAGAGCCAAAGTACTTAGTTCCCAACTCAGGGAAGAGAACAAAGACTCCCAGAAAAGCTAAGAGTAACCATTATTAATAATTTTCAGTAATTACTTCCTTTTACGTTCTGCTGGATGTTCATATAAGTTCTGCTGGCAATTATGGTTGTTGCAAGAGAAAAGCACAGTCCAAACACCTAGTTGAGAGGTTACCCAAGTTCCAAACCTCTGTGTGGCCACACAAGCAGAGAGCACTCTCAGCAAGCTGCTAAAAATGATGAAAAATATTTGTGGATCTCAGCAAGGGAAGTTACTAGAAACCTTTTACTTTTATACAACTTGATATGCCCTTATTGCCAAGTGAAACCAGAATCTTTGATAAAAACATCCAACATGGAAGGACTACCAAGATCTTTCAGCCAACTTAATTTTCTTGGACTGGAATTATAGTTTTTAGTGCGTTTTTATGGTTGCCAGGGCAGGATCCTACCTTTTTAACATAACATTGAGAGGACAGATATTATCAACTCTCTACCAGAGAAATAAATTAAAGACAGCCATGATCATCTGGCCAGACACAGAGGAAGACTTGTTCAGCGAGCTCCTCACTCTAAGGGGCAGCACTCTGAAGGAAAACCTTTTCTGCTTGCCAACCAAAAAAGCCATGTAAGCTACTTTTGACAGTCAGTTCACCACTACAAAACATTTCCTAAGTGTGAGCCTATCAAAATTTCAAGCAAAAAAATAATGAGTTAAGGTATAAAAATGTTAGAAAAATTATTTTCTTTGGTTCTAGGGCAAATACCTCATGACTGAAAACACTTCTCTGTAGTAAGTGAACAGGAGCTGGCCCAAGAGTGAGGTGGGGGGACAACAGAGAGATATCAACCTTTATAGACTCTAGGAAAACATTTGCATCAATCAATAATCCAGACAATTAGCAAGCATAAGAAATCCCAGAAAGGATATGGAGATAAAGGCTTGTTGCATTTTGCAGTACCACTGAGGCTGAGAAACTAGGAAGCAGCTGAAATAAAGTGCTGGCAAAAAGCAGAGCACTGAGCTACAAAGCACTGCTCTTTTTATGCAGAGGGGAAGCTGAACAGACAGTACAACTCTCATTTCAAGCAGAAAGGGCCAATTTTCAAGAAACTGAAATATGAAAGAGCTGTAAATTATGGTGAGAGAAACACACACAATGATCAGGATACCATGAACTAAAACAGAAAAAAATGCAGCACGTAGTTATCACGCCGTGACTTATGGACATGTCTAATCTAGTGGTGATATTGGAGCTAATGAGGAGCAACGTGGCAAAATCAAAAATATAATAACCTCAATGAAAAGGTCTAATTCCAGGAGCCCAACAATGATTTCAATAGTGTTACAGAAACCTAAGAGAGATAAAACCTTATTTCCCCTTATTTTCCTGACTTTCCTATACATTCCACCACATTCATGGACTCGGTCATCTTTCTTGCCACTTAGTAATTTTGAAATTTAAGAAAATCTTTTCCCCTTTCAGATTTCAAAAGAACACTGTAGTTCCTATTTAAGTAGAGGAACCCAAATTATTTTTTTGTTTCAGTTCTAAAAATAGGTTCCCCATTAAGCAACTGTTTTGCAGTGTGGCTGTACAAGTATCTATGAAGCTCTCTAAAATTCCATGCATCCCCATGTCTCATTTTAAATTCCACAAGCACATGAATGGATCCAAAGCAACGCTCTTCATATGTGATTGAACAGAGAGACAGGGCAAAATACAGTGTTGAAAACTTACTAGGGATTTTGTGCAATAAAACCTAATGAATGGGAAGAAATGGGATACAACAATCCAGAGTACTAAAATAACTCAGAGGTCTCAAAACCAGAGAGAAAAAATACAGAGAACACGTAAAGACAACATACACAGTTATGAGAAGAAAGACAAAGGGGCCCATCAGCCGTTTAAGCAGGTTTCCAAACAAAAGTGCTGGCAACAATTTGTAGAAAATCCTCAGATTCATTTGCTAATGTCACACAGAGACGTGAACAAAACAAGAGGTATTTGATTTAAAGTGAAGGGGGGAAAACGGTACCACTTCTTAATGTTAAAAAACCCCCAAACAACCAAACCAGATGTGACACAGGTTTGCTATAACAACATAATTAAGGGACTATCCTTTCAAGATCAGAACAGAGGATACAGAAACCAAACACATCCCACCACAGCACATCACAGATACAACGAATACTTCTTTGAACCCTGTGCTTCTGGAAGTCACTACCAGTTAGATCTTTTCCCTCCTGACTTTGAAGGAATAAAAACATCAGACAAGACAAGAATATGGTACTGGCATCATGTGTGGTGTTCTCCTCTGTGATGCATGTTAGGACTGAATTTGTATTTGAATCTACAGGTACATGCAGCCAGTAGCATGGTAGAAATTACCCAAAGTAAGATAAAGGAATGCTGCAGAAGTTGGCAGGAAAGAATCCTTAGAACCTACTGCAATGATGGATGTTCTCATGAAGCAAGCAGAACTTTCACAGCAACAAAATGCTGATTAGAACAGAGAAATTATTCTTTAGAAGCAGAAAAATGTTCAATTCCAATGCTACATCTATACCTGGAGCAAATAATTCCTAGCTGTTATTGCACACCCCTCTGTGTTAGCACCAGAAACATTGTAGTATTTCAAAATGAAAAGTCTGGAATTAGACAAACAGAAACTTTGTTAGTCATAAACACTGCACTCTCAGGGGAAAAAAAGTTAGTGTGAAGTACTTTTTGAACTACCATGTGATTTTAAATAAAAACCCTTCAAAAATTTTATACAAACTTCTAGAAAATACATATAGCCAAAATTCTAGAGAATACAAAAACAATCAAATGACATGGACAAAACAATCCAAGTCAAAGAAGGTCCATCTATTTGTAAGTGCACGCAGATCAGAAAGACATCTGATCATCTCTTCAGCAATGCTGAGAAAAACTTCAGTGTTTCTGAAACAATTACCTTGCCTTCAGTATTTTAACTCAGTCTTCTTCGTTACAGTACTAGCACAATAGCAACAGTAACACTATGGATTTTAATTATTACCATTCTGGAAATTGAATTTGAAAATATAAACAAGTTATGTATGGGATGTTTTCCCCCCTGGACTTTGGAGCATTTGTTAGTTGAAAACACCACCACCAAAAGACAACTGCAAAACTTCAAATCTGCAGCTGTGTAAAAAATATGGGCTCAAACCACCAAAAGAAAACACCAACTAGATAATCCATTTCAGATTAAAGGCAAAAGAGAACAAGTGTTTATTGGGTAGATGTCATTCAGAAAGCAGCTCTTTCCTAAGGAATCTTTAGATTTCTCTCAGTGCTTTCAGCAGCAGCTTTTAAAATTTTTTAATCTTACACATGCCAAAAGAAAGAAAATACTATGTCAGGTCTCAAAAATGTACAAACCAGTTCCCATAACCACGAAGAACTGGGTCCATATATAAAACTCCAGTGAGAGGAGACAAGCTAAAGAGCTCTTGGGAACATGCCACACTTTTGCAAAATAACAGGAAGAACCAATTAAATAGGTTGGGCACAAAGATAGCTGGGAGGGGTGGGGGGAGGTCATCACCAGGAAAAGGCTGCTCTCCTGATCCTGCAGTGGAGCTGATCTGTGCTTTTCAAATAAAACACCTCTTACAATGCTGTCTGGGCTGTGTGGAGAGAGCTAAGCTGAGGAATGGGAAATGCAGTATTTATCTTGAACGAAGGCAGGCTTTAAAAAGCCACTGTAAAATAAAATTACTGATGAACTGAATTGGTGCTGTGGTGGAGGCAGTAAAGTCTCCTCTTCAGTTGCACAGATGAATTCTCATATATAGTCTCACAATCCTAGACTGAAGAAAGATGACTTTCACGAGAGAAGATGGTATGATTTCTGATTCAGAAAGTCTGGGTAAGAGCATGCCATTGCTATTGAAGTAACACACTGAGGAAACGGAAAAATCAGAAATATCTTTGTTGGCAAAATGATGCAAGGTAACAGTTCTGCCTAATTTATATTTTGGATTTTTTAATATTTCTGTTAACACAGCAACCCTGTATTGGGGAGCAAAGTGCATTTTTAACTTTAAAAAGTTGACAAAAAAAGAGGAAACTTTAACAAGGATAATCCCATGTCCACAGTTTATTTTCAGTGCAAGTAAAATACATTTATTGCTTTAGTACAGAGAATACACCTTCATTAGGCTGGTCTCTATTTTTGGAATACGTACTTCTTTGTGGATTATCTGCTGCTGGAAGATGCAGTTTTAGAAAGGTCAATGTGCTATGACTGTGAGCAACTGCAACAAGCCTACATTGGAGAGAAGGTAGAGCAGGCTGGGACACCCCTGGCTCTAGGAATACCAGGCTCTTCCTCTCCTGGAGACACTGATCACTGGGGCTCCCTCCAGCAGCAGCTCCCTTAGTCCTCTCTGGCTGTGCCTTTGGATCAACACACCTCTCACAGGAGCAACTGGGGTTTAGTTCTGCACTGACATGCAGCTTGCAGGGCATACATTCTATGGCAAGGAAGCAGCAAAACATTCCTGCTTTCCTGTACAAATGCATAAACCTTTAAGAAGTTATATACAAGTTATATAGCCTGGTTTGTTTATCATACAGTTTTAGGAAGACTTTTCTGCTACTGTGTGAATGAAGAGAAACTTTTCTGGGGAGGAAGGGGAATAGATTGTCCAGATTATTAGTGTAATTTATTACCTTTCACTAAGAGATAATTTATTCAGGCTGATTGGAATTCATCTTATCAGACATCTGGTCAGTAGAACATGTCACCTAAACCAGCAGGGTTTGCTACCCTGCAGATGTTCAGTTCACAGTGACTGGAATCCAAGAGCCACGCAATAAACTGACAAATTAACTTTTCAATCCTAAACTTCAGTCCTCCTTTCTGTGCAAGGATTGCAAAGAACAGACACATGAGGAAAAACATTGTGATACTCTTGTCTTGTAAGTGCAACATCAATTTCTAAGATTTTTAATGTGGCACTTGAAATCAGAAGTGATTCAATTCTAATTTACATTCTCCACGTTGCTCATTTTTAAATGCCAATTCTGAATTGTGTTTCTTAGATATATGTGATAATTGCTACTGCTAAGTACCTTTTCAGGAAAACTTGTCTCATGCCTATTCCTTAATGGCAAAATAAAGTAAGTAAACTTACTTGCAAAGTAAATTATTCCAGCTTGCAGAAAAGTTAAAAAACTTATTCAAATACCAATGTTCTGTTGGAACAAAAGTTACTAATTTGGTAAATAAATATGATGCAATGGTTTCAAACCAGCTGATGGTATTTCTAGTAATTTCTGTGGAATAAACCCCCATTATTTAGCACCTCCTTTGAATTCCAGTAAGCTGCTGTGGGAGCGAGAACACCTCAGAGGACAGAGTACTGCAGGAAACAATGCAACGTCAACCACTGTGCAAAACCAGGCTTAATTGCCAGTCCTTCCATCCAGACTTAGGGGGAACACAAATCCTCCTGGTGAAACTGCAGACTGATACACAGGAAGTACTCTTAGGGAGAAAGATTGCATAATCCTTGAAGAATTCTGTGATGCAGGGACAAGAAAATGGCAGTGGGAGAGCAGCAGGCAATGTGTGTGAAGCCTCTGAAACAGCAGGGGGTTTTTCTCAGGAGGGAGTGGTTCCATCTCTACCCACATGGCTGGCAGGATTACACCTCCTATTTAAAAGCCTCCACCACTCCAATTTTATATGACCACAGGAATTCTAAAGTTCAATACAAGCACTAAAATTCCTGATTGCGTTTTTAGAAAAGCCCTGTTCCAAACTGCCAGCAAATGCAGCGTGTACTTCAGAAATGACACATCTAGCACACTTGTGACTGAAAGGTGATGGGAATGATTGCTTTATTCTCCACTCCTTTACAAGCAAACGATATTCCTGACAAGCTGGGAATGAAACAAAGAACCTACCTTTGCCCAAAGATCTTCAGAATATCATTGCAGAGTATTTTTAATGGAATAAAAGAACAGTTTGATTTAATTTAGCTTTTTACGTGCCTAATCTTAATACCATGTGCTCATTTGTAAGTCTCTGGAGAACAGGGACTTCCAAAAGGAGAATGGTAGTCAACAGAAATCCATATTCATCAACATCATCAATATTCCTAAGGACTAAATTTAGCAAAGTAGCCAAGAGAACAATGATTTTGAGAATGTACGTATTGCTAAAGAGAAAACAGCTTTTAAATTCATTTTAAGTACTAGGGGAGCAGGACAGTTATTGTAGGTTGAAGATTTAAGGGCATAAAGCAAAATCTGTAGGGAAAAGGCATCTTATTATCCAGCTACATCAGCTGACCTAAAATAAGCGAGTTTCTGCACCCTTAAGGAAGGTTGGTGTGATCTTTAAAAAAATCCAAAACCAAACAACAAAACCCTACCCGTTTTTCCTCACTTTATCAGCTGGTTTAAGTAAAACCATTATTTGTACCTATGAATTATGCATGGATAAGAAAGAACAGAAGGCAGACGTAAAGAAAAGGCAGGATTCTTGACCAGGCACGAACAGTAAGCAGTAACACACTGCACCATATCAAATTACAGACTTGGTCAATCCTTAGAAAATAGAGACATCTTGCTAACAATTTTAAGTACCTGTGCTACATAAATACATAATACATAAATATGCTTTACAGCTGTCCAGGTTGTATTTCCCACAGGCAACTGTTCCTTTCTCTTAAGTAATTACAATTCAGATGGGGAAATTTTATCTTCAAATTCTGGAATGTGTGGTTACTCCTTTCTAAACTCATCAGTAGAAGAAACACCTGAACAAATCTGGCCTGTACTTTTTAAGACAAAACAACTTAAGAGTATTTATTTAAGATAACTGCAGTCTCAAAATAGCATTTAATATTGTACAGTCTTCTGTTAATATGCTTAAACTCAAAAAATAAATAATTGTGGTTTACACATTAAGGTCAGTCAAGTCCTTGAATAGGGATGGGTACAAACAGTGAAAAATACTCTGTAGACCAGCTTCTACTTGAAAGAAAAAGATGGAAAAAGGATCCTTAAACACCCATTTCATCTGGATATAAAGGCTGATATTTGCAAACACACCAGGTCTACTTATGGTGCCTTTAGAGACCTTGGAAATGCGATCTAGAGAACTGCATCTTCAGGAACACTAATGCACAAGGACAAACCTAGGCTGTCCTAGTTCAAGGAGTAAGGCATTTACCTAAATCACTCTTCATGCTTTTCTCTTTTAAAGCAACCACTTTCAATCTAATTGTTCATGTGCTTTAGAGCTTTACAACACTACCAAGCACAATCTCTTCCAAGACTGCATCGAATCATTTTGAAATGGAAAAGCAGCAAATATTAAGGTGATAAAGTGTGCCACTGGGGACCATTACATGTTTATATATATATATAAAGTAACATATGCAAACCTAACAATTACATATATATAGTATATATATCTATAGGTATTATTTTACTTCACTTACTATATAATCAGCAGGAGCTCTGAAGATGCTGACAGCACACTATCATACCTTCCATCTCATTTACACCAAGTTTGTAATGCTTGTAGGACACCAGGCAAGTTCTGAAATTTCAGTGATGATTACAACTAACATACTATTAGTCCCCATGAAATCATCAAACATTTATCATCCCTGAAAAAAAAGAGCCACTAAACAGAAAATCTTTCCAATCCAAATACTGTGCATTTCCTCAAACACATTAAAAGCTGGAAGCAAAATTAACTAAAAAAAAATAATGAACTGTTGCTAGTGTCTTGAAGGTCAGTTCCTTATGTCAAATACACTGGTGGACAGCAGAAGGTAACTAAAAATTACATTTTTTTAATTTAATGAGCCAGTATTTTTGGTTCCTTTGTTTCCCCTTTGGCAAAACAGGGGAATTCAGTATCCTAAGATCACAGGATAAGTCAGGCCAGAAGAAACCTCAAAAGTCTCTTGCTCAAACTGCTGCTCAAAGCTATAGGGTCAGAATAGGTTACTCAGGGCTTTATGCAGGTTTATTTTGAAAACCTCCAGGGGCAGAGACTGCACAATATCTGGAATTAAGCAAAGCTCTCACATTCTTCTACTGCACTAGTATGGGAAAAGGGTAAAAAAAAAGACCCTGAACATGAGATCATCTCTGCAATGAAAATGACCTTTTAAATGTATTTTTCACTGGACTAGAAAAAGAGATAGAATGTTTTCTTTTTCAGAACTTTTAATTTTACTGTAATACCTATTTTTATAATGGGAACATCTCAGGAACTTTAATGAGTTTGAATTTATTTGAACTTCTAGGGATACCCATTAAACTTGTACTTAAGTGGGAAATTACTTACCTATGAATACTATCTATACATCAACGTGTGCTATGTATCTCCAAATATAAAAAGTGAACATTTCCTTTTCAAAGGAAATGTTTTACTCCATGCTCCATCTTGGGACAAGCTTCTCCCACAGAAAGTTGGGGGCTGGGGTGGAATATCAGCTCTTCCATGAATTCAAAAATGACCCTCAGATTTTGTGACTCCTTAAGTGTAGTGATTACTTATAAAGCCAGAAAGAATCTCAACCTTTGGTGAAAAACAGATCTCAAGGAACATTAGGTCTTGAAAAGCAAGAAAGGACATTAAAGTCTTGCTACCCAAATTCTGAGGATGGTAAACGCTTATCAGAGCTACTCTTAACAGGGAGAAAAATAAAGCAGAATGGGGTTATCTTGGAGAACAGAGAAAGAAGCCAGCTATAAAGCAAAGTTCAAACGTTAAAGTGTTGTATAATTATTTAGATTTGATTTCCCCAGCATACACTATTAATCACAGACTGGATCCTGAGCTAATTTTTTCATCAATTCACTCTACTCATGGTTTGAGAACTAGAATAGTTAGCTATTACAGTAGTATTACAGCTACTAATTTATAAGGTATCACAACTTTCTTTAGAGGAAGGCTTTTTTGAAGTGATGGAAGTTTAAAATATAAGATTTTAATATAACATTTAAAATATTTTCGTGCTCTATCATTCTAAATAAAAAGGCAAAGGCAAAAACCTATTTTACATATGGTAGAAAATACACCTCTGTCAGCACACACCAGCAGCTGGGTTTGTTTGTTACTAAAAGGTATTTCCCTTCCCAATAGTAAGCAGCTAAGATAACCTATTCCCCAGCTTTTTGGGATGCAAATTTTAAGTTTACTCTCTGAGATCTTGGTGACTTAGCAGAAGCACATATTGCGGTGCTGCTACAGTTAACTTGCAACTTCTCAGCTCGGGCTCATATTTATTTAGCCATGGTAAGTTCCCTTTAAAAGCTAACCACGGTGAGCAAAAAGGTTCACACACAATTTCTGTGAATGGTCAAAACCACACAGAGATCACCACATATAGATCACATATAGATCTTCAGGGGCAATGTATGTAAAAGAATCACAGTTCTTGCCTTGTCGATGCCAGAAAATTCAACTGCAGTGATATAACCACTTCTCTACATGGCTGTAGTTATATTTGGACTAGTTCTACCTACCTACATATCTCCACTGGAGCAAAATCAATGCACACACAGTATGAGAAATATTAAGAAAATATTGTATTTTTAAAAAAATACATAACTAATCCATTCATTAAATGTTCAACACAAGCTGGAACTGGACACCTTGTGTAATGTACCAAAATAAGGACTTGCAGAAGTCCAAATATCAGATGCTTCCACTGAGAAAATAACTACAAATAATAATCCAAACTCTCTGGGATGGAAGAAATGTTAAACTGAAGTCTGTGAAGCTTTTTATAAGATGTATTTTGAGAAGTTGTAGATTTCTCCTGTATAGCCATACTTGTCATGCTTACAGATGTGCTGCTTTGAAGGTAAGACACTTAACAGCCCACGCTTTTCAATTAAAACAGAAACCCACTCTGTTAAAATCCTTCCTACTATAAAATATGAATATATAAATCTTCCAACACAGTTACTTTACCTGCAAGACACATGTAAACTTTCAGCAGCAAAAATCAAAATGCTTTCCCTTGAGAAGTATTTTGTTTTCAACAAAGAGCCTTTACCTGCAAGTAGGAGAACTAAATGACAGTTTGTATTTTCATTGTGAGATGAGGATCAGTCACTTGGAAAATCCTGGCACTGAACTTTGAAAATGAACCTTGAGTACCTGTTTGCACACTTAACCTACCCAACTGCTTCCTGTAGAAGCAGGCAGCATACATGTACCCTGGCTACGTTCCCAAGTGAAGTAATCCAGAGCTGACCTTTAGTCTGAGGACCAACTTCCAATTCTTCAGCTTTAGAGCTGTTAAAACTGACAAAACTTGAAAGAACAAAAGTCCACACTACTTCTTAGGGACTACTAAACAACATAAGGAGCTTTCATGAGGTGGTAGAAAGAGCTTTCTTCCAGTTACAGTAAGAATGGTGGCATCATTTGCTCAATAAAATAGCACGGACCTGGTCAACCACAAACCATGAGGATTAACAGGGGAAAATGGCAGATTCTGCACCTGGGGTGGGGCAACCCTGGCTGTTCATACAGACTGGGGAATGAGATGCTGCAGAGCAGTGCCTTGGGAAGGGACCTGAGGGTCCTGGTTGAAAGCAAGTTGGACATGACCCAGCAGAGCCCCAGCAGCCAGGAGGGCCAACCATGTCCTGGGGGCATGCTCTGCAATGGGGCAGCCTCACCTTGAGTTCTGGGTGCAGTTTAGGGCATCACAATATAAAAAAATGACATTAAGCCATTAGAGAGTGTCCAAAGGAGGGCAATGAGGATGGTGAAGGGTCTGGAGGGGAAAGCCATATCAGGAGCAGCTGAGGTCACTTGGTCTGTTCAGCCCGGAGGAGATGGAGGGGAGACCTCATTGTGATACCAATTTCTTCACTCTTGCGACCAGTAACAGGACACGAGGGAATGGCTGGAGCTGAGTCAGGGGAGGTTTAGGCTGGCTATAAAGTTTTTCACCCAGGGGGTGGTTGGGCACTGAACAGGCTCCTCAGGGCAGTGATCACAGCACCAAGCCTGACAGAGCTCAGGAAGCATTTGGACAATGCTCTCAGGCACATGGTGTGACTCCTGGAATGTCCTGTGCCAGGCCAGGAGTTGGATTTGATGATCCCGATGGGTCCCTTCCAACTCAGCACAGTCTATGATTCTATGATTCACTCCATGCTCATTTTTCAAAGAAATGAAGCATGTTCCTAATGCTACTCCAACACATCAACTTAGAGTCTCTAAGAAGCATGACACAACATAAAATTTAAAAGATATTATGGGTACTATTATTACTGTTTAATATGCATGCAGTCTTGGCACATTTTACACTGTCTGCTCCTACCTGAGTGTGTCATTCAGTCATAAACCCCCTCCTGCCTCTTCTCTGGTTGGTTCAGCAACTGAGGCTGCTCCAAGTTATCCCCACAACGCCCAGAGTATGACTTGTTAGGTTCCACCACACCTCAGTCTCACCTCCATGCTCACATTGCCACTAGCTTTTCCCAATCTTTACATGAGCTGTTGTTTTTATTTTTTCATATTGACACAGCTTCCACACTGTCTTCCCATTTCCTATCCTCCTTATTTCCAGCCACCTTTTACCCAATCTTTTCAGGATTATTTATCCCTTTTCTCCTGGTCTGTTATACAAGCTCATTTCTGCACATTCCCCAGTTTCAATTTTGATTCTGTGTCTTCCTGCAAGCACATGTCAGGAGCAGGACCAGCTTTCTCACGAGAAAGTAAAGAATACCAGGCAGGTATGGAAGACAGGAAAGAAAAAATACCATCACACTTTAGGGACAACATTTGCAAGCTCTCTCCCCATCTCCCATATAATAAAACTTGTTGCCAAGGGTCTCACTACTCAAACCAGAATAGCACTCAGAGCTAAATGTAAAATAACAGGACATAATTTAAGTGTGTAGAATTTAAATGATGCAGACAATACCAAATGCCTCTGCTTACCTAGATGCACAAAGGCTTTTAATACAGTAACTAGAGAATATAAAAAGAGAAAAGATACAAAGAAGTTACAAAATACTCTGTTTAACCCACATACAAAAGTAGCACTAAAAAGTCTGCAATGGAAGTTTTTAAGGACTAACAGATTACAAGTTGTGTTTTTTGATTTTTTTGTAGACTTCTACTATTTATTCTGAAATGGCTTTATCTATGCTCTCTTAGGAAACAGTATGTTAAAGATTCCATTAAAAATATAATTAATGAAGTGCCCAATTCTGAGTATTTATCCACAAAGGCTTTATTAGAAATGAGTTACTAACATAACTAGCATAAGGCTACCTCCAGATGTTTTTTCTTCCTTTTGCTGGGAACCTTTGCTATGACAGATACTGATGACTGGATACCAAGGAACTGCCACCTATAATGCACCCAGCCTGCCTTCTTTTTATCAGCCACACTTGAGCTGAGAAAGCAAGACTGGGATCATCTCAGCATCAGCATTCCAATGCCTCTGTAGTTCAGGATTTCATCATTAGTATCAATGTAATCCACTCAAAATAGTTTTTTCTTCCTCCACAACTATGAGGAATTTGGGCTGGGGACAAAGCTCACTGCTCCACCAGTGGCACTCACATCAGGTGCGTCCTGACTCCTGGCAGAGTATTGGGCCATATTATGTTTAATTCCATATGAAGTCACAACTGATGGAATTAAAGTTCTCACCCCTCAAGTACTTATAACTAACAATCCATAAAAATGGTTTCACCTAGTTCAGCATTCATCTACCCCTTGCAACCATCAAACACAAAGCAATCAGATGCAAGAAATCCTAATGATGCAGAGAACTTCTGTAACTCTCCTGTACTTCAGCAGCACTGGCTGTCCTGGGAAACACTAAGGCTTCTCAACATTCCCCCAAGCTTAAGAGATAGGTTACAAACATTGCCTTAAAATTTGCCCTTGGGCTCAAGGTGAGTGATTATATAACTTTCAGTTTCAGGACAATTTTCAAGGAGGACTATATTTCCAAATTGAATGTGAAATAATCTCATGCTCACACAGTGCCTCTTCATTCTTGTCTCATGAAAAGCCTTGACAGAAGTGTGCAGTTTACACAATTAGTTTAGAGCTTTTTTGATGGTGCTGTGGGCTCAAGTCTCTTGATCTCTTTTACCCATTCCCTGAGAACTCTATTTATTTCCTATTAATGTTTCAGGATTCTCAAAACACTAGATGCTAGATGAGAATCAGAACTCCTAGACTTAGAATGATGTAGTTTAATGCTGCATGAAACTGCAACTTTTAGGCATATCAGATGTAACCAGCTCCAAGAGCAGTCTTTAATACCTTCTAAGTCTCCTGGAATTGTTTTAGGGAGCAGAGCAAAAAGCCTGAACTACCTCCTAATCACTACCTTTTAAATCACAGAAACCAAGCACCTCAACTACAGTGAATCAAACCCAAATTTCTGTCCAATCCAGAATATTTAACAAATAGAAAGCCAATATAAGTCAATGCAGTGGGTAGTTTCTCATCTCTGATGGATTTTTACTTTTAACACAAATGTAAGTGGATGTTTCAACAAAGTCTACCTATAATGAAGTTTGCTATACAGAGAAAACCAAGCCTGAAAGTCATATTCAGGAATAACACTGAGTTGCTAGATGAAACCTGAACATTTATTTAGCAGGCTCAGGCAAGAGACTGGATTCTTCCCATCTAATGCAGGTTATACCCACCACCCAAACAAGTAGCAAGGACTGAAGTTATCCATGAATTCAAGAAGGCATGTAAGGATTCACGCTCCAAGTCCTTGGTGCTACTTAACTCTGAGGGTTGAGAAAGACACTAGGAAAATACATATTATGTGATAAGTTCCATTTAGGAAATAGGAAATTGCATACAGTATTTCTAACTCTTAACCTCTCAAAGGCAGAGACATTTCCTAATGAGATGAATAAAAAAGGAATGAGATTGTGAAGAGCTCCCCATGCCTGCAAGCCTGAAGGAGCAGCATCAGGGCTGTTGCAACACACACAGCAGAATAAAAGAACTCCTGCATCACTGATTCTGCAAGTGATGTGAACTGTTTGTGAAGAAAAAAACCCTCTCACAGACTAACTATTAACATACCAGTAAGATCCTTACCATTTTTGTGCCTAACACACATAAAAAGCACAGTGATTTAGAGTGCAGCTGTACCTCAAACTGAGTTAGTTGAAACTTATCCCTCCCTGCATTGCCAGCTTGACTCTGGCAGCGAAGATTCACAAAGAGCAGAGAAGTGCAACACAAGCTGGGTCACTAAAACTCACCAACAAAGAAAGAGGAGGCTAAACCAGTCCAATACCAGCATTTCAAAACAGCTCATCTTTTTAAGGTCAAAAATTCAAGGGCTTTCCTCAAGGTCAAAAATTCAAGGACTTTCCTTCTCCAGATTGTGCCAGTATCAAGCCAGGTCTCATCTCATCCTTCTAGGATTTATGCAGGGATGCATCAGTAGAACTAGAAGACACATCAGAGATACCTGAAATCCTAAGAAAGAAGCGACCCTCAGGAAAAACTGAGAGTTTAAATGTCAGGTCTCCTTACAAGAAGCACAGTATCAACATACATGCGTTTCCGGGCATTTTCTGAGTTTTGTCTCCTTGCTGAGACAAGGAAAACAAAACAAAAACCTCAGTTAAAGGGAAGAGAGATGGAAACAGCAATAACAGGATTTTTTTTTCTTTTAAATTATCCAATGCTGAGTTCGATTACATTCCAGGAAAAGGGAACAGTTTTGGAAGCTACTTGTGTCAAGATTAAGAGCTGGTTATTAATGTATGCTTAAAAGCAAGGGACTAAACTGAAGATGGAGTTCTATTTCTCAGGTTCCTTTTAATTACAGGACTCTTGTATAAATTCAAGTACAGGATTTGCTACTTGACTGAGGAAGAGGATCCCAAAAACTCCAAAGAGATCCTTCACTGTCAGGCAGAAAATAAAAATTTAAACTGCCTAAGAGACTTCCTATCCCATTATTTGCTAATAAAGTTCCAGAAAAGGAGTAGAAGGAAGGAATAAATAAAAAATTCTACAGTCTTGTGAGGAGATTAAGTCTTTTTGCTGCGATTGCTGTGACTTCTGCACGCATGTAATACATGTCATTTTGTAAGTGATGATGTTAAGAATTACACGTTGTTACAAACTGCAAATTTTAAATCCAGACAATGTAATGAAATCTTGACTGGTTTTAATTGTTCATGTTAGGATACAAAAAACCTTTTGCCAAGTCTACCACACTGGCTGAAAGATCATTTAGTGTGTTACTCTATTTCAGGAACAGAAAATGGAAGAGCTTATCTACAAAGTATTTAAAAAGGTATGGGTTACCATCCTTCAGAGCTGGGTGGAGTTATCCTCCCCAGAAAACCTAATTAACACAGGCAACCTTTTGAAATCCTGGGAACACAGTGCTCATCTACACTTTAGAATACAAACACTACAGTCATCTAAAGCACACATTTCTATGGATTTTGGGTGACTGTGAAAGGAAGGACAAAGATGGACAGTGGAACTGAGAAATTCAAAAAGCATTTGTAGCCTCCTAGCCCTGGATCCCACGCTGAGAATAATTAAGGAATCATGCGGTTATAATCCACCCAAAATATTCTCAGGGATACATCAGCAGAGACCCAGAGTCACTGCTACCAGTAAAAATCAGGAATAACATTAATTTCTCCATAGAAATAAAGGGATGTGAAGATTTTACTGCATACAGGTTTTCACTGGATGTTTTCAGCATTATTAAAAGCCATCAATGTGTATGTTCTTACACAAATGTTCACACGAGTCCTGGACTTCACTGAAGCTGTTTAGACAAAAGACCTGATGGGGTTTTATTGGCAATGCCCTTTCAGAGGAACAGATTATTGTCATGAAAGAAACATGCTGCTATACTATAGCCTGTTTCCCATGTCTTATTTTAACAAGAACGTTTTTATCATCTATGAGGTTGCTACCAGTGTGTTTTACTAAGTGTACCAACCTGCACTTGCTACCATCAAGATGGTATCATGGCAGAAATGAACTTAGGCAAAAGCTGCCAAATCAGGAGCACAGCACCTTTACTTCAAGAGAGAAGTCAGGCAGTACCTGGACTGTGGAGAAGCAAGCAGGTAAGTAACTGACACTCAAGATCATTTCCCCCACCTTCAAGTTCTTCTAAGATAATTCACTCGAATTATTTAAAGATGGTTCCCCAAGAAAACAGGATTTTAATCATTTCTTTAGGGTGTTACAAAGGAGCCTGATAACTCTGCACAAACTTCCAACAAAATGCCTAACCTCCACCTCCTGTGTGCTGCAAAGCCATGGTGGGAGAAACAACAGCCAAAGCAACATGAATCAGTGAAAAGCTGGATAACAATGGGACTTGGAGACTGAAGAAAAGAGATGCAGAACTTCTGGCACTATGTATGAAGGACCAAAGAGGGTCCTGTTTATTTTCATTTGGACAAAATAAAAGTAATCTGGATAGAGTTAAGAAGTGTATCTCATGCAGCCCAGGCATTCATGGGTTTAACTACTGAAAAAATACGGAGCCTACTACAGACAGCTGAAAGAACTCCAGGAAAACCTTAAGAAGTCATCCGATGTAATTTACCACTTCCATTTGTTTTTCCAACACTCTTCACAAAACTAAAACTGTTGCTTCAGACCAGTTTTAAGAGGACAATTAAATAATTTGAATAATTGTAAGTGTCAACCAGTGCAAGCAAAAGGACCTATAGCAAATTTACGGGATTTTGCCTTTTCTGTATCAGCAAAGCTTATCCCAGTGACTTTAATGCTCTTTACAGGACTGCTTTAAAAGCATTCCTCAGCGTTAAAATCCTCAAATCTGTTTTTTTTAAATATGTTTCTTAATTTGTTGTTGAAAAATCAGTAAAAATAACAATCTATTGACATATTATCCCTGTGAGTGCTAATCTTTTTCGTGAGTACATCTGACTGCACATTCGTAGTTACATTTGATTTTCTTAATTCAGTGCAATAACTTGAAGAAAACCTTAACACATGAAGCAAAGCTCTGGGACTAAAGGACACTGTAGAACCCCTTTCAACTTCACAGCACCAATATTATCCAGAACAGCTGTATGACATGTGAAAGTAGGAAATAAAAACCATTCCTCAGCATGGTATTTGATCTAAACAATTTTTTCTGTATGTAAAATAATCTTTTTTATGTAGTAGTTCTAGAATAGTGTTACAGATCACTAATTTTGGATAGCAATGGCATGAGTTTTTACACAATTTTAAGGCTGTATGAAGCAAAGTATTACAGGTCACACTTGTAAATATGTGAAGTGGAGAAGCCAAAAGCTGAAGGTAAGTATCCTAAAGCCATAAGCTCTAAATCCCAAAGTGAAAGCTTGTATTTTCCACTATGAAAACTAAAGTGTTACCCATCCAGCTCTTTCAAGTAAGTCTTCTGACCATATTTAAAAACAGTCTTAGAAAGCAAAGCCAAATCAAACCTGTATGTTTGCAGAAACATCCTCCCAACAATCAGGGGGTTTTGGTACTATTTTGATTTGTTGTGGGAGATTTTTTTGCGGATGTTTTTCAGGTTGGGATTTGGGTTTTCTTTGACTATCTGACAGCAGAAAAAAGGAATAATCTGTCCTGTCCAATTTTGTCCAGAGATGTAAAGTTTTCAAACCATTTCCAATTTACACAAAAGATGAAGTGTATTGTGGGTAGATATTATGGGTAGAAGTAAATGTATTCCTTACAGAACTATTGTGCAAACTAAAACCAGCATACTGAGATGTATAAACTCGTAAAGAAATAAAAGGATAATTCTATTTGAAATCTAGTCAGGATCACAAACATTACAATACAGAGGGTAAAAGAAAATGTAATGCACGTTCTGTTTCCCATAGCCTAAATTAAATGCTTTACTCCTACTTTATGTGGAATTTTGAAAGAAGTGGAGGGACTTTTAAAACCTTGCTGACTCTGCATGGAGACAATCCCCACTCTCTCCACATGGTTAGTACAAACCTGGAGAAGGGTACAGAATGTGTTTAATGCAGAATAATTTCTTTGTAAACCATCAAGCAAAACAGTCCCAAATCTGTTTGGGGCCGGCCTTCCAGAGTAACAGCTGTAAATGATATAGCCTAGAAATCTGCTTGCCAGGCCCTGCAAACACAATCACCACAATGCCTATGCACACATTCTGTTAAAATATCATCAGTGAGGCAAGAATGCAGGAGCCCAATGTCTTAGCAAAGTAGTGGTGTTTAAGAGTAACATGGTTGTACAACAAGAAGACAGCTTAAGAGTCAAAAGAAACAGGGAGAGCTCTAAAAGTTCTTACTTTAGGAAAGCACAAGCTCACACGCCTAAAACTGAAAGCTCATGTTTTTATTGCATACCTTCTTTGCAAATCAACAATCCCTAATCTCATAGCAGCCTTTTAATATATTCTCCTGTTAAATTATGTACCTTTGACACCTTCTGCAAGAAAGGAATAGCTGTCAGAAGCTACTGTTATTGCTCATTAAGATTGCAGCAAGAGAAGGAGAAAGCTCAAGGCCAGTGGAAAGGCACCAGAAGTTAGTGTACACAGATATTGCAGAGAACTATTTAACCAAAGCTAGGATTATTTGCCTGTGCTACGCATGATGTGCTGAAAATTTACCTGTTTTCTCTACTTAAATACTCCTCTTAAGGAATGGGAAATAACTACCTTGCCTCGGAAGAAATCAGAATGGAAGGCACGTCCATGAAAAGAATGGAATCCTCTGCATGAAGATGTGTGTTCTGAGGCAAGTGGTCACAAAGATTAAGCTTTAGAGAAAGACAAATGTATTCCTGATGCAGAAACAGTGGTTTCTACCAAATTAGGAGCAGCAAAATGTTCTTCTACCCACCTCCATTGTTTAGGGCTTAGGTGGACAGCAAACAGAGCAATGCCATTGTGAACTGCGGCCTTTCTGAATATGATAAAGCGCCTACAGCAGCAGCCAAACAGAAACTTGTTTGGAGCATTTAAGACAAAAACTGCAGACAAGCTGATACGTCTGTATTGTGAACCCCTAGTTAAAAAATAAAAGGTTTTTCCCCTCTTGAAATAACCCCATCAGTACTTTTGGTACACATACCTCGAAGAATTCTCTCCTCATGGCAACGCAGAAAGTCCCAGATTCTAACAGTGCCGTCATCAGAGCATGTAGCAAATTTATTATCCGTGGGTGAGAAACTGTTACATGAAGACACACAGCAGGGGAAAGAAGTCAGCATTTAACAGATTATGCTTCTCAGACAGGGCAAAATTATACTGTTATGTGTTATACACCGAAGGAGGCATTTGAACACGGGCACTTTTAAGTGAATACAGTGCCTGCCAAACAACACTTCATCACAAGACATGAATTTAGCATAGAATTATTATTGCATTGCAGTCCCCTGTCAAATGAGAAAAAAAATCTGTCATTTATTCTTAGCACCTTCCTATCTACGACTGCACACAGTAGCACCTTCTCTGCAAGGTGAGAAGCAACATCAATACGATTTGGTAACTGTCACCCTAGATTTTCATGTTTGGCAATACCATAAGAAAGTGACACTGTGTAGAAGCACAGGATAACAGTTCTTAGGAAAAAAAAAACCTCTTCAGCCACAGGTGCTTTGCAGCAGAGAAGCAAAAAATAAGCGAAAGCTGGTCACAGGAAAATGCTACTTGGATTATCTGTTGAGAAAAAACTACATAAAACAAGCATACCACTTATTTTAAGAGCAATTTGGAAACACTCCTTCTTATTATACCTCACCAACACAATGAAAAGAATCCTACAGATACATAAGCAGCTTCCAGATTCAGCAGTTAACATTGCTTGATGAAAGTCACTGGAAAAGCAAGGAGTTATTTAGCCATGTGAACAGGGCCAGAACATCTCCAGCAACTGACAGGCACTCACTTCTTTTCTGGTGCAGTGAAAGATCACGAGGGAGCCCTTGTGAAATCCTAGATCTTTATGACCAAGAAAGGGCTTAAAGTAGTAGAGAAATTCAGTGTATGGCCATGATAGTCAGACAGTAACTGAATCCAAAGTAAGAGGTTCTCATAACCAAACTCTGGCAGAAAATGCACCCTACCCAAGAAAAATGGTGACTTTAGTAGAAAGCGGGTTTGTGGCAGTGAACCTTTATCACCAGCACCTGAACCCAAAGAAACACTGCTTTAGCTTCATTTTGGATCTGCAGCTTCTCTTCAGGCTTATTTTAAAAACATTTCCACATCTTACTAAAGCTTATATGCAGGTTTGCTCTAGAAACATCCTTCATTTACATCTTACTGATAGTATCACTTTAGATTCCATTTTTATATAGACATTTGCACAACTGAGGCATCAACACTGAACGAAGAGAATATCCTACAGTCTTCTTTTCAATGGCTTTCTTACAGTTTCAAGCTTGAAGAACCCATTCAGTATTAACATTAGACTTCTGTATGTGGCAGTCTGCGTGGGTATTTAGTATTACTGGAAGTCTTGGCTTCACCAAGCCAAGCAGTTCTTCACTTTATTTAGTGTTTTATTATTTTGTGAGAACTATGCAGGTGTTTTATTTCTGAAGGTTTTATCTTTTATTCAGTTAAGATTATTAAAGACTGAATTCTTTATTTGGAATGAAATTGTTGTCTTACACAGTGCGTATAAAAAGGAATAACTGATACACATTGTCACCATATAAAAATGAAAAGAATACCAGTGCAAAATGCGGCAGACAAATACATCTCTAACATATTGCAGAGGCGGATACTGGGACAATACTAATTCAGAAAGGTGCCAGCAAAACGGTGAGAATGTGGAAACAAAAGGAAATATTGTGCTTATGTGGTGCATGAAGTTTCCCAGAATCTGACAGAACCCATGCATTTCTGCACCCAGAATACACTTAGAGAACAGTCTAATCATGGCAATAGGTACTACAGAAAATGGTATATTGTGTATAAACCTGGCCTCTCTAATCGCCTCCTTATGTGCCTGGAACATCTTGACGTTGTTCATGTTGGACTGCCAGTATTTCACATATCCCCCGTGGTCTGCTGTCAGCATCCACATATCATTGTGTGACCAAGTCATAGCCCTTACAGGGCTGTCGTGAGCCTGCAAATTCAGAAACAAAACTTCTAGCAAACACATTCAAATACCATCCACACAAACACTGAAGTTACTAAAGCTCCTACTTAATGGCTGCAATGAGGAAATGAGAACAGTGATGATCTAATTAGATTCAAGATGTTGTGGGAGAAAAAAAAATCCCTTTCCCTGTATATAGTAGTCTTCTAAGTAGTAAGAGCACTTGCATTTTGTTTCCAAAAGGTTTCTTTATTGTTATAAATACTCATAGTATGTTCTTGAGAACAGTTAGTGTAACAGATGGAGATGGAATGAAAAGGCAATGTGAATTGCCTGTAAACAGTCTGACATGAAGTCAGAGCAGAATAAAAGACCTCTAAGGCTCCCATTACCACTCAGACCACAGACCCATGATGAGTAGGGTGAAGATGTGTTCCTAAAACATGCTCCAAAGCCTCAAGGAAATCCACAGAATTTTTAATAGACTAATTTACCTGCAATATTGTTTCAAAATTGAAAGTCAGTCCATTCCATAAAGTGAACTCTCCACTAGATGCACCAGTGACCAAACGTCTCCCCTCAGGAGTCCACTGCAAAAGCAATATTTAATTAAACTGTGCAAATATAACATTCAAATATTTCTTCACAATTCTCCAAGTAAATCATGAGCTTCTTCAGGGAATCTGTGCAAATGGACTTTCTAGAAGCTATAAAATAGACAAAAAAACAGAACTGTGCCAGAGGGCTTCTGACTTTTTTAACAACAGGACAAAGCCCACTGTAAAAGCAATGAAAAAGTCTAATTGTAGAGAAGAAACAGCTTATTGGCACCAATATGTTTCTAACACACAATGTCCATACTGAACAATACTTTTAACCTCATGGAAAAGCTGTTAAAAGTGGCTACAGGAGTCAAACAGCACAGAGTGTCTCCTTCCTTCTGGGAAACATCAGCTCTCAGAAGTGTGATGGGGAAAGTAGAAATGTACCTCAAACTCACAGTAAGTCCTCTTGTGTACTCACACATTACCATTTATTTTCCTTAAACTCTCCACAGAAAAAGACTGGACACAGAAGTAGTCCATGCATTCCACCCTAGTTTTATTTGAAGATGCTTTAACTACCATCTTCTTTCTTTATTCAGCTAGGAATCAGTCTAATTTAAATTAAGACAATACAACTGAGTAATTCCAACACTGTACTCACCCTGACAACAAACACTGGGCATTTTACTTTATTAGTAGATGTCCTAACAAATTTTGTTGTCACAGCATTCATAGGGTTGTTCAGCATTCCTATAGGAGGGACCAACTGTAAGAGAAGAAACAGAAGATTTAATAATGACATTTTAAATCAGAAACTTCAAGAAAAGCACATATTCTGAACACCCATTTCTGGAGAAACAAGGCTGTCATTTGCAGGGATATTACCAGAAATAAATCCATAAAAGGGTTTCAAAGTCTGCATGATTTACCAACTCAAACATCCAGAACCAGTATCTTCAAGAGGAGCTTTGCAACCTCAGTGCATGACAGGAGTCCTTATGTCCAGAAATTAAAAGTCTATCCAATTTCAGGTTCTCTTCACGGATTCAAACAGAACAAAATAATGTAGAGTGAAGGCACCCTTCCTAACTTTCAGGCTTCTTGCAGACAGAGTGATAACCTCAGCTGACATGCAGAATCCTTCCCATTTTCTGGACAAGTTTTAGCTGCAGAACTTCATCAGTGAATAAGAAAATTCTACTTACATCATTATAATATCCTGCGTCGGGCTGGATCGCTCGCATATCTCGCTGGTCTCTCTGCCATACTCGATTCTAGAAAGAAGAAAACAACTCTTAGCTCATACTAGTGTATCCCACTGTTAAATAACAAAAAATAAGAAACACATTGAGAAGCTGTCTGGGAAATTCCAAAGTGCTCCAAGGATTGTAGAATGAACTCTATTAAGACTCTGGACTCAGAAAACCCGTGGAATTTGTATGCTGTAAGCAAAGGAGTCAGGAATGTCTGAAGTGCTGCACTTTACTGTGACACAGCTGAGTGGCCCTGCCCAGGCTAAGAGGTGCTCCCAAAGGGGCACCTCCAGTCCTTGCAGAGCTTTATGTTCAGGGTAAGGATTTACAACCCCAGCAGTTGTGCTGGTGAACTCCACACAAAATCCCACACAGCAACATGAACTAGAGAAGGATCTTCTGTAGCTCAAGCATAAGGACAATGCATTCAAATGGATGAAACTGAGAAGACATGGGGATAACAACGCCTTCAATGAGTTAAACGTTGTGAGTTGTCAAACACAACCTTTTAAAAAGCACTTCTAATGAATTAAGAATGAAATTCATTATTTCAGCTTCATGCCACAGACTACCAATTTGGATCTGTGTACATATTGGCAACTGAAGTTAAAATTCTAGGTAAAACACTCCCAGCATACACAGCTTCAGCTTGTTACAATTTCTTAGGCTAAGAGCAAATGACATATGAATTATTTTTCTTGGCTTTTGGATAGAAACACATTAAATCAGTAGTATTGAAGCCAGGATTGAAATGGAATTCTAGTATATCTTAACTTTGTGTACACATCCAAGACATATAGAGATCCAATTTTTGTTTGTTTGTTAATAAACTGAATTTTGATTGTGTATATTTCCACCACAGTAAAAAGGTCTTGAATTTCTAAAATTATTTTCTTAGAATAGACCACTACTAATAGAAACTCTTCTGGGGCGTTCCTGAAACATAATAATATGTTTAAAATGTTGGATGTTCAAACATCTTAGAAGGTAACAGATTAAGTTATTAAGAAAACCTTTCAACTGTTAATCCCTACAAGCTGTAATACTGCACTGGCCATAGCAGATGGAATTAGTTTCATCATGTTTTTGCAATATTGCCGTTGCAGCTGAAATCTGTAAATACTGGAATTGTTGCATTCTGTTTCTTTCGTGCTAATATCCAGTACTTGTGGAGTAAATCTTTAAAACAGAAAATTCTGCTTTCTAAGGAATTAATGTCACCCCATTAGGAGAGCTAAATAAGAATTTTTACGGAAATATTTCTTCAACAAAACTTCATTTAAGTTTTTCTGTATTTATTAACTGTACAGAAAAGGACTTTCAGAGACCACAGCGCAAGCTGAAGTGATATTGAGTAAAATGACAAGAAAACATTTTTAAGTGCCCTGGTTTGGAAGAGGAAGGGCTAATGGTTCATCCTCCACCTTGGGAAATTTCCATTTCGAATCAAAACCAACTACATTATTTATAATGAATTTTCATGATCACTGAAAAGTCAGAACATCACACAAGACACTCAACTGCACTTCAACTTTTAATTCCAAGAGAGAATGTAAAAGTTAGCATTTATATAAAATCCAAAATCAGCTGTATGTGCAGTTTTATTACTGTGGTGGTTTAGTTTTCTTGGGTTTCATCTGGGCCTTCCCTGGTAACAGGGGGATAACTAAGGAATTTTTCCACACCATTCCTTTATGTAATCAGGGGTGTTTAAGATGGGGAGGGAGGTTCTTCTCTCTCTTCCTTTTGGGTGTTTGGAGGACAGCAGGTCTCAGTGTGTTGACTTTGCTCTTATCTATGTGAGCTGAGGCTTATCTGAGAAACTGCTGTTCGTAAAACCAACAACAAACCACCCCTTTTTATTCATAATATACCAAATGTACAAGCATTTGTCACTTTGGCTGCAAATACAGCAGCAGATCTCCCAGTGTTCCCGACTGCTTTACGAACGCTGAAAAGCACAATCACACTTCAGGAAGGACAAAAAGGTTTTCAGGCAAACCCAGACAATCTGCCCATTAACTAACCTCCAAATATTTAATGACAGAGGGATTGTAGTCGATAGTCTTTCTGTTGACAGCTTTCCTCATGCGCTTCCCGTCGAAGGTGAGCTGCTGCATGGCCTGTTGCTGGGCAAAGTCAGGCCTTTTGTAGAAGAGCTGCCGAGGCGCCTGGTGCTGGAACCTCGGCATGTGGAAGAAGCGCGGCGGGGACCCGATTTCCGTGGCCATGGCGCCCTCCCTTCCGAACGCTGCAGAAAGGGACACACCAAATTAGTGTGTAGTAAGGACAGAACCCCCACACTAGGATCCACCCTAGCTTCAGTTTACAAAGATGACTCACAGCTTCACAAAGAACGATTTCTCGGCAAAAAAAAACATCTGCAGGTTTCTCTGATGATTTTTGTTTCCTTGTGCCACGTAACACCAACATTAAAATAGGTAAATCCCTTTTTTCTCTATCAAGAGGAATTCTGTGGTGAAACATATCACCAGTAAGTTTGCATTACCATCCCTAAACTAAAAATGTGCAAGAAAAGAATGTCCTAAGTAAAAAAAATATAAATAAATGCAAGAAATGGCAAGGGCCTTCAACAGATATTTCAGATTCAATCTAAAAACCAGGAAACACCACATTAGTTACAAATTAATTTAACTATTTACAAGGCAAAAAGTTTTCAAGGGCTGATTCAACATCTTACTCTAGGACCTTACACCAAAATTACATTCCCTTTATATAACTTCTTGTAAATGGACCACAGACAACATTTTACCTGTAGGTATATTTTCATTTCCATTACTGCCAAATAAGTCAATTACATCTTTATCAAGGTTTGATAAATGTAATTGAACATCACTTCCCCCAGCACAAGACTCATTGAGAATGTTAAGAAAGTGGAGGGGCGGGGGAAAAATTCCAATATTCAGAATTTTTTTAATGGAGGGAAATGAGTGTAAACCCCAATTTTTCAGTCTGAGATCCTTACATGATGAGATCACAGCAGCCTCTTCAGAGCTGGAAACTACAATATACAGTCTCTGAAGTATATACTAACTTCAGACTAAGTTGTGACACACGCTGAAGCAACAAAAGCTCAAACTTCCTTTTGAATGTATTCTCCTCCATCCTGTATTCAGTTTAAAAAACATTTTAAACCAAAATCAACTAGCACTGTCATCAAGGCAACGCAAAAATGCCGAGAAACTCTCCTTTGCACAAAGGCTGAAGCATTTACACAGAAGCAAACTGCATTTAATAAAGGAAATAAAATAGATTTCTTTTTAAAAAAAAGATGGCATAACGTGTTTGCAAATTCATAAATGTACTTTCCTAATTAAAGTACTCATATCCTCAATTTGAAAGAGCTGGAAAGTTGTTTCACTGACAGTTTTAAAATTTTATCTCACTTTTTTTTTTGGATCCCAATAATTAGAAAACCTTACTGTTTTTTAAACAGCAACATAAAGCTACGACAGAAATGCCAGACACGAGGGGGTTTAAAAGCAGTGCATAGTTTGATTCTTCTAAAGAGGTTCTTTCTAACTTCAAGGAGCAGGTTACCCTTTAAATAAGCATCAGGCAGTTTGTGGGGCACAGGCAGGAATTAGCTTTGCCAACTTTGGAGCTACACCCTCTTTTCCACAGCTAACAAGGCGTGACAAGCCAGCTGTAAACCAAGGCTACCCCACCTGGCTGGCTGCTCTCTACACAAACAGCTTCCACAGACAAGGGGGAAACCAAACTAAAGCCATGACAACTGTTCTCCATTCAACATAAACACATCCAAACTAAACCAGCAGGTTCCCTTATATTAGCTAAGGAAATGTAACACCTTTGGCAAGTGTAACATCTTATTAGATCAACTTGTTAACTGGCAGGAGAGAGAGAGCAGCCAGCTTACAAAAAACAACCCTTCACTGAGCTGAAAGACTTCTCTGCCTGACAGCTGAGCGATACCAGGCGGTCTAATCAGACACCCTGTCTGTCTCCAAACACTCCCACTCCAGACCACAGCTGGAACATAATCAAACACTGAGTTTTCCTGGAGCAAGTAAAAGGCATCCACACTTTCTCATGCAGGAGTGGTGTCAAGTCCCTGTTAACACTACCTTGGATTCTCTTACAACTTGGCAGAAGGTATCAAATTGTTGTACAGAAATTTTTAAGTGTTACATCTAAAAGGTAAAATTAAAAAGGTTGCAGGGGTTTTGTATAAAAGAAAAGAGAAAGTGGCTTCTTCAAACAGGCAAGTCCATTAACTTTCTTGAATGTAGTTTTAAAGCTTATTCAGTAGTCAGAGAAGGCAAAAAACCACAAGAAAATCCAGAAACACAGATAAATTTTCCAGTACTACTCTCCCTAAAGTCTGAAGGTAGACTCTCCCTTATACCAATCATTACCTCCAACCAGAGAGAAAACATTAATTTTTTCAAAACCACACATCCACACATCTGTACTCTTTATAGGCAATGTAAAAAATAAATTTCAAGAACTTACACCAAAAATGCAGACAAAAATATATGGTGGGGTTTCCAAACCCACTTTGATTGGCTGTATTTGCAAGAAAACATTATATAAAAATACCTTTTTAGGGAAATACTACAGTTACAAACTCTGCAAAAAGTGTTGTTTACCTAGCTGCTCAGGACCATTTTCTTCTACATGGCTCAAATATTATGCTTTTATCCACATAATATCCTCATCATGTCATGTTTGCATATAATCTGTGAATAAAGTGTGTGCCCATACATATTGATGAGTGTATATACACACCAAGGGAAGTTTCTAAACAAAGCAGCCTTAGAAATGAAGGCTTTGGTACAGAATAAGTTATCAATTGAAACTAGAGCATTTTTTCCAAAGAATTCTACTCTAGTCAGAGAAATATACCTATTTAACATTTAAGTTATCAGTATCCTGCTTTTGTTGGGACAAAGCAGTGCCTCAACAGGCTCTTCTTCAGAATTCAGCATGTCTATAGCTAAAGCTCCTCTTGTGTGAGTGGAAACATGCAAACAAATATTACAGGACATCCAGTGTAGTAACATCCAGTTTCCCTTGTTTTTGTTTTAGAGTCCATCAACAGGGATTTAAATAGAAGAAACAATTTTTTCCTTCAGGTACACAATTGGAAGCAACAAGAAGATCTTTTCCAACATCAGGCATAGGTCAGCTCTTACTGATCCTGGACAGTCATGTTGCCAATTAATTGCTTGTTTTCTTCTAGTTCAGCATACTTTTATCACAATTTGAACTGTGAAGTTCATTTTTGTATACCACTTTTCCACACATCCTTCTGTTTCCCCCTTTCTGCCCCACAAATACCCTTTTCGAAGCTGACCAGCTTTCACACTTTTTGAGGTGCAAATGTATTTGGGGCTATACAGAGAATACTTAACTAATTCACTGCTCAAAGGCAGGGCTGCCCAGTAACACTGCAAGGTGAATAACTGGGCCTACTCTTCAGCTAAGATGACAAAAGAAAGCTTGGAAAATGCTATGAAAACAGGGAATAAATGAAACTGAAACCAGGATTAGCACCAGATGGCCAAAACCATCCCAAATACAACTTAAAAGAAACACACATTAAGAGTAGGAGAAACCAGAGAAGCAAAACCACAAGCAGCAAAGCCAGTTAAGAAAGAGTGAATGAGAAACCTGACAGACACAGGCAAAAGAAAAAATATAAAAGAATTTGGTTCAGGGAGAATTAGGTAGAAGAAACTGGACAAAAGCACTAAAAGAGCTTGTGAGAGCACCCAAAATGTCCATTCCTGCTCCTTAACTATCAACAACTACACCTGCAACACAGTAAGCCCCTCATTTCTTCCTGGTAGTGCTGTAAGGATGGAAGGTTCACTAATCCTGTCGAGGAATTGAAGGGACATTGCTAGAGAACAGAGTTAAAAATGACAGTCTGACAGTGATCTCATGCTCAGGGCAGCGTGGTGCCAACACAGATGGAATGGGGGAGTTTCTCTGCTTTTTGAAACAAGCAAAAAGGCACATACACTACTAGGCCACTACAGAAAATGGTTACCACTTAATTCATGTAGTTGAATAAGGTCACAAAGCTGACACTGGCATTCAATGTAGTAGCACTGCTACTTTATCATCTTCTTTAGGGCATGGCTTTTCTGCTAACATCAAAATAAACCTTGCATTAAGTTTGGAAAATGAATCAACAGATTTCAACTTTAATGCTGCAACCAAAGCAATTCACACATAACTTCACTAAATCAACATAAACCAAATTAGGCTTCTTAAATCGAAATAAAACCACCAAACTGGTTCTAGAGAAAGAGAGTCATGGCTTATATTAAATACATCACTACTTACAGACGGTTCAATACTACATGAAAAATATCTGATTTATGTATAATCTTGACATATTTAATATGATTTACACAAAAAGTAAAGCTCATCATAAATGACGTGCAGTAACTGGTAGCTAAAGCATCCTTGCCTATTTAGCAGTTATTTTTAATTAAAGGGAGAGGAACTTGGGTGGAATACAGTGAGCAATAACCTGAACACACCGAAACAGAAGTATGTTTCCAATAGCAGCAGAGAAGGTTATTCTGCAAAGTGCAAGCAGCCAGGTAGCAGCAGTAGATACCACTGCTCTTTTACCAGATAAGCACCTTTACATCTACAAGGCATAGATAATGTTTAATTTCCTTTTAGTAACATCTCTAAATTCAAAAATCCTACTGTCAGTAGTCAGCTCTGAGAAAACATGCCTCTGCATTTTTAAACGTGTATTAAGAAATCCATAAGCGTATTTGAATAAACACACCTCTTCTGAGAAGCAATCATATAAAATACAATTTAATGTCATTCCATTCCCTCTTTTACAGAGTATCAACACTTAGTTCCAAAAGATCCTTTTTTCTTTTGTCCTTTGGAAGAATGTGCATCTCTGGCCTGCAGACCACCTGTGGATCTTTCCATGGCTTCCCCTTTCCTGAGGAAAACTCTTTCTTGCTCTCATCATCCAGGTTTTTTTTCTTTCCAGGGCATCAGACCTCTTCCCAGTACAAAAGGATCATGTGAAAGACTGTATTCCAGACATAACTCCATTGGTTTTTTTCATGTTTTAGCAAAAAAAAAAAAAAAGAAGCAATAAACGTGCATGTACATAAACCATTTCTCTATTACACAGAAACAGAGCCATCCATCCTAGTTAAGGACTCAGAAGAGTGACAGGCAGTCCTTGAAAGCATAAAATGACCAGGCAGAGGGTTACACAGAAAAATGAGTCTTCATTTTTTTGCAAACCATCTAATTTTACATAAATTGTCATCCAAATATTTTAAACTAAAGTAGTCCCAAAACAGTTCCTCTTTTAAACAGGAAGTGAACCTGAGCAAAAGATTACTTTTCCATCAGTGTTTCTACATCTCCCTTGTTCACACTCTCATAGGAATGGAGCAAGGGAGCTTCAGGAGTCTCAGAAAATCACATTACCAAACCACTGTAAAACCAGCACTGGCAGCAGTAATTTCTCTCAAAACAGATTGATCATATGTTTCCTTCACAGCACATTAGATAAATTCACTCTGAAAACATAGAAAAAATATGAAAAAGAAAAAGCTATGCCAAATTGTTGATCTAGTGAAGAATATATTTATTTGACCAATTCCTTGAATTGCTTTGTGTTTCAATTTCGTACTGTATTGGGAAAACATTTAATCAGATTTATAAAACAAGATGAACCAGTCTGAACATCTGACATATTTGTGAGGTTCTCCAAAATCTCAAATAATTTTAAGTACTTTTCTTATTACAGTTGGCTTTTTTTTTAACATAGATTTGAGATAGATTAAGCTGTTTCATTAGAATTAGTGCTACATCTAAGAGATGGTATCTCTTCTACTAATTATGAAAGAGAATTAGTGTATTAAGCAGGAATATAAAACTAGTTAAAAATCAGATGCAATAATCAAGTGCAAAGTTGCCCAAAGCACACCTGTAACAGCAGAAAAAAATTGCTTAAGATTCTTGATCTCTGAGTATTTAAAAATCTTATTCCCACTTGTGAATTCCGTAAGGCCCAGCAGCAGCATGCATTTGGGGGCATTTTTATATGCAGATCCCCCCAAATTTACTACAAGACATGCATTAGTAGTGAGCACAGTAAGTTTAAATTTTAAACCAAAACCATTCTTACAATTGGAGAGACTCCTTAATTATCCATTATGCTGGAGGCCCGTAATACACCAAATCACAAAAATCAAGGCAAAAATACTGACCTGTGTTATACAACACTGCTATTATGTAACATCCCTGATCTCTGCAGCAAGTACATTTCCCCAGGGTTCTACTGCTATGCTCCCAATACATATCTGCATCCATTTTCTGTTGTGTTCTACTTGTGAGGAAAACTTCCCTGTGAAATGGGGTTTCAATTCTGACCATGTAAACTGGGGGGAAAGGATTTAGCAGCTTTCCCCATTCCAGTCGTTCTGTTCCAATAGAAAAATAAGCATTAAAAAAATAATCTCCTAGTTCTTCATTACAACAGAAACAGATATTTAATCACTGGCAAGTCAAACTACTCTACCCAAAAGGTTAATCACTCTGTTCTTAACTGGAAATACACCAAAGATTTTTGTTTCATGCACAGTCCAAAATCTACTACACTGGCACAACCAAAAACCTAAAAATGCAAAGGCATTTCTCACCCACTCTTAACTTCAGTTCTGTACATTCACAATGCCCAGTTCCACTATCCAAACCGTTGGATTTTTAACTGAGCCCAAATGTATAAACACACTATAAAGGATAGAACACGTAACATGACAAAATGTGATTATGTTGAGGCAGTTTTGGATTCAAAGGGTTTATTCTCTGCAGGAAGAAGACGAGTGCTGATATTTAATTGACAGAAGTCCTACACCTTTGAAGTTTCACATACAAACACAAGAACTTCTGAAACAGCAGAGCAAGCCTACAGAGAAATGGATATTTAAAATCTCAGGGGATAATGGGCTATCAGGGAAATACCTTCAAATAGCCACTCTGAAAATCTCAGGTTACAGAGCCTGGGGCACAAGCTTAAACACTTGAGTCTGCTTAGCTGCACATAAGTTACATGTACATTTAACACTTTCTTCAAATTTTGTATTTCTAGCACTCAACAAATACATAATAATCAAATCACAAACATTCCTCATTTGATGCTCACCCTAAATAAACCCTTGACTTGTTCCAAAGCAGACATTTACAGAAGATCAGGTGCTTACATACATCATAGTCAAAATACTTCAGTTCACAGGACTCAGCCAGTTTCTGTTTCACCGCTTTGGCCACCTAGAGAAAACTGTTCCACGAGTACAGCAGCCTGGAATTATGCCCTTTCTGAATCTCACAAAAGCAACTTGAACAGCAAGTTTCTTGGGCTGTACTTCAAAACAAACATGGAAGCAACCAAATGAAGCAAGAGGATGTGCAGCAGAATGCACCTAAACCTCAGTCAGAAAACAGACAGGATTTGCTTTGCTGCCATGATTGCACTATGACTGATTTGAGAACTTGGCTTTAACTTAAAGTTTACTCATGATATTTTAATTTTTTTTTAAAACAAAACATTCTTCTTCCCTCTAATCTAGCCATATATCCATTTATCTCAACTCCTGCTTAGCATTTGTCAAGACTAGCATTTAGAGTATAACCCAGACTGTCTTTCACTATGAGAGTCACTCTGATTACAGCAACTCATCTTAACTAGCTGAATACACCCAGCTTGGTTTGCATGCTGAAGTGACTACTGATGCTGCCTCACTGGAACTGCTATTTTGACAGGAAACAAAACTTTAGGGGGTCACTTAAATCACATAACATGCCACGACAAATAGTAAAAAAGAACATAGAAAAGTAGCTTCAAAGAAAAAAGAAAAGCCTCTTATCCTTGCATGTTCTAAATATCAAGATACTCTTCAGCTGGTTATTGTATCAAAACCTGTTGAGCCAACATTAAACTTGGTCAACAACAACAGCAATGCTGCTTGCCATACCAGTTTCTGGGCAAAATAAAGGCAGAAGATTGCCTTGAGTTTCCATAACTAAGAAATTGAAGTCTGGAAGGGTTAGCAGGGGGAGGGTAATAGTGATATCATGTGTGATCACGTGAAAAAATGTGCCTTTATATGGTGAGAAGGGCAAGAAGGCAAAAAAACAACCAAAACAACCCGCAACTAAAAGCAATGTTTTTCAGGAGTTACTAACCATATTTCAAAGATTATTTTTCTACTTCTCTCTCTCCAAGAAAAGACTTTATGCTCCAACAGAACACTTCAAGACAAAAGAACTTAATATTTCACTGCCTATTTTAATGGCAAAATCCATTCACCACTGATATCTATAACTCACACGCAGAAGTGGAGGCTTTGTGCCCTCATCTTCTGGGCATGCCAAGAATATTTACCCAGTTCATGTATTTAATACAAGAAAAGAAGAAAGTAAATGCTTTTACAGCCACACTGCAGAATAAATGCCCTATAACACATTACCCTACATTATTTTCCTAGCAATATCCAAGGACATTTTTTCCAAGGGGTTTTTTATTCTCTTTTGATAAAAAGATTTAACTGACAGAAATTCATTTGTTATTCACCCCAACCCAAAACTTGAGGTTTTCGAGCAGTTAAATTAACAAGCAGGTTTTTATCAAAATATGCAAATTAATACCTACAGTTGCTATGCCTAGACTGAGCTTATAAAGAGACACCCTTAAGCAACAGGAGTGGAACTGCAGAGAACAATTCAAACCTTATCACATCACACAATGCTGCTAAACAAGACCTATGGACCCTGCTACAAAATTCCAAGCATACTTACATAATCAGTGCTCCCAATTTTTCACTTACTGTTGAACCCGAGGAGTTTAAAAAACATCAACAAACCCCACCAAACACACACCCCCTCAATTAAGGAAATAGTGAAAGAAAACAGTAATTCTAAGCTATTTTGATCAGATAAAGTTCTGACACCAGTTATTTATGTGGATGAATAGCTTCTCATTATCTGCTTCAATTAAGATTTAGAAGTCTAGCACATGTGTAAATTATTCTTCTGCCTCAGTTTGGTGTGGAAGATCAATGCTCGATAACTCAATTGCTACTAGTTAGGCTAGAAACTGTTCACCAGTAAGGAACAAACTTACAACAGGAAAAAACAAACTGTGCTGATTACTGTAGTTTCAAGCTCCCAGTGTTTCAAAGTCTGTGTAATACCACTTGAGCAGTTCTAAAAGTTTTGTCAGAAACAAATATACTTTCAAACATAGCCAACCTAGAGATTTTTTCTATGTAAAGGCACTTTCAATACTAGAACACCTTCCAAACTGATGAATCGTATAAATACCTCATACAACTGAAATTAATTAGAAATACACTTTATTTGGTGTATTCTCTGGAATCACAGAGCCAACTTTTCCAGGAAAGTGTCTTCTGGTCTTTGCTTGTGGATTATGAGCCATGCAAATGCCTGTATATGGTTATGAAGATACAGATATATAAACATACACGACTCAAAGACATTTAAGTTCTTTAGTATATAGCCTTTGCTTTGACAAATAAAAGCATGTGATCATCTTTTGTGTCAATACATTTCCCAGTACAGGAAATTCAAGCTCATATACATCAAGCTCACAGAAAGCCTTTCAAGGAGCAAGGGTTCAGTGTCAGATTTTCCCCCATTACAGGAAGAGCTGAGCTTCCCTATGAGAACAAGGCACTAGAAAGGCATGTCTGTCACCACAGAGCTTCAGTTTGGAAAGCTAGAGTTCTCCAAAAGTCATTTCTTTCCTACTTCATATCTCCTGCCTTAAGAACATCAGCAAGTTTTTCTGGCAAAAATACCACTTCCCATCACCAGTTCTAGGTCAGTATTTTCACCCAACTACACAGAAAGCTTGGCAACTCTGGCTTATATTAGTTAAGAGTCTACAAAAGATATTGCTAGAAATAGCTACTTTATCTAGCAGGCTTAGATTTGCTGAGAAGACCAAAACACTTGCATCCACCCATAGAAAAAGACTGCAAAATATACTTGACTGACTCAAGTATGAATTTAACTGCAATAACTGAGAAACAGTGCAAATACTGCTGAATGAACACACTAAATTAATACTCATTCAGTCTGCACTCCTCCTGTTTCCAATCCTGGGCTACAAATCTACAATTTTTCTTGTAATATAATTGTAACATTTCACTAGTTTCTGCATAGAGCTGTAATGGTTTGCTTACAAACATGCCCCGATAGGAAGAAAGGCATTTTCGAAGTTAAGTGGCAATTTGGACTGGGATAGGGGAAGGAGGACAAGAGGAGAAATCATGACTGTTCATTGTGATCCCACAGTTCAAGCACAACAAAAGCTACTGAAGGAACTTCAGCACTGAGGGAAGAGAATTGCTGAGATGACCCAGACCCAACCCAAAACTGCTGAGACAAAAAAAACCACAAAGAGCAGTCCTGACTTGACCCCAACTGTGCTTTCCTGTCCTACATGACCCCTCCTTCAAGCCACAATGAACATCTGGTGACCACACTGGACATGAACCTAAGAAACTCCTCTGTGTTAAGAGACCCTTTTCATTGCTCAAAAACCAGGCAATTGATTATCAAGTTCTACAAACAACTCTACTGACACAGGAGAAAAACCAAAGGATCAGAAGCAGGGGAAGTCACCAAACCTATTAAACACTACACATTCCTCGTCATCCAGTCTCTGCCCTCCCTTTAACAAGTGACACACTAACATATTGTTTTGTACATGTTTCTTTTGGATTTGAGGTGATTTAAAGGTGATGCAAATTTTTAAACTCAAGAAGCATGGATTAATTCAAGTGTCTGTGTGCTCATACTGAAGTGTATAAAACATTAATATACAGAACTCATTAGTGCCAACAAACCTATAGTTCTAGTGGCAAAACTGGTTTCAGACTATGTCTGTCTTGCCACTGTCAAACTCAGGGACACTCACTTTTGGGTAAAGTCACAGGTGAGTGACTAAGAGCTCCCTAAATTCCAAGCTTCAGGACCAGCTGCCTTGATTTAAAGCTTGGTACTATAGACATGATCATAATTTTAGGGATGTATTTTCATCCCCATCTGCTACATCAACTTGGAACTGTACATGCTGCCCCTCAACACACTTACTGGTGACCCCAGTGCAGCCTAAGCCAACACTAAAGCAAAGACAGGTATTTGCCATCCCCTCCTCTTCCCAGCTCACTGGTTCCAGAACAAAACAGAAAAATGAATCAGACTAAAAACAAACACCCTACTTCTGCTCACAGAAAGGGTCCCCTGGTACAGCTGCCTGCACAACTCTGGTACAAAGAACACATAGGCAGAATACTGTGATTTTAATTATTTAAAAAATTCTAAGTTAAATAAAATTCACAACTACACTGATAGCATTTTCAAAGCTTCAGAAGTCAACAGAGCTTATTTTTTTTGAAGAAGCACTATTCATTATATTAAATACCACTAATGAGCTCATGACCAGCATGTTATTGTTCTTCCTATCCAAATCAACTCACTGAAAGTAAACAGAAAATTGGAAGTGTTCAGATTTAACAACAGTCTATGGGAAGAAAGTCCTATTTGAAGGAAAAATGAAGATAAACTAACTCTTCTTCTGACAGAAAAAAATGCAGCAGGGTTACTTGATGCAGTAGATGAGTGCCCAGAGAGAAAGAGATGTTTTCAGTTTTGTCTGAAGAATGTGAAAAACTGCTTATACTTTTTGTATCCTGTATGTATGTGTAAGAACACTTAAATGTAATTGTTTGAAACATTTGCATACAACACAAGCGTTATCAAGGTTAGTCAACAGTGAAGTTCAATACTGTAGAATAAATATTTCCTCCTACAACTGAGAGAAACTGTGATAAAAGCCACAATTAATGAAACTGCTTGGAACAGAACACCCAACTCCTGGTGAGACTTCACTGCAACTTACTCAGTACAATTCATTATTATTAGACTTGGTACATTTTTCAATCCTTAAAGTATATTTACATGAATTTTCAACATTAAAAATTAACCAGTATGATGGAAGTTGGCACTTATTCTTCCTGTTCAGCAAGGTATCTTAATGAATAGAATTCAGGTTGGTTTTTTTTCCCCCTTAAGTGAAAAAAACCCCCCAAATCAAAACAAACAAAAACCCCAAAACAAAACAACAAACAAACCAAACCCAAACCCAACCCCAAACAAGCAGGTACACAGCTTCCCAGACAAAGTGGGAACTGTTTATCAAGGCCATTCTTGCTATAGAGAATCATACTTCCATTTTATAATTCGGTGCAGAGATAAAACAGGAACAATATCAGTTAGCATGAAATACTAGTATTCCTCCACACTCAGAGAGAACCTTATAAATTGTGACCATGACCACTGTAAGCAACTAAGCAGGATCTGTAGCAAAGAAGTGTCACATCACTGTGCATCCACTGCCTTGACAGCAAACATGTCAGCAAAGGAGTGTTACAACACCAGAGAAACCAGCTTACTTGCTTTCCTGGCACATACATACTTCATACCCCATTTCAAGTTTCACAACAGAATGACTGGTACACCCAGCCTGAATGTGGAGAGCTGGTTAAACCAGAAGTGACATTCTATGAAAGGCTGAGTAGCTTTTTTAAATATTAGTGAGCAAGAACAGACTGCTGAGAAGTTTAGCACTGTTTGGAAAACGGGGATGCTCCAAACTGAAGTCAAATTAATAAAAAAATACAAATGAAAAATTGTTAGCTATCAAAAACTTTTCTTGTCTGCTCTACTTTCAGAGATTCTCTGTAAGAAACAAAACCCAAAGTTACCTTAAAGTTTTAATCTTCTGAAAGACCTTTACTGATCTCTCCACACCAGTAACCTCCACCAATGTTAATTTTCACCAGGGCTTACTCATCAATGACATCTCCATTAACTACACCAACCAAACAAGCGTCTCTCTATTTTTGCTTTGTATAAGGCTTTCAATAACAAAATGATACTTTACCAGGCAAATAAAGAACAGTTTCTGTAAAATTCACAAACACAATGCAGATAGCTTTCAGCTTGTTTTTACAGTTTCCTACACAGAGATAGGGGTAGCCTTCTAAATTAAACCTACATCTGAGCAAGTCTAAGGTGATTTCCATTTCCAACGTTAGTGAAACAACTACTGAAATTCCCCAGATATTGACCCCATGCCCAGCAGATGGACAGAACGAAGCATTTCGCACGGAATCATCTCAGTACAAAGTTAAACTGTATTTCTACCATATGCAACTCAACCCAACGTCTTCTCCATGATTTTTCTGCAGGTGACCCAGACATGTGCTAGGGATGGGAACAGAACAGATCTTATCTCCTCCTCAGATCAAGGCCCCTCTGCTGCAGCAGATGAAGGCATTCCTGGTATCTCTGTCTCAAGCACAATTTAGGATTACAGGGTTTTTACTTCCTGTGCTGATTATAGAAAATAAAAAACTGACAAGAAATTTTCAATTCCAATAGTCCAAACAGTCTAATGTTAACAGCTGCAAGGAATCAATGGAGCACAAACACTCCAGGCAACAGGGAAAGACTGTAACTGTAATGACTGACTTTTAAGTTAAAAGATTTTAGCAGGTCTAGGAGTACTGTGTTAAACATTCCCTAGTTACTAATATCTAACATGCTCTGCAGTTCAAAGGTTTTCAATATTTTCATTTGTTTTTAGTATCTGTATTTCCAGATCTTCCCATTCCAACTACTACAGCACAGCTGGACAAGATGTTAAGAACCAGAATTTTCAAGTATGTGTGATGATTATGTATTCTTATAGTAAGATGATAGCAAAAATACTGCAGCAAATTGCTGAAAAGTAAAAGTCAGTTTACCTGATAAAGAATTTAAGAGAAGGGGAAACCCAAAGTAGTTTGGCACAACACTGTTTGCATAATATAAACTCTCTGACATGGAGTGTCCCCTCTCTTAAAGGAAGAATAGAACAGTTTGAGTGAAGAAAAGCATAAAAAAATTAATATCTGCTGCAAGGAGAAGGATGAGGGGCGGCTGTCTACAAAGAAAAACAGATTTCCAAGTAATACCCACAAATTTCAGGTAAAGATATGATGAGATACAGAACTTGTAGAGCACAGAACTACTTACCTATGCCAATTCTGTCAGAAAAACAGAGGTACTTAAGCAAATGGCAGTATCTCAAAATACTGTATTTGAGACCACACAGCTATCTACTCATAACAAAGAAGCCACAGTTAGCAAGAAAGCAACACCCATCTCTAAGAAATCAGGAAGTTTCACGAGTTCTCTCCAAGGGAAACACACTGAATTATTTTTTCAAGTTTAACAGGTCCCCTAGGTTTGCTACCCGTGCCATGACCACAGGCAGGTGAGTCCCAGTGATGGAATGTGACACCACATGGTCATTAAACCCCTCCAGCGGGCCAGGACAAGCAAGTGCCTGGTGCACGGGGCTGTCTCATTACACTGCAAGGAACATATTCAACAGTGCTGATATTGGACAGCATTCTACAGTTGAAAATATGAGCGACTGCGCTTTCAGACCCCGTAAGAAAACCGACGATACAATACGAATATATTGCCTTCTCACCCTTCTACTGTTTATTGGCTCCACAGCACTAAGACCGCCCATTACTGGGAAATGTAACTATTTCACTTGGCATCTGGGAAGCTCAAATACCAGCCGGTCTGTAGCTGTTTCTTCGCTCTCCTTAATATACAGCGGATTGCTCCTGTGAGGGACTGCATAAACAGAAAACGCGATGCGATCTATCTAAGAGGGCCCGTAAAGGCCAGGGCTTCTCCAGCCGCACCGTCAAGGAGCCACAACCCGATCTCCGCTCAGACCCAAGGCAGGGGAAGGAGTAACATTAAAAAAAAAATAAATTAAAAAGTAGAAACCGACAGGATTGAGAGACCCGGGCGAGGCCGTGCCCAGGCACCCGTGCAGAAGGCAGGACAGGGGCCCTGCTTTTCGCTCCCTGCCGCGGGCCTCGAGCACTCCCCTGCAGGGCCGCGGGGCCCGTCACGGCGCTCCTCAGGGCCCCCGGCCCGCTCCCCTCCCCGGCCCAGCTGCTCCGGCACAGGCCGCGACCTAAAGATGGCGGAGGCGCCCGCGCTTCCCGGGCTGCCCGCCCGCCCCACCCACCTCCGAGGGCGCACTCACCGCCCAGCCGGCCTCTCGCACCGCGACTCCGCGCCCCCCGCGCCGCCTCCTCGCCGCCTGCCTCGTCCTCCCTGCCCCGGCAGCGCCGCCGCCGCCTCAGGACCCGCGGCCGCCCGCCATCTTCCCTGCGCCTCCCCCGCCGCCCGCGCCCGCGCGACGCACGCGCACAGCGTCAGCGCGCACGCGCACCGCGCCAGGGCGTGGCGCGCCGCCGATCAAGAGTCGCGGCGCCGCCGCGCGTGCGCAGAGCGGCGGGGCGGCGGCGCGCCACGCGCCGCTTTCGTGTCACATGGCGGGGAGAGTGCGCATGCGCAGAGAGGCGGGGCGGGGCGGGGCGAGGCGGGGCGGGGCGGGCAGGGACGCAACCAGTGATACAGGGGATTAATGAGGTACTAACGCTAAATAAGGGTGAGTTACTAATAATAAAGATAATAATAAGGGCAAGTTACTAGTAGTAAAGATAATAATAAAGGCAAATAACTAACAGTAAAGATAAGTTATTAATAATAGGTGGAACTAACTCTGAAAGAGTAAGGGAACTAACTCTGAAAGGGTTAGTAGAAATAATTGCAAGAACTTTTGCTGAAGCCACAAGGACAAACTGCACAGTTGAGCCCACAGAATAGTTACAAAAGATAGATAAGTAAGAAATAGGCTATGAGAAACAAAAGGTTCTTCGAGTGCTCGCCAGGAAAACAGGACTGGACAACATTTGGACCAGAGGGGAAAAGGGCAAAGGGAGGAAGACTCGTGGCCTTCATCCCCACGACCACCAGAGAGCAACACGCAGGCACAAGAAGGAGGAGCAAAGGGAGTGGACATGGAAAGAACTTCCAAGAACTGATTATAATAAATGTGCCTTTTCTCGGGAATAGTGTGAATATGTACAAGGGGGTTATGACTATGTAATACACACAATGCATGAACCCACTGCTCAAGGCCCTGTGGGTGTGCACGTTTGTGGTGGAGTGTGGTGGAGTGCCCCGTGCACTCTGCACAGAATAAACAGATCTCTCTAGAACCCTCGGGGTGTGGGGTTATTATTCTTCCACAAGTCACTGGGGCCTCTGGGCCGGGCCCAGGCACACCAAAACGGGCAATGCTGGAGGCTGGACACATCACTGCTTCCCAATCGCCTCCCCCAGGCACCAGCTTTGAGTTCTGTGCTGCTCTGAGGTGGGTGTCTCCTGCTCACAAAGCACCAGGAAACTCCCAGAGACACCTTTGGAAAGGACTGCCCAGGGACATGGGGGAGTCACCGTCCCTGGAGGTGTTTAAGGAAGGGCTGGATGTGGCACTCAGTGTCCTGGTCTCAGTGACAGGGCAGTCTTCCGTCATAGGTTGGACTCAAATGATCTCAGAGGTCTTTTCCAACCTAATTGATTCTGTCATTCCCTTCTCCTCTGTCCCCATTACTGGGTTTCAAAATACAACAATCAAAACCAACTAATCTTAAGGCTCATAATTATTTCTTTGTGGAGGACGGTGCAAATCTCCTGGGATCAATTTGCAGATCACCATGTCTGTTACAGCCCTCCTCTGAAGTTTTAGGTCTACTTACAAAGGCCTCAACAAGCAGTAATGCCTTCCAGTTATAATTACATCTTTTTTACCCAGAGTGTAGGTAAAAAGGTGCAGAATGGCTTTTCTTCCCTGAATGAGTTGTCATTAAGACAACAGCCTGTGTGTTTAAAAGATGAAAATTTCTTAAAGCTGCTTGAACAGAAACATACAGGGCAAACCAGGTTCAGTGGGAGCAGCTACTGGAAAGCATATCCAGTATCCAAAAAGGGAACACCAAGCTTTATAAAACGAAGATTCACTACCTTGGTTTTTGCTTTGCTTTTCAGTTATAACTACTCTGACCTAGTTAAGATTCCTGTGGTAGGTTAGAAAGGCATGCCTGGTTAATTGGCTTGCAGAAGACACTACAGCACAGACACAGACACTATTGATACACTATTGATACTATTGAGGCAACGTGCTCCAGATGAGGTAGACTCAACAGTTGTCAAGTATCACCGTGGCCTTTCAGCAAGGCCAGTAAGACCTGAAACAATACTGGATTTCTCTCCCTTTTGCAAGATCAGTGAAACTCTATTGCTTATCATCACAGCATCTTGACTTAATACACCTGTCTTCCTCTCTGTCCCAGATGTTCATTCTTTCCTGCAAAATTTTCCTTCTTCCAGGTGTGGGGGGGAAATTGTAAGATTTGAGACGGCTGGCTAAGAAGCTTACCCTACCTAAAAGAACATTCATTCCAACTAAAAGCTAACAATCTGTGAATCTCCCAGCTGCTGAGCTGCCATAACAGCAGGTGTGCCACTGCCACAGGCTGCACCAGGAGCCACCCCTTCACTGTTTGGTTCCTTCTCAGAATTAGGGAAATTAAAAAACTGCTTAAGGAGTCCATCTCTCCAGGGGCGGATACCTGGCTTTGTTAACATCAAAATTATTGGGTAACCTTTTCTGTAACAGGATATAGGTGGGTGTCTGCAATCACTTGGCAGAGAGAAACATTCTGCCCAAATGTTCTCTCACTGTGATCATAGTTAATGCCACCTCTGTCTGATCTGTCCTAAATTGTGCTTATGTTACAACACGTTTGGAGTCCCCAGATCTCCAGGATGTATTTATCAAAAAGGTCCTCAGTAACAAAATCATAATATGTACCTAATGTTTATAAAACACACAACTTTAATTAAAAATATATATTTTAATTTACACTAAACAATAGAGAATTGCTGAAGCTGTAAAAATTCAGTCCTAATCAAACAGTAAAAAGACTCCAAAACAAACAAACAAAAAAAACCACCACAGAAATTGATGCTGTCCATAACTGAACCTTCTGAGAGCCAACAATAAGTTTCTCCATCTCCTTTAGAAGTTCCCAAAATAATGAAACGACATCTGTATTTCTGCTAAAAACCAGAAACGTTGAAAATTTACAAACTGGGGAGAGGGTTTGAGGAAGAAACAAATATTTGAGCCACTGGGAAAAGGCTTTTCAGGTGCTTTGGCTCTCACAATACAGGGGTCTTTGCCAATATACACGTGGAACAAACCAGAAAGACAACACTGATCTCCAGTCTGAATGCACCTGTGACGACACAGCACTGAAACAGCCTGTGGCCACAACTTCCCTCACTCAGCCAGGAGCTCAGCTGGTCCAGAGTGTTGAGAAACAGTCAAAGTCCCCAGGTTTTTTCTGTTCAGATAAAGGGGTTGAGGGTTAACCTTAATATTGGAAGCTGCGTTTAGTCTGAATGTCATCAAGAATCTGCTGTAATTCCTCATCTTCAAACCGGCCCTCGAGGCTGCAAGATAAGAATAACAAGGAGACATTAAAGCTTTCAGAAATAATCTTCCCCCCCGGATTTATTTCAGTCATAATTCACTCCCATCAGTCTCAACACACCAGAATCCACCTCTGTGTAACCACCAGGAACCATCTGTGACGTTACTGTACAAAAAGTACTCTAATCCCTATGCAGTGTCTCCTCTTTTCATGAAAAAACTCCATCCTTCCCAAAACTTTCTGCTAAATAATTTCAAAATGTGTTATCAAAAAGGCAAGGCAGGTGCAGGTTTAAACAGACCTCTAAATGAAGTCCATGTAGCCGCGTGCTCGTATGCCAGTCCATTCTTGCTATGAAATCTTAGCATAGAATGGTTTGGATGGAAGGGACCTTAAAGCTCATCTTGTTCCACCTCCCTGCCCTGGGTAGGGACACCTTCCACTAGTCCAGGTTGCTCCAAGCCCCATCCAACCTGGCTCTGAACACTTCCGGGGATGGGGCAGCCACAGCTTATCTGGGCAACCTGTTTCAGTGCCTCACCACCCTCTCAGGGAAGAATTTTTTCCTTATCTCTAATCTAAACCTACTCTCAGTTTGAAGTCATTCCCCCTTGTCCCGTCACTACATGCTCTTGTAAAAAGCCTCTCTTCATCTTCCTTGCAGGCTCCCTTCAGGTACTGGAAGGCTGCAATTAGGTCATCCCAAACCCTTCTGTTTCATAAAAGGAAGAAACTGTAATTCTGATGAATGTGTTGTTTCCTCCTCTATCTCAGGCCATGAGGTAACCAATCAAGATACGAAGTTACTGTTTCCCCATACCTTATTCACAAAACAGTTCAGTTGCTTCAACAGAAAAAAAACAACAAACACAGTCAGCTAAGAACCCCAATTTATACTGTTTACACTTAAGCCAGTAAAAGTTGTCAGAAGCACATTAGGGACATGCACAAATAGTTCCTCACTGTCAGATCAATGGGTAGGGGAAGAAAGACCAAGATCCAATGTTCTTGCATCAATAGAGCTAGATTGAGGAGAGAGCACCTGTCCACAGCTGGCTTTAGCTCACAGGGAAGTATAAAGCAGTCTTTGTACAATATGTAAATGCTCACCTAGGAATCAGAGCTTTGGCTTCTTCAGCTGTCTCAGGACACAAGTTAGCCAAACATGCCAGTTCAAACTTATGAAGCTTTTTCTGGAGCAGCAAACTGTAAGGAAAGACTTGGTGAAATTACAGAATGGAAATATAAAAGGGCATAAATGAAAACAAATGGCAATCTTTTTTCACACTGCTTTTGGCACTGAAGTCAGTTATTTTCAGAAGAAAAGACTCATTATATAATTGCATAGAGGAAAAAAAGGCCCATCTGCTAAATTCACTTCCCCTGAATTACTCTTCAGTCTAGAAAATCCTCCCATTTAATGCAGTCAGCTATCACTGAAACACTGAAAACACAGCCATCCACAAGGGCTTAATCTGGACAAAGTACAACCTACTCAAGAATTAGGATCAAATTTCTTGCCTCTTCAGAAAGAATTAAAGAGCAAACCAGGAAACATCACTAGACTGTATTTTCATAAAGCAGCCCCAATATCAGAGATCAAATTCTGCAGTAAGTGTTACTCCCTAACCTTCCCGCTCACCTGCGCACACTGGCAATGGTTTCCCGGTTTTTGAAGCGGCTGAAGCGTGCCGTGTAATTCAGCGTTTTCATGAAGACTTCTGACAGCTCCTGCTCATCCTCTGCACTCTCGTTCTGCTGCTTACGGTGCTCCAGCAGCATGTGCACCTCTGAGTTCAGAAGAGTTTCTGCAGTTTCAAATTCTGCGGTCGAATGAGAGAACAACAGCAAGAAAAAAAGATGAAGCGTGGAGGAAAAAGGGAATTATGGAAGCTTTGTACGTAAATTTAGCTCTGGGCAATAAAGAACTGAACAATGTGTCTTGTGGCAGTTGTGTGAGCTCTTCCACCAATGACTTGGCAGCATTGTATACTGAAAATGCTGATAAAAATTACACCACTTTGAGTGACAATCTCTGGTGTTTGGATTTTGACCTCCTATTTTACCTTTGCAGCATTCTGACTTGTCATATTTTTGCAGTATGTTTTCCTCACCCTTTTTGGAAGAACTTAAGGAATCAATGAAATGCTTTAGAAAAAAAATAGTTAGAACTGTAATACCCCAAAAAATTCAGAAGTGATGCCTGTGGCCTTCAGAAGTCTCTGATTTTTTGAAGCAAATATGAATGCTGTTGAATATTTTAAAAAAAGATTGCGTTTACTTGAAAGGTTAATTGACCTACTACAATTTTATTATCTGAAAAAACCTTTTAACCAATCCTTACAGATTTCCTCCCCCCATTTTTAGCCAGTTTTGTTTCATTCATCATCACCATAACCACAATACACATTCCAATAACAAGAGGGTTTCAGCATCAGCAGTATGAGCTGTTCAAAGCAGCAGGCTCAAAGGCTGCATCCCAGGGTGCCTGTCAGCACTGTTTTATACAAGCAGATACAGGGACAGTGTTAGAAAGGGACTAGCAAACCTTATTTTGCATTGAGCAGTAAATTAGCTTAGCCTGAATATGAGTAGGCTATAGATTTTAGTATTAAAAATACAAAAATAAACAGTCTTTCAGGGCTATGTTTTTGTTCATAACTCAAAAATGTAGCACAGTGCCCATTTTTCTTCTTCATTTTTTTTAATTTATTTTCCATGGTGGCTCTGAGGTGTAAATACACCTGTGGAATTTAAAATAAATAATTTTCTGAAAAAAATACACAGGCTATAGTCACTAACTCTGGCTCTGGTTTCCTAAATGCAGCAGTATTCATAGAATCCCAGAATAGTTCAGGTTAAAAGGGACCTTAAAGCTCATCTTGTTCCACCTCCCTGCCATGGGCAGGGACACCTTCTACCAGCCCAGATTGCTCCAAGCCCAGTCCAACCTGGCCTTGGACACTTCCAGGGATGGGGCAGCCACAGCTTCTCTGGGATTCAACCTGTGCCGGGGCCTGCCCACCCTCCCAGGGAACAATTCCTCTGTGGAGAAACATTGGTGGAAAAGTAACAGGTGTATCAAAACTAATCTTTTCACTGTAACCTGACAGGATTTTATTTTTATAAATCCTGTACACGCTCATAGCAGCCCACATAAAAGCTGCCATGTTTTAGTAACCATGAAGTCCTTAAACATATATAAATGATTTATTAACCTGATTTGTAATGATGCCAGAAACCCTGGCTAATAAAAAACCACTCACAGACTTTTGTATTTATGACTAGCAGGTACTTGTTTTTACAGTACCGGGAGCAAGAGGAATCACTTCACTTAACTTGCTTGCTCTTCAAATGAAAAACTTAAACATTATTTATACACTTCAACAAACAGGAAATAGTGAATACACAGCCTCTTTTCTTCATGTCATTTTACACTTCTAATTACATTGCCCCCCTGTTGGAGTATGCGCAGTTACGAACCATGGTGGTCTCTTCTGTCCCTTCATCACTTCGGTGGTCTCATGTAGTGGTCTCCATCACTGTAAACTTTTGACCTTATCTCTTGACACATGCTCTGTTAGCTTGTTTTTCACTATTCTGATACTAGAGAATCTCCTCCTGGCAAGGCATGCTGTTTTTCTCTTTTTGCTACATTCTGAGTGGTTACAAAGATTCTATAGTGAATAGAGTTAGTAATATATATATCTCCTTTCCCCTGACTACAAGACAAGAACATCTTTGCAGACACCCTGTCATATGTTAAAGAATTCATATATTTTAATATATAAATGGCTTTCTTATATCAAGTATATAAATTAATTTCTTATATCAGTAAAACTCAGGGCACTCCAGTCAGGGGTGCTTGATGCCAAAAAACCTCGGTATGAAAGGAACTGCTAAGAGAGTTTGTTCTTTTAGCAGCAAAGGTATTTATTGGAGCAGGGCTGCAAAGCCAGCTCGCTCTGGACAGACCAGCTTCCAATCAACAGTGCAAAATGAGCCATTTTAGACATTTCACTATGTGATTACAACACACAGTTTTGCGTAGTAGTAAGATTACAGTATCTGGTTATGCATATTAATAACTAGGCGAGGTTTGGGTGGAACCTTCCAAAATCTTTTGGCATCAGGATTAGGTGGTTGTTTCTGATCTTCAGCCTCACTCCAGGGGTCTTTAACTCCTCTTCCTCACCTTGATCCCTTCAGCCTTCATTGTTCATGACTAGGCACTGAATCTTACAGAAACTACTGGCTTAAGCCCATTTTGCTCTATTCAAATGTCTTCATTGCCACGATTAACGGCGCTAGGCTGTTTGTGTATAGATTTCTAAGATCAAGCCCAGTGGTTTGAACAGAACACAACCCCATGTTCTCTGATAAACCCAAGCAAAGGCAGGTGCTGAAGAGTTTCTACCAATCCTGTTACCCGTTCCTGGGGTTTCTCCTTGTTTCGGCTGGAGCTGCTGGGCGAGGCTCAATCCCTCACAGGGGCGGCCCAGCCTCCACCTCCACCCCCGCCCGGCCCCCCAAATGCCCCCCAAATGTCCCCAAATGCCCGCACCTTTGGGGAAGACGAGCTGCGAGGCGTCCTCCTCCACATCGGCCGCCCGCGGGTCTCCCCCGCCCGCCGCCATGGCCGGAACAGCGCGGCGGAAAAGGCGGGGCGGGATCGGGGTGTGAGGGAGGGCAGGGGAGGTGTGTGAGGGGAGGGGATCTGTGTGTGAGGGGAGGTGAAATGTGTGAGGGGAGGGGATCTGTGTGTGTGAGGGGAGGTGTGGGAGGGGAGGGGAGGGGATCTGTGTGAGGGGAGGTGAAATGTGTGTGTGTAAGGGGATCTGTGTGTGTGAGGGGATCTCTGTGTGTGTGAGGGGATCTGTGTGTGTGTGAGGGGATCTGTGTGTGTGAGGGGATCTGTGTGAGGGTCTGGGCTCAGCTTTGCCGGTTGTGAGGGGCCATGGGGCGCTGCCTATGCGAACACCGGGCAAATGGCTGTGACAGACTGCGACATGGTGAGACCAGGACTCTACAGCTCCCGGACAGGAGGCTGTAGCCAGGGGAGGGTCGGCTTCTTCGCCCAGGTGAGAGGACAAAGCCTTGAGCTGCACCAGGGGAGGTTTAGGTTGGGCATTAGGAAAAAGTTCTTCACAGAAGGGATGATTAGACACTGAGATGGGCTGCCCACGGAGGTGGTGGAGTCACGGTCCTTGGAGGTGTTTAAGAAAAGCCTGGACGTGGGACTCGGTACCGTGGTCTAGTTGGAGTGGTGTTGGGTTACAGGTTGGACTCGATGATCTCAGAAGTCTTTTCCAAACTAATTGATTCTGTAATCATGAGCCCAAAGTCTTACAAGGCACAAACCAGGGCCCAAGAGCAGGATGTGCAGGAATGCTGAAAGAAACAGTCCTTGTCCTTTACATGAGCAAGCCCTTTTTCTTTTGCTCTGTCCTGTAGGAAATAACCAAAGAGCTGAAAACTGCACCAGTCCACCCCCCCAGACTGCACAACAGCACCCATTTGCCCAGAAGCACCCAAGGGCACCAAGGCAGCAGATGCATCTTCACATCCATGGGGTCAGTGAGCTACAATCTGCTTCATTTTGCCACCAGAACATCCTCCAGCTAGACAGCAAACCCCAGCCTTAGGAAAACTGCGACTGTCTGTTCCAGAATTTCAGTGTAGCTCACTGTGATTATTAGGCCTCGGCCTGTAATGAAGAAGTATTGATACCATAACACATTTTGTAAGGAAGGTTACTTTTTCAGACTATCCAGAAGCAATCTGCAGACCCCTAAAAGTCATAGGCAGGCTGAAAATGAAGATAGTCCTTCCAACACCGCCAACAAAATAACTTACAGAGTACTGTTTTCCCTGGAGAGCTCACATGTAAGTGCCTAACCAGCCTAAGACTCTTACAGTAATCATCTTATCAGCCCTTACTGTGTCATCCTGTGCCCTCAAAGAAAGGCAAAAATAGACTGCTGGAGAATTTATGGTGAAACCACTCCCGTTTTCATGAACTGCATCTGTGCCTAGGTGAACTGTTTCCTGTATGCTGGGAAAAGGAATGCATTAAAAATAAACTATAGGAATATGAGGAGGTCAAATAATAGATTTTTAATATTTATTATCTGGATAATGAGCAGAGAAGAGAAACTGATTGGAAAGTAATTTGCTAAGTGGTACAAGCAGAAAGACATTCAGTAAGATGGAATGGAAGTATGTGAGGGAACATCTGGCAAATTAAACAATTTCAGTTAGGTTTCCAAGAAAATAAGGAAATCCATGCCAGATTGACCAGAGAAGCGCTTAAAATCATTTGGAATCCTGATTGCTTCTCAAATAACCCATCAACTCAGAACATCGTGATTCTCAGAGCAGCTCACAGAGGCCTAAGTTATTCATTTCCTTGTTGGTTTCCCCCCAAGGATCCCTTCTACTTAAGTATACAAAAACTAAATTAAGACCCAGATTCTTGCAAGAGTTTATAGGTAGTTTAAGAGGCTATCATGAAAGATTAAGTCCATTATCACTGATGTGTTTGGTTAAGGTCTCAAGACCTAAATAAGAATGTTCCTGAATGGAACCCACTCCCAAAAAAAGAATATTTGGCCAAATGTAATTTATCATGAGCAGGGCCTCTACTATTCCATATTCCAGGGCAGAAAGCTGTAATCCTTGCTGGGGACATGTTATTAGGTAGCAGATTATTAGATAGACCTATAATGGTAATTTCTATGTTGCTATAAACACAGACCCTGTAACAACTAATTGCATCTACACAGATCTTACAGAACACTCAGCTAAATACCTGCATGTAATCAAACGTAGGAAGAGCTAATTATAAGGACATTCTATTATTAGCATAAACTTACTTTGTAACATGCTTTCCTTCTAATCCACCAGCAGAAGAAATGTGATTTTCCTAGCGGTTTTTTAAGCTTTCTACCAGTAATTATGTATTTTCTGTGTGATAGGAGTAGATCCTTGTGGAGATAACCACTCACTAAGAACACCATGTGCCACAATAGCCAGTGTTGCACAAGACATGCATGATTTCCATCGGTGTTCTTAAAGGAGAACTCTTCAGGTTTAGGTTTTCAAAACACTTTATTTTTACTCCATTTAAAATTATATATCCAAAACCATAATGAATGAACATGTATGAGGGAAGTTATATTTGTATAAAAAGTAATAAAGTCATAGTAAGCCTCTGAATGCAAAAGTGCATGATCTGCTCAGTTTTTAAATACATGCATGACATCTACACATACTATCAACCGGTTGTATAATACATAATTTCTGCCAGAATTAATCTAATTAAAAGAGCAGTCTAGCTGACTATAGAAAAACAAAAAAGATATGGTTCAATAATCTGGATATTGTTCATTTTGCAGAATTATATACTTATTTTCTGTGCTGTGTTTTGTCAGTGATCATCAAAGATACTCAGGAGTCATCTTTTCCCAGAACATAGGAAAATTCCTAAGCTGGTTTTCCTATCATACTGCTCCATGTACTGTCAGAATAAACATTGACTTATTGAGTCTCATGGGAAAGTGGTTTTCATAAAATAAAATTCTTTTTTTGTGTCTAGAATAAAAATGCTCAAGTATTCTTCACTTGAAGTGTCCTGTAGAAATTTCTCCTAACCTTTTTCTTTAACTTAGTTCTAGAAAGGAGTGATAAAGGAGTAATTAATTTTGTTTCTTATTTCAAACAGAAGTAACAACAAAAGAAAGTGTTTCCAGGAGAATTATCCTCGTTTATATTTAGCCTGGATTGACCTATTTCAGTGTGCAGTGATATGTACTACAACCTTCTACCTGGCCTCATCCTCCCTGTGAGCTGCTGAGTGAGTATTCCTGTGGTCACAGAATGCAACATGCACAGAAGAACCTCTGATGAAAGACACCAGACAAAGATTTTATGTCTGACTAAATCAATAGGAGACCAAAAAAATCAAGTAAGGGAAAGCATATGACAAAAATATACAAAAAGTCCCTGTATTCCTGACAACAAAGCTGAGAGGATATACTTCATAACTTCCCTGGGCACATGATGGCAGTGAATGGCAGGGATATGGGCAACTTCAGACAACAAGGAGTCACCTGGAAATCACATTAGCCACAGGATGCTCCTCAACCCCTCCTCACATTGTCTAGGGGATTTACTTTCTAGCATTACTAGTACCAGCACTGTATTTTCTGAAAATGGGTTTTTACTTCGTAGTTGCACTGAGGTCAATGAGCTTCTCAGGCATGCTTAAATCAAAACTACCCTCTCCCCCTTGCTTTGGTTAGTGTTTTCTTTGGGGTCTTGATCTCCAGGTTCATTGACATCCAGGGCTGCCCTTTCCAAGAGCCACAAGCAGAAAATGTAGGATCTCTAACTATACATCTGCCATAGATAAAAAGTTAACAATAACCTGAAAGCGTATGGAAAAAAATCAGGTAAACCAGAGGTATAATTCAAAACTATTCTACAAATCTGTTAATCCTGTCCCAAAGCAAACATTAAAATTGGAAGAATCTGGAAAGATGGGTGTTTCTTCTGAAATAATATTTTTACATCCCCTTAAGACTACAGCCTTAGGATATGGACAATGTGTCCTCATTAGTTCATTTCAGAAGATAAAACCCCGAAGAACAATTTTGATAGTTTCAGACAGATTTTCAGTACTCTGGTACCTATGTGCTTTATATATTTCACAATCAAGACAACTGATAGAAAGCTATTGTCAAGCAAACATTATTTCAGGATACAAAGACACTGCTATGCCACTATTAATGAAACATATTTAATATTTGGTTTTAATTTTCCTTCTATTTTTCCTTGCTTTCTTCTAGTGAGCCTGTTTGACTATTTCTGTGCTTCCAGACAGCTGTCATTCCACTCTGGCAACCTCCCTGGTTTTGAACATTCAGTGTAATTTAAAGGTTTGCTATTCATACCTGTAATATATTGTTCGTCTTTCTAGATGAAATTGATTTCATTTTATCCCCCATAAAGGCTGTGAGAACCCACATAAAGAGGACAGTACAAATAATCTTTATCCATTATGATTTATTCTCTACAATACTTCATTAGAGGATAGAGTTCAATTATTTACACTCAGAAGTTATTATATTGGTAGGAGGCAACCAAGTGTAATACAAAGAATTGGTCTGACATCTCTGCACTGAAGGTCAAGAGGTCTCTTGCTTTAAGGAAATAAATTAACCCAAAAAACCCCAACAAAACAACATGTAATTTCCAGAATACAAACAGAAAACAGCACTAATAGTCAATGACGATTGCAGAGGTTTGTTAATATACTATGAAAACAAATTATTCTGTGCAAAGGTTAAAATGAACTCTTAGATTTCCTTATAGATTTTTTTTTTCTGTTCTGATAAATTGTAGATATGTGATATTTTGACTATAAAACGTTCCCAAACTGAAATGGCCTCAGTTGAGATTGACTGTTGAACAATACAAAGGAAAAAAAAAAAATTAAGAACCTCACAGTGGAAACATTCCAACACTGACAGACTCCAGTGATCAAAGACATTCTCCTGTAGTTACTGTGAAACAAAGACATTTCATCATTACAGTGAGATTATTTCTCAGTTGTGGTTGTCATGAGAATAAGCCCTTCTAGACCAAAAGGCACTTGCTTCTAAGGATGAGTTAATCCAGATCTAACCAGGTAACGGTTGCTTTGAGCAATTCTAACCTGCTGGTCCCAGCCAAGCAACCACTCCTATCAGCTGGTCACTGATTTTGGTCGCCTCCATCTTGAGACAACTCAAAGTACATTTTGTTTCTAGTTCACCTCTTTCATCCTTATGCATAGCTGCCGTGTAATGATCTAGCAATGGGATTATTTCCTGAGACCACCTGTCCTTGTAATATATTTCTCTTAGCTAACTTAGCCATTGACACAGTTTTCAACTGATTTTATAGCTGGACCCTTATGGTACTAAAGCTGGGAGGGCCTGTTCTTTAGGCAGCAGACCAGTGATTCTGATCTGCCAGCTTCTCTTCTCACTGCAACAAGACAAGAACACAGTACATATTTAGAGGCATTTTTGCTTTTTTTTTTGTTTTGTTTTTGTTTGTTTTTTTAAACAGACTGAGTGGGGAAATAGAAGTGGGAGAGGATAAGACTTTCCCAGTCCCAAACCATCTGTCCCACTTCAAGCTTAAACCAACCAAGTCGCTCAGTTCTAAAATTCTGTTCTTTAAAAAATGACAGCTAACCCTCCCCACCCCACCCCTTATTCATCCCCTAGTCAAAGAAACTGAAATCAGGAAAACACTACACACTGTTGAAGACACAGAACAGGGCAAACATCTGAAAAAGAAACAGTATAGTTGAAAAGCCTGGCACTGTATGCCTGCATGACCAGTCTCACCGAGCGTGCTCAGGGGTGAAGTTTTAGCACCATTTTTTGCTTTTTTTAAAACCTTTTAGAAATTAAATTCTAACATAGAACACTTGAACAGTAATGAGTGTAGCCCTATGTATCATACTGTTTGACAGCTGAAAGGTGAGTGGTATGTCCAGAGCTGACCCCACTCTCCCCCATCACTACATGGCACCTGGGAGAGTAATTACAAACTGGAGTGGTTTGTAACAAGACTGATTTATTCTCAGCAGCAGGAAGTCATGAACAATCCCTTCATCTTCAATTGCTTTCCAGCATCACAAGGGAAAAGTGGCAATTTGTAAGAATGTCCCAGTACAGAAGGAAAGCTGGTCGATACTGCACTGTTATCCAGAGTAATCTCCCTCACATCTCTCTACTCCAGCAGAACGCTGCACCAACACAAAGCAAAACTGCAGTTATGCATTGCGTCCTTAGGACTGGGAGCAGCAGCCTGCAGCTCTTAGCTTTCCACCAGCCCTTTTCCCTGCTATGCCAGGGCAGAATTTCAGGCTTCAAACACCAGCCAATTACCACACTCAAGCAGGCTCTAAAGATACAGGCAACCAAACAGCCATGACTCTGCTATACACTTGTATCTTCTTTCCCAGTCATTACTGACCCTCCAGAAAAAAACAAACCACTACCACCCCAAATTATATTCTGAAGTCCAGTTACCTCACTGAGAGTATGTCATAATTTAGAGCTTATGACACCCCTCAATGATAAAGCAGAATAACAACAGATAACTTCCTCTTAGTATTTCTTGTGATCATCAACCATGGGAGAAGAAATACAGAATGCACACGAGTTTCACACAGTTTCAGTAATACAGGTTTCCCCACCCACTGCCTCAATGTGGTAATGATTAAGCTGAGTAAGATAAATCTTAGCAGTGAAACTACACAGCTCGATTCCATAGGCCTGCTATGAACTGGAACACTCACTACCCTGAAGATCAGTAGTCACACTGGAGAAAGTGTCTGTCCTATCAATAGGAAGGTCCCCAAGACTGTTAGCTTAAATTAAACAAATTTCAGTCACTAGTCTCACTTGTATGACTACAGTCAATGCCATGCAAACCCCTCCCCAGCCCTAATCCAACCTGCTACAAATGTTTGGAAACAAAACTTGATCTTAACAGAGAAGGCTGTCCAGGAACACACAAGGGACATCTTTTCTTCCACATATGCAGTATGTACCATGTTGCTCTCTTACAAGCACAACAGCATTCTATTTCATAGCAGGCTTCATCACCAAGCTCTGTCTGAAAACTCAGAAAACTGTAAACCAAGGGGATTTCTAAAGAATCCAACCTACCAAGTATCTGAGCCTTAAAGCCTTCTAGGGTTTATTTAAATAATGGAATCATTTTTCACATCAACTTTCTGTTGGTGAGCATGGTGTGCTATCCAGGTGTTCAGCCCTCCCCAGTATCATGATGTCCACCTGTGATGCATGGGGACTGCAATCAGCTCTCAGTACACAACAGATACCAGAGGTTAAAAAAAATTAAAAAGAACCTAAAAAATGTTTTGTTGGACTCCGTTGCCCAGGCTGCCAGGGGAATGCTCCTACTTGATCTGGGGGGCTTCCATAACAAACAGCTCAAGTTTCCAGAGTGTCAGAAACACCCAAGAATGGATCAGTCTGAAGCAGCACTTTCACTCCAAGAAGTCTTCTGTACCTCACGACAGTTTGTAGGCATGGAACCCCAATCCGACTGAACCCCCGCTCAGAGGGAAGGCTGAGATAAGGCTTGGGCCCCTAAAGTCTCGTCACGCTCTCATCCTCCCCCCAGGTCAGCAGGAAGGCAGACTTGGCAACGGAAGCTAGCATCATAAAATGGTGCAGTAGTAGAAGTAACTGGACCAGGAAGAGGAGGCGTCGGCCCCAATGATGTCGTAGCCATTGGCAGCAACTGGGGAGTGGGACTGGTCATGCAGCCGTGTGTCAGGAGTAATGATTGTAGAGGGGCGGGGCATGAAGAGTGCCATTCTGGAAACAATGCTGGCGGGAGGCCATGTACTCTGCATAACTGATTGTCACTTTCTCACTGCGGTACCTGCGGGAACAGCGTCAGAAAAACAACATGAACAGACACGGAGGGACCGAACAGACCACTCATCTCACATCACCCTTTAGCTCACAGCCAATGACAACCCAGAGGAACGCAGTAACTTCACAAACTACTTCCTGTGATATAGCCTCATGCAGGAGTCTGAATAGCCCAGCTGAACTTGAATTAGCTTCAGTGTCTCAAAAGCTGAGCCCTAGCCAAGGTGATCATAATTAAGGGGATGCCTGAAGTAGCACACAGGAAACAAATTGTCAATTTGTATTCTTTTTATTCACTTGCAGTGGAAAAAATGGCATGAAAATTTCGCTGAAAGAAGACTCAGTTACAATGGCTAAATAATCAGTTTTTCACCATTGTTTACTTTTGTGGTTATCCTCACATTTGAAAGGCTAGTGAAAAAACTGATAGACAGGTGAGTAAAGGGAGGTTAGTTATAAAATGTATGTGACAGTCCATGTTGTACAATCAGAATTCACAAAACGTGAAGTTCCTTTGGAGAGACCAGTTTTGCAGGTTTTTCTAAAGCACGCTACACAACAGATAAACAAAGTGGTTGTGAGTTGCACTAAGACAATGTTACACCAGATTTTAATGAAAACCTTCGTCCTGTCCTCGCCTGTTAAAAAAAACCCCTATGCACCCACCTAATTTCTCCAGAGGTAAGAAACGACCTGATAAATTAATATTTCTATACAAAACCAGAATGTCCCAATTTTTACTAACGTAAAGGGAGCAGACACCAATAAGACAGCTGGGGGTATAGAAAAGCAAGCAAATTCTGAAAACCAGCCAAATTCAAGTGTGGTTTGAAGACAGCTGTCACCTACAAATAGCTACAGCATCCACAGATGAGCACACTGAGAAAAGGAAATCCATTGAAAAGATACTGAAAAATCAACCTTTTTAACTTTTAAAGGTTCTGCTTCTGGTCTTTCACATAGATGGTAATATTAACACCAGTGACACTTCTCACAGAGAATGCCAACTTTGATCCTGCATGGACCAAACATATTGCACTTCATCCCATGTGTATTATAGGCCTTAAACATGGTATTTGTGGCTTGGTCTTTCACATTACATTTCTCATCTGAAAGAGGCATGAAGATTTACATCAAGCACAAATACTTTACCCACAAAACACTACAAAGTAAAATTAAAAGATGACAAATACATCAACTTACCTGGTGAGTTTAATTGTTTTCCTAAAATCATTGGTAATCGGAGCCTTAAAGCCACCTTTCCTGAGCAAGGAGTCTATGGTCTGGATCTGATCCCAGTCTATTGAAAAACAGAAGCAAGGGAATTTTTTCAATATAAAAAGATGTTCCAAAACCATAAGAGATGCATTAAAAGATCTCTAGAAAAGCAAACAACTAAACAGGAAACTCTGAGCTTTAGAAATCCCAGTGTTGAACTGGCCATACATGGCCTGATGCATGTACACTGGGCATTGACATCTGCACATGTCAACCCCTTTTAATTCATATGGGAGATGGTCTATGAAACAGTAATCTCATTTTCCACATGACCTCTCTTGTTATAAAGGTCTGTTGCCTTGCTTCTGTTGCAGGGACTTAAAACTGTTTCATCATGTGCCACTTAAATTTAGCTCCCCAAGCCTTGAAAGTAAGAGAATGCTTAGCTGTTCACATAGACAAATTGGGATTGATGCTCTAGTGATAGCACAGTGCACTGCTATGTGAGAGATCAGAGTTAAAATTCCTACCTTAGTTTTTTGCCCCAGAGCCAGAAGGATGTAACCACTCCACTCTGCTAAGTGGAGGAAAGGAGGCAATGTTTCGAGCAGTTACCACGGTGACTGCTACTCTATTTGAGTGGGAAGTGTGCTCCAGAGGGGCCCTGTTTCCAGCCCTCCTCTGGAGTATGCTACTTTAGCAAGAATGAGGAAGAAAGGGACTCTTCTGTTGGTATTGTGCAGCCTGCAGTTATCTAGTCAGTGGAAGAAACAGAAGAGGAAAGATGCAATGCTGAATGAGGCTGGAAGATCTGTACTTTGAGATCTTAAGCCATAAAATACTTTTACGCTAAAATACAGCTGTGCAAAGAGAGAAAGGCCAGATGAAAATCCAGCAGCAACTGTATCAGGTGTCAGTAATCCAGATTAAGCCTGGTGGCTCTATGGCACTCCTATGAGGCCAGCATGACAGCATGGCATTCCAAGCTCAAAATGCATAGGCTTCAGTTACCCAATTGTGTGATACAACATGTTGATGTGTTTGGCTGCCCTCTCAAACCCACCTTGTTCCTTAGCAACCTCAGGTAAATACGTGGCTGTGCGTTTGACACCTTTCTCATTGATGAACTCTATTCTGATCCCATGGATACCAACCTATAGATGGAAACGAATAGCCGTAAGAGGTGTTTGCTAGCACCGAGTCCACAACTGAGTCATAATTCCCACAACACTGTGTATCTCTGTCTCTGGACAGTTTGGCTTTTGCCTGGATAAGAACATTCTCTTCCCCACTCTCTGTTCTTGCCAGGCAGGTCTCACAAGCAGCTCTTTTAGCTGCCTAAAGGACCTCTGCCACCGTTCCCCAAGAGCCTCACCGGTGTCCCTGCCACTTCTACTGAGGCAAGTCTTGTCAGAAGTCTGACAGTTTTCAGTCTTTTGTGCTGGGCAAGAGAGACAAAATCCCTGCACACAAGAATCATGCCTACAATAGCCCAACTACAAAGTCCATCTCTCTCCCTCTATATATATATATATGTCCTTCTCGAACTCAACACACTTCCATGTACAAGGTCCTAAAAATCATTCATACCTTTAGCCTGAACTACTTTCTATTTCCAGTTCCTATCCACACTATCAAAATACTTCCCAGGCTTTTACCTATGTATTTACACCCATCTCCTATTGGGCCAAATCCATAAACCACTTTCATGTTTCTTTTATTCCCATTCAGATCCCCTCCCAACCAAAAGCATACTGCTAGCCCATTCTCTTCCTCCCTTCGGGTTTTCCAGTCCCATTTGTTCTATTCTCAGTCTCTTCTATCCCCACACACCCCTGTAATGAAGGAGACACATCACCGTGTACTAACCCGAACCCGAACGGAATGAGAGAGTGATGCAGAGTTCCAAATGCACCTGTTCTCACCTCCCAGTCCAGGTAGTCACTGGCATCCTCAAAGTTAGTGAGGAGGGAGACAGAGCAGAAGAGTTTGGGCAGCTCCTCGCGGGTCAGGGGGGGAAATCGGCTGTCCTTAAGTGCACTAGAGGGAAGAGAAGATACATTGCCTAATACAAGCATCAAATTAAAGTGTCAGATGCTCAATTATTCCCCTTTTGATTATGCCTCCTTCTCTGCTACTGCAGAGAAAATGATTTGCATCTCTCCCCAATCTACTGGACTGTAATAACAGTGATGCTGTCCAATACATACCACAGTCAGGGAGAAATTATATGCTACAGAAGATGTCAAAACTATTAGTATGCAAGATAGATTTGACATTAGCCTGAAAACGTCAACCACAACTCACCTGTTGCAAAAACATTCCACTAAATCCTGATGTATCACCTCACCCTAACTATCATTCACTTCTCAGGTTTATTTTACTGTGAAGCATATTACATTGACCTAGTTGATCCAACATACTAACCTTGAATCCTTACAGATTTTCAGCAAATGAAACTAACTTCAGATCTATTTCCTTTCCGAAAGTTACCTGGTTAATGTGTATTCCCTGAGTCCTGAGTGAAGATTCATGGCTGAAAAGGTCCCAATGCAGCCACGAAGCCGCTTGTCTCGCCCCGTCTTCCACGTCACAAAGAGTGGACTGAAAAGGCAAACAAAAGAAACCTTCCAGCCTCTAGAGGTACTTGGTTGTTAATGGGAGCACACCAAGGGGTAAAAGAGCACTTACACGTGCCCTTGCTTTCCCTCCCTCCAATAAACCCCAAGAGGCAGGTCTGCTCACCCAGCAATAACAAAACCTCGCACCCACACCTTAACAAACTCCAGCATCTCCCTCCACCTCTTCAGCATACTCCCTCCACCCCAGCAGTACTCTGGAAGTTTTCCATGGACACCTTCCTGGGCAGACTCTGTGCTGAATCTAATGAGTGATACAGTTGTTTGACCCCACTGATTACCTTTCAGCCGTGGCCACACTTCATAGCATCCACCAGTTTACACAACAGCCCACACAAAAATTAATATAGATGAAGCAAATAAGATTATTTACAGTACCTGAAAGATCCCCAGGCATTCTGTAAATCATCTATAAACCAGATTTGTGATACAGGTTTTTCTTTTAAGTATTCTTTTTAAAGGAATAAAGAGAAAGCCAAATTATTTTTTTCCCCTTGTTACTTCCATGAGGATCTGACTTGTGGGTCCATACGTAAGGCTTGAGCAGTTTCTTTCCACCCTTTTTGCTTATCTTACATTTGATTTATATTTACACATATTGTCTCCTGTTGGACATGTATCTAAATCACTACTGTTCCCACTGGAACATCACCTGGATTTCCATTTTCCTGTCTACTCTCAGGAATTTACAGGCATAACAGTACATTCTCAAACTCAGCTGTTAAACTAGAATCCAGGACTTAGCCTCAAAGGACAAGTTCAGAACAACAGAGCTCTATGAAGAGACAACAGGTAAAGATGACTGTCAACATTAAATACAAAAAATTAACTTCTACAGAAGGGAGTGAAATTGAAAAGAGTTGCAGAGAGAAACACTAAAGAAAGGACAGTGGTGGCTGCAGCTTTACAAGAATGTCTGAACATCTGGAAAATTTTGTAAGGCAACTGATGATGCTGTCCTAATTATAAAAACAGGATGAATGACTTGGTCAGATTACAGAGTACTGAATACAAGATATCAGTCTGTGGATTTCTATAAAACTATAAGTAATATAATAGAATATGATTTTCTGAGATCAAACAAATATTGACAGGAGTTCTGAGCCATCAAGACTGATGCAACAACATAGCTCAGACATTTACTTTCCTCACATACTTGAAGCTCTCGTAAGCAATGTATCTTTGCAGCAAACATTACAAAAAATACTAAGATATTCTGTTCAGACAACAAACCAGCATGGAGTGTGGATGACTTCTCAAATACAATTACAGAATTTCTTATGTCTGAGTAGTCGGAACATAATTTGACCTGTAGTGATGAATCCATGTCCGGTGATGTTCCTCAGAGCAACAATGGAATTAAAAACTATCACAGCATAAATCCATCATTTAGGGTCCAGTTACCAGCTGTGACCAATGGCAGAAGTACTGCCCAAAATAGCAAATAGCCTGGAAGTGATAATTGTGAAGGACTTTGCCCACAGAGGAAGCAGAAACATCCTTCTATACCCAACAACAACCTTACTGTTGCTTGACCAAAGCAGGTTATTCACTGTTCTAGTTTTCTGATAACACTTCAAGGCACTTGCAGGAGATCATTCCTCCATGCTTTTATCTAGCTACCCTATGTTGAAAGAGCCAGCAGAAACAGAGCATAAGAAAATACATTAGAAAGCTCACAAAAAAACCAAACCAAAAAAGAGATACTAAACTTAACACAGGAGATCTCTGAGAAACACTACTGTCACAAGTTCAGTAGGAATTTACCTTAATCTAATGAAAGTTTTGAAACCATTGCTCAGCCCATGTGACATTCACTCCAAACATGAAAGGCAAGGGAGAACATAAAAACAATCACTCACAGAATACAAATGTAAGTTCCCCTTCGATTCAAATTGCAAGTTCACATTTTTGATTCATCTCTTTCCCCTTCCAAAGGGAAAAAAACCCACAAGCCATGTTTCCACTGAGCTATGACACAGCTTTCTGTGTCTATAATAGAAGAGGTGTTATCAGAAGGGACGGGATAATTGCATTCAGAAGGCTGTCATATTTTAAAATACCTTAAAGCACATTTTAAACAATTTTTCACTGTTGTCAAAACAACTGAGGCATAAAAAACCCATACAATTTTGTAAACATACATAAAATTTCACTATTTTCACTGCAGAAAAGATGTTTCTGTCTCTGAAGAATAAATGCACTCAGCAAATTGCAGATGCAGCTGACAGTAAGTCCATTGTTCCAAAGCCCCTCCTTGAAAAGTGTTATTTCCTAGATGCAATGAGAAAAGTCGTAACAATCTTTTGTCCATGTTCACCCAAGAGCACTTACATGTACTTTGCAACCATATCCTCAGCAGTTTATGGCAACTGCTTCTCCCCCAGCCACAGCATTCCACAGAGATGCATTTGATGTGGATTTTTAGGCTGAAAGGGGAATTTCGACAACTAAAAGCTAGCTTCTCCAATTGCAACTACAAAAGAAATTTTAAAGTGGAAAAATACAGCTTGTTCAAAGCAGAGTTTAGCTTGTACTAGGGAAAAACCTGTTACAGAACAGATTTAATGATGCAATTTTCTTATTACTTGTCTTGCATGGCAACTAGAAACTTCCATGGTGTAGTTTTAGCACCAGTTTGTAGTATCTACTATTAAAAAAAAATAAATCAAAGACTGAAGTCCAGAAGTGGAAGAAGTAACCAAATAACTATTTGCATGAGTTCCAAATTGTAATTTCTTCCAGTAACCTGAATATTAACTTGGTAAAGGAAGAAAATATCCCCTTTAATATAGACATAACTACAAGTCTTGCAATTCCACCATCTCTCCATTGATTTGTGAACATCAGTGCTAACAACACAATAAGGGAACCTTACTCTATAGGTTTCTTACCATAATTCCCGTCAAGGCTGTTGTCCATGTCCATATCCCCTCAAGATGGTAACGTGGTGATTTTCAAGGCAGAACCTTGTAACTTTTATGTTATTACACTGTTTATGCCAAATCCTGCCCTTCACACCTACTTCTGTCTTTACTTTAGGGTTCAGCACCAGTTTAAAAATCTGTTATCCAGAATAGATGTGCCTCTTTCTATTCCATCAACAGTCTGTCCAGAGAGGCTTCCTGTAGAAATCTTTGTTTTGTTCAAAGATCTCTTATATTGACATTAGTTATGTCACAAAGGGCCAAAACGCAAATTATTTGTGTATTTTCACTTTGCTTACTCCTACATTTAATAACATTTGGCTTGAAGTTCATTACATGACTGTCTCAAGTGGGACAGCTCATCCCAGCAGCATGCTGCTCTACAACAGAGTAAAGCCCATGCTTTTCCCTGGAGCACATCCAATTATTTGCTGGAGGCAACAGCATAAATGCTGAAACACATGAGAATTTAGGTGTTTGCCCACAGGGGAAGAGCAGGTAAGGGCTGGTTATGCTTTGCTGGTGTGCTGATCTAAAAGTCTTGCAATTAAGAGCATAGAGATACCCAATGAGCAATTTTTAACTTTCAAATCTGGACATAAAATTCAACCAGCTGCTATTCCCCAAAAAACGTCCTTTTTGAGACTAGTCAACAGAAAAAGCAACAAAATCCAGCCAAAAATCTCCTCTGACACCAAAAACTATCTTTCTTACTAACTTAACACAACAGCAAAAAAAACCCTTTGCATTTCAAGTGACAAAATAACAAGGAGACTAACGTAAAATGTTCTAAAAGGAGCCTACCTAGTGTACATATGAACAACAGCAGAAATATTCCAGTCTGGGGAGCCCCTAGGACTACCTGATAGCCCAGTCCAAAGCACTTCTCCATTCATTTGTCTTTACAGTATTAAACAGGTTAGTCTGTGGCAGCACCCATAATCCTACTCGGATAATAACTGCATGCAAGCACAACCTACAACTGACAGCCAGTAAGGTGGGCAGACACTGAATACACGGAAGAAGTCCTTGACCTGTTTAAACCATTGCTCCTCTACATCAATTTAAAATTCATTAACTTAAAATAAAAAGTTGTTGACATCCTTAGCTTATCTATTGTTCTGCAGGAGGCCCTTGGAGGAGTGTCAGAAAGTCTATCTGGCATTGATCTTTCCCATATAATTCTTTCACCAAACATTTTAACAACATTAACATTTCCACACCTATGCATTCAACCTTCAGATAAACATTAGCTAAATCTCACCAAAGTGAAACAGCTTCATAAATCCTTCTCCTCACTTCTGCTAATACACATCTCCTTTCACCCTAACCTTGGTATCGTCCTTGAAAGTTAACTCTCTTGGCAGTGCTGGGTTCATGGCTGGACTCAAAGGTTTTTGCAACCTAAAGGATTCTATTATTTCTCTTCACATTGCCCAACCAGCACTATCTCCTGAAAACATCTTCTCTAACTGGCAATTTTTCGATTCTCCTACCTGCTAAACCCATTATCTTGGACAGCAGAACATCCATGTGAGTGTCCTTGTCCAGTTCTCACCAGCTTAGCATTTGTTTCAGGATGAGCTGGAAACTTGTTTCAACTTCTTAGTTTATTCCCCTTCCATTTGCTTTGCAGAAAGAAGTCTCTTCTCCTGTGCCTTGACCAAATCAGTGTCTCACATTAGCTGAAGCCTCTTCAAATTAGTGATGTTATTTTACTGTTCCTTTAGCACAATTTTACAGGAGGAACAGCTCAGTTTATTTTTTGCAGAGGAATCTATTTAGAAAGAAGGGGGCAAACTTTTATGTTACCATGAAGTGGGTTTGCACTCCTCAATAAAGGACACAATGTCTCATGGGACATGCCAGACTGCGAGCTGAAGAAGCACCACACCTCCTCACACTTAGCCTAACTCTCTTCCTGTAGAGCTGACCACGTTCTCCCTGGAAGGCCACTCTTCAAAGCTAATTCACTTGCACCAAAACCCGCAATACTTTACCCTCTCATGCACTTACAGTGCATCATTTATTGTTTCTGGCAGACAAAGCAAACAGCAGAATGTCCCCCTTCCCCCTGCACACGTTTTCCTACTTCCTAGAGGAAACCCTTCACCTGTATGCAACCAAACCACAGCTCTGGAAGCTGTTTCCCAGCTCTCCTCCCACACACAGATGTACTCACTAGGGGTCATTGGTAAATCGAGGAAGCCGTGGCTGAGGGAACCCGTAGAGATGACAGTAGAGTACATCAAAGCAGTAGCAGCACATTTCCGCTGTCACCACCAGGTTCTTGGTGCTGTTGGCAGTTCCATTGGGCCGAGTTAGTGGGCTCAAAGCTCCTGAAGTGGGATTCATTCGAGTAACTGGGGAATTTCCTGGGCCCAAAGTCAAGTCAGATACGTTCTCCCTTCCATTATTCCCGTCTGTGTGCTGGTGGTTCTGAAGAGGACCTGAACTGGAGCCTGGTACAGTTGTGGTCTGATTCCCATGACTGTGCGTTCCACTCCCAGACAACTTGGGCTTCTTCACCCCACAACAGCCAGCTGCCAGCTTGGGCTCAAGTGGAGGAACACAGCGTCTTTTTCCCATCCTGCTTCAAAACTTGCTGCCTGGAGCACTGCAGAACCCTGGCAAGGCAGGGGTGGGGGGATAAAAAAAGCAACACACAAAGAGTTACAGGTGAAAAACTTCCCTGCTTCTGCTACAGAGGAAGAAAACCCTCACAACGTGCAACCAAGTGCAGCACTGACGCCAGGTCAGCAGGCAGAATGGGTGTTTTCACACATAAATCGGAAGAGTGTGGATGTCTGAGTGAAATCACACTTTTCAAGTTATTGATGAGGTGCACTGAATACTTTAATAGGTGGCTTATCACCAAGAGAACATAATCAGACTTCCCATAAAGAGGGAATGAAACTGGAGGAAACACAAGAAAATAAGACTTTGGAATACAGACACACCCTATCCACTACTTTTCCTGCTCACCCGTTCCTCCTCAGTCAATGCCTGCACCAGTTACAAAAAAGCTGCTGACAAACCACTGATGCATCTCCCTTCCCCATTCCCAACAGAAGAGGGACAGCAGCCCCAAATGACACCTTCAGGGTTGGACTCTCAGGGTTGCTGACCTTGATTGAGCATTGGCAAGATAGAAGAGGAGTTATGAGCACCGAAACAACAGACTATTTTCCAAACCACATGAACTGGAATCTGCATTTACTTTCTAGGACTGGGTGAATCAACAGAGCTTACAAGTAAACACGCGGGGTTTACAGTCAAGATGTACAGGAGAGGAAGACCTGAAGCCAGAGCAGTCTGAACAGTGGGAAGTGAAAATGGCAGGAAACAGGTATGGTGTGAAAAAAATAAACAAACCCAGAGCAGTGTTTTGCTTGCAAAGAAGAGAACATTAGCTCATGCATCACCTGAAGGGGTGGGACACACAGGGAGGAAGGGCTGTGCAGTCAAAGACGAACAAAAATGACAGGCGAGAACCACAGGTCAATGGTGGGAACTTAAACACCAACATCACCATGAGACCTAAACACACCAAGGGAGGGAAAACCAGTTCCCCACCTGCGAAATGGGGCTGGAAAGCACAGGCACGTGAGTCATGGAGAACACCACAGAGGACTGAAGTCACGTTTGGCTCTCGTGAGTACCTGGACACTACAGTGACCATCAAAGCAATGCTCCAACCCTCCCAAGTGCTGAGTGGGGTGGGGGGATGACACGCACTGAAATTCAGGGTGTGACAACTCCCTCGCAGGTGCAAACAGTGTAAACTTTATCCATGAAGTTTCATCAGCCATGGCAGGAGTCACACAATCCTGAACTGAACCAGAATTGGTGTAAGACGTGTTCAGAGATGCACACAAACCACGCACACCTCCAGTGCTTGCTCTGCTTAAGAACCCTCCCCTCAAGGTTTTGAAAAGACTATAAAGAACAATTTACAAGACTTACTGAAAATTATAATTTTTCCTTGATCTCTACCTTTGCAATAATAATAGAATTTAAAAAAAAAGAAACAAAAAAGAAACTAAAACAAGGGAAAGCATAACTTTGACAAAGTGAGCATGTAAATTTTCCAGTGCTTATTAAAAGTTACCTGCTCTGCCTCAGTGAGCATGCTGGGACAGATGAGCCTTCCCCAGTTAGCACTGAAGGCTCAGCCGCATTGGGGAGAACAAACCATTATTTATTTATCTGGAAGCCCAGCACTGGATTTGAGAGGGGAGACGTGGCGGAGGGAGTTCCCCTCCTCTGCAGCAGGGGGCTAACAAAGGCGGCTGCTCAGCTGTGGTCCTGCTCACCGGGAGCACCAGGTACCCCGGGACACCAGGACCCCAATACCACAGTATCCCAGGAGCTCAGGACCCCAATACCCCAGGACCCCAGCACCCCAGGACACCAGTACCCCAATACCTCAGGACACCAGGACACCAGTCCCCCAGTATCCCAAGTACACCAGGATCCCAGCACCCCAATACCCCAGTACCCCAGGACCCCAGCACCCCCTTACCCCAGTACCCCAGGACCCCAGCACCCCAGTACCCCAGGAGCTCAGGACCCCAATACCCCAGTACCCCAGTCCCCCAGAACCTCAGGAGCTCAGTACCCCAATACTCCAGTACACCAGTCCCCCAGAACCCCAGCACACCAGTACCCCAGGAGCTCAGGACCCCAATACTCCAGTACACCAGTCCCCCAGGACCCCAGCACCCCAGTACCCCAGGAGCTCAGGACCCCAATACCTCAGTACACCAGTCCCCCAGAACCCCAGCACACCAGTACCCCAGTTACTCCAGCACCCCAGTCCCGCAGGCCGGCCGGGCCCTGCCGCGGCGGGATGAGCCCCGCACTCTCGGCCCACAAACTTTGCGGGGTGTTCGGGGGGTCCCGCCGGACCCCGGGCCCGCCCCCCCTGTCCCCCTGCCCGACCCCCGCGCCGGGACAGCACCGGGGCCGCCAGGGGGCGCCAAGGAGCGGGACCCCCCCCCCCCGGCCCGGCCGGACAGACGGACAGACAGACGGCCGGACGGCGCTGCCCCCCCCGCACCGGCGCCCCCCTCACCGCCCCACCCACCCAGCCGGGGGTCACCCACCTCCTGGACCCGTCCCGGCTGCTCCTCCGCCTCAGCCCCGCCGCCGCCGCTGCTGCCCCGCCGCCTCCTGCCGCCTCATGGGGCC
>JAWWTY010000010.1:22396193-22418791 GCA_035222235.1 Margarornis squamiger
AATATGTACAAGGGGGTTATGACTATGTAATACACACAATGCATGAACCCACTGCTCAAGGCTCTGTGGGTGTGCACGTTTGTGGTGGGGTGATGCCCGGTGCACTCTGCAGAATAAACGGATCTCTCTGGAACCCTCGGGGTGTGGGGTTATTATTCTTCCACAAGTCACACAGCTCTATAAAAAATTAAAAAGCCCCAAACAAAACGGCAGAGAAGAAGTTACTCCATCGAGGGCTTTAGGACAGCTGGTGAAAATACAGGCTCTGTACCCATTCTGAGAATGCTTTGAGAGTGGCTGGTTTAGAGCGGCTCAGTCTGTCGGGTGAGGGTTATTGTAACACAAGATGTTGTGGCTGTAGGAGGTGTTCTCGGTGGACAGCATGGGATGGGATACAGGAAACCACAGTGCTACTTCCCAATTTCCTTCTGAGAACACAAGTGAAACACCTGAGCAAGCTGAAGAGCAGACTTTGCAGATCCCAATATACATGTCCCTCACTGCACCCTCAAGAGACAAAGAAACTGGCTCAACTCTTTTAAGACTGTAATATGGCATTTATGCATACCCTTCCTGATCTAAGCCTAAGCAATAAATAAGAAAGCATGAAAAAATGAATTGGAGAAATCCAGATGGACATCACTGGATCTTACTTTCTCCTATAGAAGAGTCACAGAATGGTCTGGATTGGAAAGGACCTCAAAGCTCACCTCACTCCACCCTCAGCCATGGGCAGGAACATCTTACACTAGACCAGGTTTCCAGAGCTCTGGGGCAATACTTTTTTGTCTTTCTAAGGTTATGGAACAGCAGCATCCTTTTAGTCTAGACAAGAGCCTTGAATGCCAGTTTAGGAAAAGTGAGGTTGCAAACAATCAGGTAAGAATACCTAGGAAAACCAATTAACAGCAAGCTTTTAACTTTTGCAGTCCTTAAAAGAACCCTTTGCTCCCTTCCTCCATAAATACCTCACACTTTGCTGGTAATGACTTGGATTTAACCCAAAAAGCCTTTGTCAACCTGTGAAACAGTTCCCAACCCTACAGAAATCCACTTAATCGTGAGTGAGCTTCTTGCAGTGTCCCCAGGAACCTGGGAGTATTGGTACTGGCAGTGTTTTATTACCCTGACAACATCAAATACTTGACCAGTTATGCATGTTCTGTTCCTGAAGCACAAGAAATGCAAGGCGAGAGCAGCAGTTTGATTCCCACCTTTTCATGTCTTACCTCTCCTTTTAATTTCAACATACACTCCTTGCAGGCTTGTAAAACTGGAGGGATATTTTGTTTTCTTTCTTCTAGCCAAGTGGAAAAAAAAATAAAAACATCAGCAAACACGTTCTGTAACTTTCCTAATACCAAAGTTACAATATCATCATTATTCTAGAATTGTATCTTACAATGGAAGTAGTTTCATTTGAACAATTGAAATCAAGCTAATGTGAAAGACTGCCATCCAAAACTGGAATAGGGTTTGCATGTGTTAATGACACAAGAACAGTGCAAATATGAACACTCTACTTACTCTAGTAAAAAAAAAAATAAAAAAAAACATAAGCATGAAATACTATTTTTTAAAAAATCTAAGTTCTGAAAGAACTCCATTCTGAATAAAGGCAGGATAACAGCCCTGTAACTGGATTCATGAAACTGAAGCTTCCTGATGAGTAGGCTAAAAATGAACTGATTTGGCAACCTTTCTAAAAGACTAAGGTTAAATGCACAAGTGCACAGGGGATAATCCATATTCCATCTTTAGGTCCTGAATTGGGAACAGCACTGCCCTGTCCTCTGGAGCACAGGACACTGGCTGCTTCCCAACATGCTCCTTCTTCTCTCCACACGTTTCTTCCAAGGCTTTGAGCTGGCAGGTTGAACAGTTTCATTGGTACAAAGGTACATGAACTGCTCCCATACAAAAACCTCCAATTCCTTTATTCATGTTTTCAGGATGTATGTGGTACGTACAATTAACATTACACCAGCTACAGGAAGCCCTTCTGTTGCAGGAGGTACTTCAACACAAGTATCCCAGAGCACCAACACAGACACACACACACAGACACTACAATATCACTTTGAAATGATTTCCTCCCCCCTCCCTTTTTTTTTTCTTTTTTTTTTTTTATTTTTTAAACTCAACGACTAGGACTTCTGAGCCATTGGAGATTCTTTGTGGCAGATCCCCTAGTGCAGTGGCACTGGTGTAAGAAGGCTGCTTCAGACACTGGAAGGTCAGAAGAACGAGAACTGAATGGGGTAACTGAAAGGGGTGTCATTTCCAACGCTCAGAAGCTTGGCTGCTGTCTGGGTCCATACCTGTATGTCAGACTCCTGGTGTCCCCTGCAGAACCTCCTGGGTTACAGGTGTGTCCATACTCGACACATCAGGAGGGGGACTGGAAAGACTTCAAAAAGGGATGAGCCTGAGAGAAATCTTTGTTCATTATGACAAGATCAAGGACAATCCCTTCAGTCATCAGGCTTCACGTGTCCATCTGTTCCCTAAACTCACCCTTTTTATTCAGATGCTCTGCTTAAAAATAAACCCAAACTACAAAAAGGTTCAGCTCCATTCTGTACACGTTCTGCTTCTCCAGAGTCATTAATGTCTTCAGACCTTCTCCTTTCGCTTTAATTTGGACACTTTCTTGACAGTTCCATTCTTGTTTAGAAGCTTCAAAACACGATCCTTGTGATCCAAGACCTTCAGCATGGAGTCTCGAGCCTCATTGATTTGATCCATCACAAGTTTACACCTTTGCATGTTCCCCTGAAAGGAAACACTTGGCATTAGCAGCAGAATGTCTGGTCTAAGCAATCCCTGTGCCTTTTCCTCATGCCTCTTGTAACTGATGACACAGGAAATGAACCCACACCATTTTTTCAGACCAGCTTTAGCTTTTATTACTGGCAGCAGGATACTTTGGAATTAAGGGTGAAGCAGTTTTGGGTTGAGAGGCCACAGGACTTACCTGTATCAGTTCATTGATTCGATGCAAGTCATCGTCAGTCGCTGCCTTTTTCTTGGGAATGAGTCCCTCCTGCAGGGCAGTCAGTCTCTCATACACATCATGCTCCAAGTTGGTCTAAAAGACATTAGTCCTTCATGAGAAGGGTCACTGCCAGGCTGGCAAATGCTTGCCCACGTTAACAAAGCTACACAGAGACGGTGAGAATCCATTCCCCTCTCAGCTGCTCCTGTCTGTGATTCAGAAGGTGGAGCCTCTGACAAAGCATGGCACTATCATTCCTACTAACATCCTATTTACAGGATTGCTCCTCTTCTGAATAAACATGGATCCTAACCACAACTGCTTCCCCTACTTCTCACAATACTATTCCAGGAATGCAGAGGTTTTGGGGAGTTTGGTGCTAAAATGCAGAGCACCTACCTCACCCCCAACCTGAAACAGAAGCATCCAGGAATGTGGATCAGTGCTGCCTCCTCAGATCAGCCGCACCATCCCAAACAGACGCTTCTTCAGACCTGTGCATCAGCAGGAGGGAGTTGCCAGTTTTGATCATCTGTACAAAATACATCAGCTCTTATGTCTGGATCAAAACCAACACTCCAAGTTTCCAAGCCACTTATGCCACATTCCTGAGAAAGGGGGAAAGCACATCCCACTCCCTTTGGGCACTACACACCAGCTCCTTTATGGTATCCCAGTGTACTGAGTTTGTAACAATATCCTCCTGTCTTACACGGCTGCGTGTTCCCCCGTGTTGCAGGAAGCTGCAAGCCCCCATGTACCCACCAGCTGTAGTAGCTGCGCCGCACAGAGATGGACCTTCCACCCTTGTGCACGACAGGACACTCCCTTCTGATTGGCAATCTCCTGCAGCATGGCCTTCTTCTCTTCTGTCACCAGGAAACACAAAGACACAGTACTCAAATTTCAGCACTTGGCCAGGCCTCTCTTCTCAAACAACAACATTAACCCAAGTCCTGTTCCCCCTACATCCCAATAAATGACATTAAGGAACATTTTGATTCAGACAGGAAAGGGACTTCCCATCTGCCAGGTAGCTGACTGTTGCTCTCATTAACAGTTATCTGTATTTCCAGAAAGATTATATGATAGCCCATTCTTTTCCCCATTTAAGGAATGCAGTGCTCAGTGTTTCGAACACCCTGCACAAACAAGTAAAAAGGCCATCTTGTACTACTTTTATTCCCTCCTTGATGTGTTTACACCATTAAGAAAAACCCAGTCTACTTAAAAGTTCTAAGATGCTAGTTAAAAAGTCCAAAAGACAGTATCTGATCTCCACTTTCCTCATATTAGAAAAAAAAATATTCTTCTTTCAAAGCCCATTTTTTAGTTGAAAAGACTAGTTAGACTAAATCTAGAATGTTTCTGATTAATCTGGCAGGTGTTAGGTAGCAAATGAGAAAACTCAACTGCAGCCTATCATCACAGTGGTATCTTTTATAAAGGGACATCTTTTATAAGGATCCCTTTCTTGAGCAGGTTTCTATCACTGTATGTAACCAGATTCATCAATAGCCACACCACTTTTTGCTTTACAAAACTTCTTCCCTGCTTTGCTGCTCCATGCCAAGGCTGACCTTTGACTCGGACATCGCTGTATCTCTGGAAGTGGTGGTAAGCAGCTTTCCAAGGGTTGCGATAATGACGGAGCAGAGTGATGGGTGGCCTGGGACGCACAGGGACGTATCTTACACCTTCCTCATCTGCAAAAGGATCCAGGGAGAACTGCATTATCATCACAGAGTAGTGAAAGCAGCAGATCAGCATGCACAGGAACTCCAGCAGCACATCAGCAAGCGCTACCTCATACAAAAAGTGTGTTGAGAAAGGTCATTTTCCCTGAACTGAACTACACAGAAAGTGGTGAGGAACAGATACTTGGGTTCTCTATTACCCATATTTAGAAAGTGGAAGCGTGAAAGAACACCTTCTCTGAGAAGCAATCAGAAGAGAAAATACAGACACCTGGATAAGAAAAAAAGACAACAGAGATGACATTACCTATATACTCCTTTGGAGGAGACTTTCGCTTCTCTGCTTTCACCAGCAAACTTTTGGCAGTGGATTTCTCATCATCAGTGCTGTTTGTTTCCATCATGTCCCCTTCCTCCGTGGAGATGACATGCTGCTGCTTACGGGGTTTCTTCCTGGGCGAGGCACCGGGTGGCAAATCGCTTGGAGGCATGGAAAGGTTGTTGGCCAGCAGTGCCAAAGATGGAGACACAGTACTTGTAGTCAAAGGAGGGACTGCTGAGAGGAAGGAAAGAGAAGAACCCAAACCATCAGCAGTGTGAAGGTAACATTGTTTGAGCTCTACCTCCAACAGGAGTTCCTGTTTCAGCATATTGTGAGGAGTATGAAGTGTACAAACAGGCCAGATATTAAGCCAGCGGCAATTTCTAGGGCAAGCCTATAAACTAAGGTCTGTAGTGTCTCGTATATGAAGGGCAAAAGAATGAAGAGCAGAGCCAATTGTCCCTCAGTTCCTTTATATTTGAAGCTTATGTTAGTTTAATGCTACAAAAAGGAATTCATGCTAGTATCTGTCTGCGTTACTTTAAGAAAAGATACCTCTATATGTACACCAGCACAAATATCACTTTCATAGCAAGCAAGTCCCTTTCCCTCTTGTCACAGGAGAGTCATATGGAATCAAAGCAGGATGGCAGCACTCTCATTGCAGGATTCTGCTTGTACTGCCAGGCCCTCAGCACCCATCAGCAGGTCACTAGAGTGACCTGGATCTCTGGAGTTGGGCAGGTAGACTGAGGGGTCACTCCCTAATACCTGGAGGGAAAACCTCCATCAGCCACAATTAAGGCTGCAGCAAAAAATTTCTGGGATGGGATCTCTTGACAACTTGGCACACCCACAATTGTCAGGAGGAGACAGTACTACAGACCTCAACGTTGTCTTGCCTGTGCTCTAGAGACACCTGTAGCAAGGAGCTGCTTCCTCACAGGACAATGTGCAGCTTCCAGGAGAGCAATAAAGCCAACAACTAAACCTGAACTCTGATACTTATGAACATGGGATGTATTCCTGTAATTTTGCCACTGTATAGTGTCTGATGTGATCTGTAAGGATCTAAATTTTACTGATCATGCCATCTGATAGCAACTATGGCCAAGCTGGATAAGTAAGGCAATACAACGACTATTTTGAAAAGTTCTAGAGAAAAATATGCAGGAATCACAGGAGGGCCCTAAGAAGTCCTACTCTGGTCACGAATTCTTCACATACAAGAAAAACCATTGAACTTGAACAGTAGGATTTGTGAGAAAACCGAATTTAACTGAGCTGTTCCATAATATATTGGTACCACTGCTGAGGATGTGTATTTTAGGCATGGAATTCACCTAGACTTTGGAGTTGGATCATTTGAACATGAACAAAGCAGCCACAGTAAGAATTGGTTTCATGGGAGATCAGGGAGAAGGCAAAGAACTTTATAAGTAACAAGGCACGTGGAAACCCTGGTGTTCTGTGCTACCATGAAACAGATGTCATTTCGTTTTCAGGATGAAAACATTGAAATCCTTCTAATTCCTTCACTGTCTCAACACCAACAAAAGAAGCAACATGATGATTACCAGACACCGGCCGCATGATGTCCATAGGCTCCATTTCTTCCTTGATTTTGATCTCTGGCACCACGGGGCCCAGCACCGCGGACAGGGCACCGCTCATGGTGGCTGGAGGAGCAGGTGCTGCCACGATGGTGGTGGAGGTGGGTGGAGCGGGTGGGACGGCCCCTGGGATGGTGGACAGGGCTGCTGCAGGCTGCGAGGTGGGACTGGTGGCTGCGATGATGGTTGGAACAGCAGAGGGGGGCTGCTGGGCAGTCGGAGGCACCGCAATGGTGGGCTGCTCGCCGCCTTGGTTAGCCACTGACTCCATAGACACAGGGACTGGAGTGGCCATGGACACGTGAATTTCAGGCTTTGGCTTGCCACTGGAACACAAAAAAAGCAAAACAAAGTGAAGTGAACTCTATCTGTCATGAGCACCCGAGCACAAAATAAACAAGCCAAACTGGAGTCAGACTATCCAGTTTTTCCTGCACCCACCTGGCTCAGTAAAGTGTTCAACAACAGAAGAAAGCTTCATCTCAGTTACATTTCCTCCTCCACTCCCTTTCTAATCATTTGTATTTATTATAGATACTACTTTTCTCCCCCATTCACAGTGAGAAGCAAATCTCAGGACTAATTTCAGGCAACTTCAAAATACTTTTAAGAGGATCAAAACAGTTCTGCAATGCAGTCACAACAAACTTTAACCCGAAGCTGTGCTGGCCCCATCCTCTGTAGGAGCTTCCACTGGGCTTAATAGTTATAAACCAATAAATAGTAAAGCCACTGAACTCAACTGTAGCAGGGCAGAAACTACATTTACTTTATCCAGCACTAACTTCTAAGTACCACAGAATAAAGTTTTGAGGCCTAGCCCCTTATAAGAGCAGAGGGGTTTTGTTTGTTTCTGTGAAAGCTCATCACCCCTGCCTCAGCAGAAATTCGAATTTATTCAAACAAATTCAAAATAGTTTTCTTCCTAAAAGAAAGAAAAACTCTCCAACAGCCAAAGAACAAAACTCAAAATATATTTAACTCAAATATAATGCAAATATTATGATGCAGTTGGCTGTTTCCTAAAGTCTTACCCAGCAGGCCTTGGGGACCCAGACGTGCTTCGCATGCTGCTCTCAACACGTGTGCTAGCCACTTCAGGTGGCTGAGGGGGAATTAAGCTTTTCCGGACAGCCAGCCTGCAAGAGACAGAGGGATTTAGTGTTCCCACCTCCCTGGTGCACAGGCAAACACCCTTGAGAGCAAAGGAATCAGCTCTCTCTTACAGAAAGCAGGACAGGAGTTACAGCTGTATCACTGCTCTCTGTCTTCAGTAGGACCAATTTACACAGAGAGACTCATTTTGCTTTTCAAATTAGGTATTATATTTTAAGATAAAAGATTAGTTACTCTGGCCTAGTCTCACCCTGATTTAGGGCTTCTCCAAGAACAGCAGCTTTGCTTTTATCCTGCCAGTCAGAGCAGCTTGTTGAGACTGCCGGGTTCCAGCAGCGGACAAAGGGTTCTGGCCATGCTGCTGTCTGGCACTGCTGCTTCTATAGACTGAGCAAACCACCTGGAGCTGAACAGTTCTCAGACAGGTATCTGCTCCCTTCAGCTGGACTAGACTGTGTCGGAGCCTGACTACAGACTTCAAGCCCCGAGTATGGATGTTAGGCAGCACAGGGCTGATTAAAGTATTTTAGAGGCTATTCAGTCTTCTGTGGGCCCAGAAGTCAAACTGTTGTCTAAAATAATCAACCTCTCAAATGGAAACATTCTTTAGCGATCTACCTCTGCTTCTTTAATTTCTCTTACAGCTTTACAGCCTGCAGCTTCTCTGCCTTAAAAAAGGTTTCCACCCAAATAAAAAAATAAGCAATTTTAGTCTCATAGGAAATATCAGTTCCAAACATTTTCAGTAGTTAGCTGGGAGGAAATGCATTGTTAATTCTAAAGCTGCCTCTTGCCTCTTTATTCAGGCATTTAAAAATAGACAGGCAACATAAAATATTTTAAGAGTTTAAGTTGCTCTGTCCCTTTTTCCCAATCAGATTTCACAGCAGGGTACTAATCCTTATCCTTTCAACTCATCCGCATATTCTTCCAAGAAAAGTACTGAACACAAAGCACGGAACTCTAATTTTAGTAGATTATGAACTTTCTTTTCATTACACTAAGCAACAAAGCCTCAAATCCACTTTCTCTCAAAAGGTCACTTTCAAAAGCTGGGAGACAAACTGTCCTTCTCATTTTATTACTGATCATACAGAAAACTACAGCCTGCCTTGGGGGAGGAAAAGAAATGTTTCACAGATCAGCAGGTTACTGACAACCACTGCTGACGGAATAATCTGCTAGAATTTTCCTTATCTCCACTAAAATGATTCCATTTGGCTGGGCCGCATTGCACAGACGTGTCATTCACACATCACCTTCAATCCTACTCACCCATCAGTGGCTGGTTTCTTGCGAAGGATGCTCGGGCGCGGGGAGGAGCCCTGAGCTGGGGCACTGGCACTGGCACTCTGGCTGTGTGTTTGCACAACTGTAGTTGCTGCAGTAGCCGTGTTGAATGTGTTGCTAATAGGATTGGCTACAATGGTGGCTCCATCTGCCAAGACTACTGCTGGGAAGGATACCCACGGACACAGCACAGAGGAGAAGAGAGACAGAGAGGAGAAAGCAGCCGTTACTTAAAGAAATGTGATGACAAAGCAGGTGTTTGCAGAGCATATGTTCATGCTCTCTGAGTCCCTCGGTCTCTAACTGCAGTGCTTTCAGACTGTTTTGTAAGCAATATCTTTGCCACAACAATCTGATCACTAAACCTTCCGCAGGGAAGATGAAAACTACCTCCTGCCTAACAACAGCTGCTAGGGAAATAATCTTTTCCAGAGCACAGAAAACACAGAAATCACCGGGGAGATCACCAACACAACTGGGTCAACAGAATAACATTCCTAGTAGAGCCCAGAGGACTACACGTGCCACTTGTAAGCAAGCTCCATAAGCCGTGTTTGCGTTCTGACCTCCTGCCAGAGCCTCTTTGGCCAACTAAGGGATGCAAAGCGTGTGGGCAGCTCAGAAGTCACCACACAGTGTCTTCCAGCTGTGCAGCAGCACATTCCCCTAGCTGCCATATCCCTTTCCTTCAGGAAGTTGTTGGGGCTTCATCAGGCCTATTATTTTTAATGAAAGATGGTTTGTCTCACCATCCAAGATCAGGTCACCAACCACAGAAAATACATGGCTGTATTCTGATTGGGGATATTATATTCCTGGGATATTGTATTCCTGGGATATACTGCACAGCTAGAACAGTTTAGACAACACTGCTCACTTGAAAGTTACTTTTCCCACAGGGCCTCACTGAAGGGATTTGTTTAAGCTCAGGCACTACCAGTGTTTTCCACTGAAGGAACCCATCCAAGGCTACCCACATACTCCACTTGGTACACTTTAAAACCAAATGAGTTCAGAAATATTTGTGGGCAGAATATGTGCATGGATGTGTTCAGTGTCCATCTCTGGATCACAGAGACTGTAACAAGTTTATCAGTCATAGCCAAACGTACAGGACAGCAGCTGAGCAGCTGTCCTATGCCTGAAGCAAGGACTTGTGTGGCTGCTCTTACCCGAGGTCTTGGTGTCTCCCTGTGGCTGCTGGGCACCGATGGGCGCTGGCTGCAGCCCCTGCGTGCTGATTGGAGCGGCGGGGTGGAGTCCTTGTGTCCCGATGGGGGCTGGCTGGATGCCCTGGGCACTGATTGAAGCGGGCTGGATGCCCTGGGCACTGATGGGAGCCGGCTGGATGCCCTGGATGTGCCGAGCGTGGGACGCATCGACTGTCATCAGCTGCATGGGGTTGAGGTGGACAGTGGAGGCCACTCCCACGCCGGTCTGAGCTGTGATGGCTGAGTTGGGCGCCTGGGCTGAAACTGGGAACAGCAACACAGACATGTCATCACACCTACCCAGCAGGTCACCTCAGTTTCCCCTACTACCTGCCACTCAAATACTAACTTTCAAAGACTACTTTTGGCTTTGAAAAATTAACTTGCCAGCCTGCTTGTTGCAGTAGTAAACTTGAGAGTAGAAAGGCCAGATTGTCTGCCAGAAGAAGTGAACATTACTCGTGATTTTCATTCTATTTTTTATTTCAAATTGCAACAAGAGGGTAAAAATCAAATGTAATTCTGCTTTTATTTAGACTCAAATGGCAGTCTCAGAAAGCTGTGCTCTACTTTTGCTCACTATCTTATTTTACAATACTTGTACAAACCAACAGTTGGCATTTTCTCTGCTTAGAAAAATAAATGAAAAAAACTATCAGCTTAAGTAATTTCTTATTCTCTGAAATTGACTCAGTTCTGAAGTTGAGTACAACCTCATCTGGATCAGAACAGGGCTCACAATTATAGGCTGGATTCCACAGCTCAAATAAACACAAAATCTTTTAGTGGCAGAGTAATATTCCCAATGAAACACCTGATCTAATAAGTTTCATTAATTTGAATAAATCCATAGCTCTAAGCAACGATGATTCCATCTTTCCAGATGCACTATACAACGTATTACAGTTCTCCCAGGCAGCACTTAACAATACTGTTGGACCATCTGAACTCCCTGGATCTCCAGATTTCCAGTCTCTACAGAGCTGCACCAGGATTTCTGCAGCCACACAAAGAATGCAAATGTGAGCTTGCCAACAACGGCCTTGCTTGCTAACAATGCAGAACAAGCTGGTTTTGTCATTGACACATGATTTCCATCAAGTTCTTGTGCTGACAAGACATTCTAAAAATAGCTGTCAAAAACCTGAAATCTGCACGAGGTCCCTGAAAACGTCCCTGTGTAAAGGATGGCATATTAACTCTCTTAGTGGAACACCTTACACAAAACACTGTTGATGCAAAACTTTCTATCCAACAAAATCCTTTTGGGATACTATGTAAAATACAACTAGCATTTGGAAAGCCAAAGTCAACATTCTTCCTCCAATTTCTGCATTAAACTCTCCTTATCTCAGTGATTCTTTTAAAAAGTCTCCTCTGTGCTTTTACCTAAGCCCTCACCTGGCTGTGCTCCAGGCATGTCCCTCCTCATACCCTGAACCTCCTGCTTTCAGTTGTCCCCACCAGCTACCATAATTAATACCTTCCACAGATGCTTCAAGTCAATTTAACAAGCAAAATGTCTCTGTCAATGATCTCCTGATGGAGAACCTACATCTGCTTTTCTAAATATTAGCATTAGCCTACCATCACCCCAGTACACTATTGAAACTGAACTCCTGACTGTGTGCAATCGTGTTCTGCCAGGGAAGGTTTAGTCTGAGTATCAGGAAAGAAAATCTTCACAGAAAGGCTTGTCAAGCACTGGAACAGGCTGCCTAGGAAAGTGATGGAGTCCCCATCCCTGGAGGGATTTAAGACAGGTGGATGTTGCACTTGGGGACATGGTTTCGTGGTGGGCTTGGCAGTGCTGGGTTCATGGTAAGACTTGATGATCTTAAATGGTCTTTCCCAGGCTAAACAACTCCATGATTCCATACTTTCCCATTTAACAAATGGGCTTTGCCACCTCCAAATCCTTCTGAATTCCCTCAATACTGCTCATAGGTAACATGCTGCCAGCAGACACAGATATTCCATGAAAATCCAAATCACGCATGTGCCCACAGCCTGGATAGTAGAAATAATCACATTATAAAGAGCCCTAAACCACCCAGTAAGGTAAAAATGCTCCAGACTTTTTCACACAATGATATAAGTTTGGGTTGGCTACATGGACTCACACTATGCATCATTTTTTTTGATTGCCAATTACTGCAACAGTTCAAATACATTAATTGCTCCATTCTCCTAAACACAATGCTAATGCAAGCGTGCAATGTAGCTCATTTTTGCCCTTTTTGGTTCAGGTTTCTCAAACCGTATATTCATGTGGAAAGATATTAAAAGGACTTGTCAAAACACTAGGAAATGAAGATGCAACAAAGAGCTGGCTTTGTTTTGGAGGATTTGAACTATTTTGATTTGTAGAACCAAAAGCTTTTACCTACAGGGATGCAGACCCCAGGATATCAAATGTGAAACTCCTAAGAAAACTGTTACTAGCTGGATTTAGTAGGCTCTGTAGTAGTTCAATATGACTTTGCCCATGAGTTTACGCCTTAGCCAGCAAGTCATCAGAGGCTTTTTGAGACAAAATTGTCAGGATCAACCATAAAAGCCTTTTAGCTCCTTCCATCACTAAAGCTCCTAGATAAGCTAAAAGCTCAACAAAGCACTTTGAGTCTGCTTGTCCCAAGTTGCTCTTACCTGGATACTGGCGGATGGTGGACACAGAGCTGGTGATGGGCGTGTAGGTGTGTGCAGTCAGAGGGTAGGCAGAGGGGGGGTATGTAGGTAAGAAATACTGGAATTGGACAGGTACCGACTGCCTACAGGCATCAAAGAGAGCAAGTGTTACACACACAGCTTCAACAGTTCACCTTCAGCCCTTTCAACCCACACTCCCTGCATTTTGCAATCTCATCGGTCATGAGCTATCAAGTATCTCAACTATCATGATGGATTCAAAACTACCAAACCCCCCGCTAGGTTTTTAAAACATTATTTCCAGCATATCAGAACCTAGAAAAGCAGCATGGTACTCAAAACCTACTCACACACCCTTTCATTGACCAAGCTGTTTTCTCCCCACCTGTTGTCATTTCTGGTTTCCATTGCTACTGGGTTTGGAGATGCTCGGTGACTGGACAGAGGTATGAGGTTACTTCTCTCTGCTGCGTAATCAGACTGGATCCGGGGAGAAGTGTGTGTAATTTGCTGGGGAACCACTTTAGCTGCATAAAGACAAACAAGTAATCAATTAACAGTCGAAGGAAAAGTTGGTAAGCACTGCAAAGACAAGATTAATTATCCTGTAAAACCAACCAGTACTATTCCCTTCCCTCTCAACCCAAAACAACCCACCCCATCTCCAGATGATCTCCTATGCACAGTGGTAAGTTTCCCTCAATAGCCTGAAGGAAAAAGGAGAACAAAGCAATTCTCATAAATTTATACCAGAATAGATGGATATTCTAAACACATATATAAATTATACTTGCTAACAAAGTCATTTCAGTGCTCAAATGAAGCTAATTTTTACTTTTTTTGGGATCAGCCCACTCCTTTCTGCTGTCAAGAACTTAAATTATCCAAGTTTTGAAAGCAGAACTTTGGAGAGATCAAGGGAAATTAGATCAAGGCAGACAAGTACACATGGACAGAGGCCATGGAAAGAAAAACACCTACACAAAGGCTTCACAGATGTAAACAGATGTAGTACTGATGTACAGAGATACAACATTCCCTCCATGGAAATTTGTAGCCAGAAAAGGCATTACGAGATTTCAAAGCAACAAGGCAATCAGCAGGAAAACAGACAAACAAAAGGAACCTTTTGCAGTTCTATAAGAAACACCTCAGGCAGATTCCATGTCCAGGTAAATTACGTTCCCATCTTTAGACCTCAGTATTTTACTTTCAAATGAACACACTAATCAAACTTGACTAGGCTACATCTAACACCTCAAAAAGCACAGGAAGGAACTTAAAAAATCAACTAGGAAAGTCACATTCTATCGCCAAGCAGATACAACTTTTAGTATACCTAATGCAGGCTCTAAAATGCCAAAAGGCCCAAGTTTGTTTAAAAGTTCAACAGAGGAAATAAATGAACCACTTTATTACTTACTTCTCCTAGAACATCTATTTCTTCCTGGCATTAAGAGAATTAAAACAGCAGACCTGTTAATGGGTTTCTCTCCCAGCTTAAACTGATTTTCCTCTGCTCGTTAATTTGCTAACATGCACAAACACTGCCAGCATAAACAGAAAAATCGAAGCATCAGCTACACACTCTTTTAAAAACTAAAATCACTCACCAACTGGGATATTTGAGGTCGTGACAGCTGTAGCATGGGAAGAATGAGAGGGCATCGTCATGGTAACAATGGTGCTTGTAGGCGCTTGGGTGTGAGATACAGAACCTAAATTAAAAAAACAACTTAGTAAGAGATCTTTCTTTGGAGCCCTACCATGCCAGTGTACATAGATCCAAAGAAAGAGGGCAAAACCCCCAAGCCAGACAACCTCCCTGAAGAGCCCAGTAATTCCTCTCTTGAAGCCTGCACACACAATTCCAAATGCAGTCTTTACCATGAAAAGAGAATTGCTCAAAAACTATCAGCTTCCATATTCAAAGAGGAAAGCCAATAAAAAACAACAACAAAACCTACACCCCAGGACACTCCCATAATAGCATTATAAACACTCACCAGCTGTGGTTGCTGAAGCAATGGTATTTGTTGCCAAAATAGGTGCCACAGTTGCTGCTGCCACTGGAGTACCAGTACTAAAAATGGTTTTCTAGGAAAAGAAAAGAAAGCATTACCCTTAAGACTTCTACATTTCAAATCTATACTTAGTATGGAATCATGTCATAAATAACACCAATTTCTAACCTCATTCTACCTCTTTTCCCAAATTTAATCTTAGCTCTCAAGCTGCAAACACAAGAGACACCTGAAGCAGCAAGAGGGCATTTCCTTCTTGCAGTTTACCTGAGCCATGGTGTGGAGCTGTGGCTTCTGTGTGCCTATGGCAGGATGGGACGGCAGCGTGATCCGCGTGGCTGTGTCCCTGGGCTGTGCAGGCCGCTGGATGCTGATCGCTGCAGAGGGCGGATGCTGCTGGATAGAGAGCGTGGGTCGACTGGAGAGAAAGAAAAGTGACCATCAAAAAAATATGAAAAATAAATTACAGGGACACACATCAGGCCTCCTGTGACAGCAGCACTGCTGTCAAGCACATGGCAAAACAGCAGAAGTAACTTGAACTACGCTGTTCTGTCCTCACTTGCCCTATGTACCCAACCAGGAGGGCAGCCTTATTGTAACTTTTATCACTTCATAGAGGGGATTTTATGTCAGGGATGCTTTTCAATATTCATGTGCCACTTTTCACTGTGTCTTCATAAAAAATACAGGCCAAATCAGCCGCAGGTTCCTGCAATAGAAACCCTGCTGTCCAGGGAGCAGGACTTAGCACTAAGTTTTCTTTCTCACAATAGCAAGCAACACTTCACATTTACACTCATTTTTAGCAGCCGAACTGAAAGCATTTGCACTGTGCAAGCATTACTATTTTGGTATTATATCATCCCACGTCTAAAGGATTATCAGCTCTGGATGATTAACAAGCATTTCCCCTTGCTGCAGACTCTGTCAAGTCAGAGCACTCTAGGTTTTACCTGAGGGTTGACTCTGTAGCATGTGCTGTTGTTGTGGTTATAACAGGGGACTGAGCTCTCGTGGCTGAAACAGTTGCCACCACTGCAGGAGGAATAGTGCTTGAAGTTGTCACAGGAGGACGAGACTATAAAAAAAAAAGTCAGAACATTCAGAAAGGGAATTTTGCTGTTTAGAGAATAACTAGGAATTACTTGCTTAAAAGCGGCTTTCCTACACATTTGTTGCTACATTTGGCATTGTGAGAAATTTAGTCTTTCTGAATTGATCTGTGAGCTCCTAAGCAGATCTGTCCTGGTTATTAACACATGTACATCACAGGAGTCAGTAACCAACAAAGTTAACAAGATTGGATCTCTTGAAGGTCTTTAGGAAAAAACCCAAAGGTCAGCTCCCTTCAGAATGAAAAGAAATCCCAATTCAAGCACACACAGGAAGTCAAAAATGATTACCTTCAGGTCCTAACTGAAAGCACCAAGTGAACATGTCTAACCTTCTATCCCAACACTGAACACTAGCATTACTGCAGGGAGATGATATCTACAATCTTCTTATATACATACAGAAGCTGAGATATACAGAAGCATATTAAAATGACATTTTTTTAATTCTACATCAATTCATTTGTTGAAGAATAAATCAACACCAGTACACTGGACCAAACTTTTCAGACTTAAAAACTTGCACATGTGTGAACTAAACAGTCTTCCCACTTTCTAAGCACTTTGGAGACAGATAAAAACCCAGTTTCTGGCACCAAGTCTATGAAGGAAATAAAGAATATAGACCTGGAAGAAAGTTCAGAGTAGCCTCAGCCCAGTAAATAGGCAAGTCGAGATTATACATTACAAGTGTGGCAGAAAGAGTTTGGAGCTGGCAGTCAGTGCTGTGCAGAGCTGCCTGGCTGCTACCTGCCTGGATTGGCTGGTGAATGATGTGCTGAACTGCTGGCTGAGCTGTGGCTGCGTTTGGCAACTGGGAAGCTGGTCTCAGGACTGTAGTTACTTTGGAACTGGACATCACTGCAGCAGCCGCTGCACCTGGGGAACAAACCAAACCTGTTAAAATCCACACGCACCCAATGGCTCCATCACCACCGCACACTGCCCACATTAGCTGGTGTTTCAGTTCTAATGGATTCCATATGTGTGTCAGTTCAGGTGGTGTTGGTTTGATAGTAAACCTTTCAACAAATATACCTAAGGTTCACAAAAGCATGTGGGGAAGGGTAGGTATTATTCTAAATTAATTGGCTTCAGTGGCATTTATTATTCCCCTATAATAGCCTTGTATTGCAAATCCAAGGTTTTCTTATTTCAAGTTATGGAAGTCAGCAGAAATAATTTAGCTTAATTACTGGGCTACTGTGTAAATAAGTCACCTGACACCAGCAATGATCTCACTGCCCCTGATGAAGTTCAGAAGAAAAATATACATGCAATAGAAAAAAAACAAAACAACAAAAAGTCCCCACACAAAACAAAACAAGCAGCCACACCTTCCCCCAAAAAACCCCAAAACTCCACACCAATTAAACCTGATTAATTCATCTACTGTTTGAGGACTCCTGATCATAAAAAAAAAAAATCACTGTAGAAGGCAAACAGCTTTGCAATCAGTTGGTGAACTAGACTTCTGTACAGGTCCCTAATTGAAATTATTACCTCAAGTTAATACTCAAGCCAAGAGAAAAAGAGCAGGAAAAAAAAGGAAAATGTACACTGAGAGTCCAAGTGCGGCAACAGTCCCCCAAGAATCAAGTGAACAACACTATTTTAGTTACAAATAAAGCTGCACAGTCCTTCCACTTGCTCTAGTTAAAGAACATAAACTCTTTGCTCACATCAATTTACTTTTCTTGAGTGATCAAATAATATTGAATATAAGAGGAAATAGAAATAACAAACGGCACTTGGAATTCAGATCAGTTTAAAGTTGAACTATAAACCTAACTCATAAGATTTTGAAAGTAAAGCTGCAGTCAGAAATCAGACAGGCTGTATTGAGCACAGGGCTGCTTTAAGGGGCTGATTCTCTCCTTACATGCTGTAGCAACCAAAATCTCGGGAGACAAGAGCTTGCAGTTACCATCAGCATTTACCCCATGGATAAATACAAATGGATACAATAAGATGAGTTAGCATGCACAAGAATGCATGAGTGGTCCTGTGATAGGGACAAGAATGTGCAGCAGCCCAGGTGTCACGGCCATAGGTGAGCAATGCTTGCTACCAACAATGTACATGACATTTTGCAGGGTAGGGCAGTCTCTACTAGTGGGTATTTTTTCTTCAAAGTACTGATTAACAGCACAGAACTAGACTAACAGATGTGCTGATACCTGCTAGCATTTTAAACACTGTCACACAGTTCTGCCCTAATTGGCTGAAGGCAACATAATTCCTAAAAGGCCAGCAGTCACTCATTCATACTAGTAGTTTTAGCAACTGACAAATTAGCTGCATTAGCAGCAAGGAGGATTTCAGAGGTGAGGGTTAGATGCACCAGCTGAGAGGCTGTGAACAGAAGGCAGGGACAGCACAGCCAGATCTTTACCTCGGGGCAGGTGAGAAGCTCCAATGTGCAGCGGAGGCCCAGGAGCACTACTCCTGATGATGGACATCTGCACGTTGGTGGCCATGATATGATGCAAGTTACTGGGATGCCCCTACAGAGTTCAAGAACAAAACAACAGTCAGCCATGTTGACAAAAATTAATGGGCACAGCATCACCATATCTAAGCCTCAAAGCCAGAGAAGAGATTTTGAGGAAATACTTGGTGTACCAAGGCTGCATGCATCATAAGTTGAGAAAGAGGCAGGTGTTTGTACACGATAAAGTTACACAGCCTGCTGACACTGGAAGATGTAAATACTTATCTGTCACCCAAAAACCACCACAGAGACGGCTCTTCTGCCATTAGTGACATTAAGGCATAGTTTCATACTACCTCTCCAATAAAGCTGAGAGAATGGTGGGACCCTGGCAGATGCTGCAACAAATTCTATTTTCTTATAATTCTAGACTTCCCAGGGATATTAATAAAGATAAATCCACTGAAATTGCTGCACGTCCTCAGCAAGACTAACTCAAATCCAACTAAAGGCACTTTACATCAAAACCCTGAAACTTCAGAGGTTTAGTGGTGAGTGTTCTGACAAACTAGTTTCAAATAAGAATACACTGAAAACTCATGAACTGTTCATTAGTCTCTCCTGATCCGCTCCCAGGAGAACAGAAGAACACTGCAGTGACAAATCTCAGCAATTTCTCTACAGTGTAAATTCTCCAAGTGACACTGCCACAGCAGGAGCTTAAAAGGAAACACTCAGCTTCCAGGCATGGCTCTGCCATGAAACCTTGGCTGTGCTACCTCAGTTGGATGATTACAACAAATCAGCAGCTTTGTAAAGAGCTGATGATAACTGAGGTTGAGGTCTAATGCTCCAAGCAGAACTGATCCAACAATCAGTTGCACTGAATAGGGAAACCTGCTTTCTTTATGTTCCCTCCTGCTGCAAAAGCCCACCTCAGCTGTACCAGTATTAGTACTGATCTGACCATGCAGTGAGATGGAACAGAGAAGCCACCAAAAGACCAAACCTGTTGCCCACTGATTGTTGCCACAGGAATTGTTGGAGCCTGTGGTATGTTGCTTTCCATGGTCACGGTCACCTGCCCAGGGACCTTTGTGGGAGCTGAGAGAGTAGAAGGTGGAGCAGGAGCGATGGGTCGGCTGGGCATGGTGGGTTTCAAGGGAGGCTACAAGAGATGGAAAGACAGAAACATTGGCAACTTCAAATGAGAGCTCAGTGTTGAAGCAGAAATCATTTTGGTGGGGTCAAAGCCCAGAGAGAAAGTTTATGCAACTATGGCTAAATACAGGGACAGGAAAGATACTGAACATTTAGTTAAACTAAGAAAGGGACAAAAAAAAAAAAAAAAAGTACTTTTCTACTAGAAATATGCAGCTGCAAGTATACAGTACAAGTGGAATCTGTCAGGGGTATGGTACTGCTCTACAGACACTGGATATTAACAGTTAATTTGCTATCTTGCTGAGAAAAGAAGACTTCAGAAACTGATTGAAATCACTGTTCTCTTAAGAGAAAAAAAAATACACCCCCCTCAAAAATAATGCTGAGATACTAGGAAGTGTATCGTCTGGGCCAGCCAAACCCACACAGCATCCAAGGAAAGGTTCAGAAACAAAAGCAGAGAAAGCTTTGGTGTAATGTCTTTTTTCTCAACACTAATTCGTAATACAGACTGCATTTTTTTCTCCTTTGAATCATGAACCTTCTTATTACCTTCATAAGTCCATCTGAAAAGGAAAGTGGTACGGCTGGAGTCAAATGTGCTGGTGGTGCTGTCACTGTCACAGGGGCCCCAGACTGGACAGGGTGGTGCTGTGTCAGCATCTGGACCTGTGGATATGGTCGAACCACCACTGGTTCCTGCTTCTCCTCCCGAGGCTGTATGGAGCCACCAGGGCCCACGTGCTCTCTGGGAGCAACTTCTGAGTCGCGACTAGATTCATCTGTCACTAGCGAAAACAAAGAGGAACGTAAGAATTGTTAACAAGTTCACCCTGGTCACCCACTAGGTCAGAGATGAGATGTCAGAAAGGTCTAAATTAAAGAAATTCACCTTTGTAATTACACCTATTCCATGACGAAAAACCTGGGAACTCTGGCACTGATTCTGTCTGTTCCCCTCAGAACTCATGGGCCTGGCAATATTAGGCAACCCGGGGTCAACTCTGAGAAGTCCATTTAAACACCTTCTTTAAACAAAGATTGACTAACTTTGCTTTCAAGTGAAACACACTTAATTACCTAAGTAACTGCCATGAAATCCCACATCAAATAGATAGCATGAAAAACTCTTCATTTCATGCAATACATATCTGAATCCCAAGCTGAAAAACAAGCATAAACCCTCTTGGAAATGAAGCTGCTCCTCCCTCAACCACCTCTGATGGCCTGCTGAAAACGAAAACCTGTCACTGCGGCAGGGACAGCAGGAGCTGCAATCAGGGTTCCCCTCGCATTTCCAGCTACACAAGATGTTTCCACGTCCACTCATCATTTCTAAGAACAAACAGTGGACGAGGTAAGGTGCAGGCGAGCCAAGGCACTTGGCATCGAAGGCACAACCCTGCCCTAACAGCGCTTTCCAGAGTCGGCGGCTAAACTGGTTCTCACGCTGCTCTCCCCACGTGTGACCGCGGCAGGTTTCGGCCCGCGGGGAAAGGGGAAAGGTAAGGGTTAGGGTGCCGAGAGCTGCGGGGCCCGGGCCGCGCTTACCTGGCGCTGCAGGGGCGATGATGCCGGCGGAGCCGCTGGTGGGGATGGGCGGCGGCGCTGGTCCCAGTGCGGCGGGCGGCGCGCCCGAGCGGGGGAATTGCTGCGAGCTCATGTCACCTGCGGGCAACGCGGCCGTTATGTCGCGACACGCACGGCCCGGCACCGCCATCGCGATATCGGCCGCCGCCCCCTCGCTCTCCCCGGGCGCGGCCCCGCCCGCCCCGGGCGGGCCTGCGCGGCGCCGGGCTAGGGCGGAGGGACGGCCCGGCCCAATGAGCGCCCGCCCCGCCCCGCCCCGCCCCGCGCAGGGCCGCAGGGCCCGGATGTGCTCCCAGCGCGACGGCCCCGCCGCCCCGGCCCGGCCCGCACCGCCCTCTCTTCCCACCCCCCCTCTCTGCGCGCCCGCCACCCGCAGGCTCACTCCCCTCCCCAGCGCCAGCAACGCCGGTCACTGCCCGCCACCTCCAGCCCTTCTCCGGCACCCACAGCGGGGCGGGGCGGCGGTACCCGTACCCGGAGCGGTATCCGTGCCCGCGGGGGCGGTACCCGTCCCGGGAGCGGTACCCGTGCCCGGAGCGGTACCTGTGCCCGGGCCGGTGGTACCCGTACCATGAGCAGTACCCCTGCCCGGGGGGGCGGTACCCGTGCCCGGGGCGGTGGTACCCGTACCCGAAGCAGTACCCGTGCCCGGGGCGATGGTACCCGTGCTCGGAGCGGTACCTGTGCCCGGGGCGCTCCGGTGCGCCGCTCCCTCTGCCCGGCCGTCCCGCGGCGCCGCCGCCGCCGAGCTCTGAGGGCCGCTTCCGCCGCCGCCGCTGCCCGCTCCTGATTGGCCACCGCCGCCGCTGCCCGCTTCCGATTGGCCCACGCCGGCCCCGCCTACCACGGGTCCCCGCGTCTTATTGGCTGCCGCCGTCGCCCCCGGGGTCGCCGGGAAGTGTAGTCTGCGCTCACGTTGTGGCGCGCACGGATCTCGCGAGGCGCGGCGGGGGCGGTGCCGCGCCCGGGCGCGCCATTGGCCGCGCGCCGTGCGGTTACCAAGGAAACGGAGGGGGCGGGGCCAGCGGCCGCCATGGGGCCTGGGCCTGCGGCACGGGCCCATCGCGCCTGGCGACCTCCCACCACACCTGGCGACCCCACCGCATCTGGCGACCCCCACACACCTGGTGACCCCACCGGACACCTGGTGACCCCACCGCACACCTGGCAACTCCACCACACCTGGCGACCCCACTGCACCTGACGACCCCCCACACACCTGGCGACCCCACCGCACCTGGTGACCCCCCACACACCTGGTGACCCCCGCCACACCTGGCGCCCACACCCCGCGTTCTGCACCCACACCTGGCGCCCCCACCCTGCATTCTGCACCCCACACCTAGCGCCCCCACCCACACCTGGTTCCCCCACC
>JAWWTY010000010.1:22419151-22442109 GCA_035222235.1 Margarornis squamiger
GGATGGGGATGGGGATGGGAACGGGGATGGGGATGGGGATGCTGATGGGGATGGGGATGGGGATGGTTATGGGGATAGGGGTGGGAATGGGGATGGCGATGGGGATGGGGATGGCGGTGGGGATGGCGATGGGATGGCGATGGGGCTGACGGTGGCGATGGCGGTGCCGGTGGGTATGGGGATGGCGATGGCGCCGAGGGTGGGGATGGCGGTGCCGATGGGGTTACGGATGCCCCGTCCCGGCTGTGCCGTCACTGCCGCCCCTCGCCCGGCAGCAGCAGCGGCGGCGGCGGAAGCGGAAGCGGCGGGCGGAGGGAGCGCGGCGGGCCCGGCAGGTGCGGGTACCGGGCGGGCCGGGGCACCGCGGGGCCGGCAGGGAGGGAGGGACGGAGGGCTGTGGGGCCGGGAGGGAAGGAGCAGTGCTGGCGCCGTGAGGGAGAGCCGTGGGGCCGTGAGGGACGGAGGTCTGTGGGGCCGTGAGGGACGGAGGGCTGTGGGGCCGTGAGGGAGGGAGGTAACAGATCTGGGGCCGTGAGGGACGGAGGGCGGTGGGGCCTTCTCCCCCGTGCCGGCTGAGGGGAGTTCCCACGGCGGGACGATCGGTGTGTAGCAGGGGTGTAGCAGGGCCGGGGAGCAGCAGAGGCCGCGCTCGCAGGGGATCCCCTGCACCGTGAAAGGCCGGGGTTAATGTGGGTTTTGAGCCCTCGGCCGTCGGAGCTGTCGTGGGTCTGTGCAGCTCCTCAGTGCGAGCCCGCTGGGCGCCGGCCCTCATTTGGAACAAGGGGTTTATACTCATGGGCTAAGCAATTAATCGCCACGTTTTAGTTTTGGCATCCATAGCACGGCAACATGAACACTTTAGAGGACTTTAGATAGCGATCCGGGCTATCAGTGATGGTTGTGAGCGGTGATCTTTGCCGCCTCCTGACCTGACAGGGCATGGCAGAGAGCACTGGCTGTGGGGTGAGTTATTCCTTCCCCCAGGGCTGGCTGCCCAAGTTTCCTGAAAGTATTTATAACTGAGTAATTGGAAGAAAAATAAAGAGGAAAAATATTTACAAACAAGGTGTGAAAACTCCACTTTGCAGTGTTGTAATTCAGACGGCGTTTTGCTTTGTCACCTTGCACAGAGCAAGCTGTATCTCCTGGTGTTCCTTCCCGTGCCTCTTACCCCTTTTGGCTTGGTGTATTTTTCTTTGAGATTTCGGCCTTTCGTTTGTTTTATGGCTGTCATTATTCAAGTCTGTTATCCGTTTCTAATCTGCAAGTTTTCAATTGGCCAAACAGGTGTCAGGTGACAAATGTGTACTTTGGTTTCTTTCCTATTTCATACAGAAAAAGGCTTTTATTACAGTCTCTCCCAGAATGGGAAAGAAGGCACAAGAGAGCAGCACAGCAGGTTTAGATGTGAGAATGCAGTTCACTATGTTCATTTATGTGTTCCAAACTCCAGTTTATGATTTGCAGTGCGTAAGAAGGACCTGACTCTGGGAGGAACTGCACACTGTGGTTTTCTGTTGCACTTGATGGAAGCTGAGGTTTCCCTCCACAAATATTGGCTGAACTTCCCCCTGTGCACACAGGGAGTGATAGCTGTGACTTTTCTGTGATGCCATCTGCCTCCTTTCCAGGTGGGGCATAAAATAAACGTTGAGTGCAGCTGAGCAAGCTGCTCTTTGGATGTCACAGCAGGCATTTCTGGTTTTATCCTGAGAAAAAGAACAATGGCTGAGTGATTGCTGGGAAACTTGTGCTGGAGGAGTACAGGTTTTTAAAGGGAACAGGATTCAAGTTTTTTTTTGTCTGTGTATATATACAGGTAGAGCTTAGAGCGACAGATATATAACACTCTTTTTTACATTGAGATCATCATAAAAAAGAGGCATGAGTTAGATCCTGGCAGGTTGTTGCGTGTGATATACCTGGAAATGGCATGGGATGTTTTTTCACTTGTTGGGGGAAAATGGGGGAAAATGAGTTTTCCAGAAAAATAACCATGAAGAAACGAGAGAGTACCTGGGTGCATGTTTGGTGCGTAGTAAATATAGTCTGGTCAGAGAGTGGGGAAAACCTGATGTTTTGTTGACTGTAATGAAAAGCCAGCAGGAGAATTCAGGTCTTCCACAAGTGTAAGAGTTGTGGGCAAGGAAATTCCACTCAGCTGTTTTCTGCTGTATAACTCAGAGAACACAAAGGCGTGAAAGTACGCATGAAGGACAATAAAAAGGTGGCTTTTTTCCTTTTCTTTTTGTCTTATTGCAGTGAGTTCTATCATTTGAATCTGTTTTCATTATTCCATTCATCTTTCAGCTTCTAAAATTGGTGGTGCTTAGTGCATCCGGGAAATGCTTGTTTCTTCATTCTCCAGAGAAACAGTCCGCTGTGCCCAGCAGAACCGAACGGGCTAACTAGGGAACCTCATCCTTGCCTGGCTTACCTGACACTGGTTAGTACTCCACTGCTGCAAATACAAGGTGTGACTTTACCTGCCGTAAAATGAATGGTGGGCTGGTTTTTCACCCAGTTTGGAGGGTTTGCAGTACCTCTTCCTAAAGCAACTAGTATGTGATGTGGGTGTCCCAGAACTGAAGCAAGTTTATTTGAAAGCATAAACACAGAGGCAGCTGGAATTGATTTAATTGCAGCTCAGGAATCAGATTGTCAATTCCTTGCCTCTGTAAGTTTTCATGGTATTTCTAATTTTGTAAGCCCAGGTGAGATGATGATCTTCTCATTGTTGTATTGCATTAAATGGGCCACTGAATCTCAAGATGATCTAATATATTTGAATATATGAGATTCTCTATTTATAAAAAGAGACAATGTAAAACTAACTCTCTTTCTTCATCATTTTCAGGCTTCTATAAAATGGGAATACTTATTGCAGTTCTTGGAATCTGCTTCAGCTCCTCTCTTGTAAAAGGAGATTCTAAGGCTGTGACAACATCTCTAACTACAAAGTGGTCTTCAACTCCTTTACTCCTTGAAACCAGGTAAGTGCATTGTTCACCTGGAATGAACTGCAGCATAATGCAGCAGTGCAGTGTAAAATCATTCCTGCTGTTGAGTGTACTTAGCCCAGCACTGCCATTTGTTACCCAGGTGTTAAAGCAGCCCTTAACCACCTTGGGTCAGAACACACAGGTTATTGTGGCAGTGAGTGGCTCCAAACATTCTCTTATAGCACCAAGCAAGTGTGTTACATGTTTAGACATGATACAGTATTTGTTGTTAGCAATGTTTAGAGAATTGATTTTCCTGTCTTACATTGTATACCTACTTAATCATGAACCTGCGACTTCTCCTTTTGCTGATTTAAGCAGTAACAAACAACAAACCCCACCAAAGCTCGTATTTCCAGCAATCTACAGTTTGTTACAGCAAAATAAACAAGAACGTGTATTTGTCATAAAAGAGAGCTGGCAAAGAAATGCACTAGGGAGGAATTCTCCCAGCGTGGGTACTGCTGCCCATTAGTGGTCTTTGAGAGATCAGTAGGTGCTTTATATGCTGGCTTTGTGTTCTATATGTTTGTCCTGGTCTGCAACTCTTATTTTTTTAGGTGTGGTTTTGTTTTTAGCTTTCCTTGGCTGCTTTTTCTGCTAACACAGTTTTCTGATATAGGTAAATAAATGGTAGGAAGGAACTTTTTGTAAAACTTTACAAGGTATTACATTTGTAATACATTTGTACATTAGATTTAGCTAACTTTTCTTCTTCCTCAGTGAATTTTTGTCAGAAGAAGGTCAAGAAAAATTCTGGAATTTTGTGGAAGCCAGTGAGAATATTAAGACATCTGAACATGATGGTAAGTTTTCATAGTATTTTTCTTGATGCTGACTGATAGTTGAAAAATGAACCACAGTGTCTTGTCTTCCATTGTGTTAGTCCTCATTTGACTTTTAAAATACTGCGTTCAGTAATATTTTTTGCTGCAATATGCTCAATGCTTTTGGTGTCCATTTTGACAAAAGCTGTAGTGGATGAGTCTGAAACGTTTTGCCTGCAAGTTTCCTTTTCAACATGAAGTATAAAATATTGTAAGTGCCTTTTTTCTCTGTTACTGTTTATCAACTGAAATTAAATGGGAGCTCTTAACGGTTTCCCTCTTCTCCAGCCTGTGCTTGCATCCTCAGGCATGTATTTAAGTTTACTCTCTTGAGTCTGTGTTGAAGTCTACTCTCATCCATCTGTAGAACTGGTTTGAATAAAAATTGAGGAGGAACAGTCATGTTCATATTTACAATTAATTTCACAGGCTAGTTAGCCTATGTTATTATAAATCATGAGATGAAAAGCCCCTCTTCAATGAGAATATGGTATAGGAGGATAACTGCTGGTGCTTTGACTTTGCAGGTAGTGATTACTCTTCTTACCAGGAAATGCTGAAAGTAGCCTGCCAGACTCTGTCACCTTTGCAGCAGAATTTGTTGAAATTTTCCTTGTCTTTACGCTCTTATTCTGCAACAGTTCAAGCTTTTCAACAGGTTAGTACAGGAAATGCTCAAATGATGTGCAGAGCTGTTCCTGTTGTTCAGTTGTATTTACTGGAAGATAACAATCCATTAATATGTATCTCTAGTGATTAGAACTCATAAATGGATGTTAATTTTATTCTCTGTTCTTTTTAGAACTGTATTTATAGTTCGTTGCAAATTGTCTCACATTAAAATGTGCTTTATGTAGGTAATACTATAAAATATCTTCCTTTTTCATCTGGAATGATTTTGTCATTTGATATTCAACAAATACAGAGGTTTGTGATGTGTAATGAAAAAAACCTCAACCAAACCCCCTACAACTGCAAGCCTTGCTTTCTGTACCTGGAACTAACATTACAGTTAATAGTAACAGTCTGGGAAATAAGTTGGGGCTTTTCTCAGTTTTGCAATTTCACCTTGCATTTAAATTATGTCACAAGCATGGGAGAAGTACTAGTTGGGACTATAAGAAATCAGATAATACTGTTTGCTGCACAGCTGCACTGATATAATTTTCACTTGTTCTAAGGGCAAACATTCACTCTGCATTACTACAATTGCTTTATACAGATAGCAGCAGATGAACCTCCACCAAAGGGCTGTGCCCTGTTTTTTGTTGTGCATGGGGAGAAGACATGTGAATTTGACTCTCTTGGAAACCTTTTACAGGCAGCCTCAGACAGGTATTTGCTTAATTTCCTACCACTGGATTATCTCTTAAAATTTAGCTTTACTGCTGTGAAGACATTGTAATAAACCAGTAGTTTCTTCAGTGTTGATTTATCCTGTCCATTGCTTGCAAAGGAGTGGCAGTCCCTTTTTTTGTATTAATCCAAATTGCAATGATTTGTTTTCTTATCCCTTCCTTTTTGATATTCTGCTAGGAGGAATGTGCACAGGAAAAATTGGAAACAAATCCTGGAACACTTTGAAACTGTTGAAGCACAGTAGGAATTCTCAGGAGTGTGTAAAGCCTTCAGTATGTAGGGAGAAGAGAAAGAACTGGGCTGCATATTAAAATGAGAGTTAACATAACAGATTGTTTCATGACTGACTGGAAGCATGCACCATATTTTTTTCTCCATGTAATTTTCTCAACATTAACAAAGAAAAGCATTACCACACAATATATATTTCAAATTCAGATTTCTCTATGGGAACAGAACTTGATTGTAACTGCTAGTAACAAAATGAAGCTATAACACCTCTTCAGAAAATAAGACAAAGTAACAAACCAAAACCAACCCAAGCCCTTAAATTTCAGTTTGTTTTCATAGTAATCTTGGTGGTTTTGGCTTTTGTAAATATAAAGAGCTTTTGTCAATGTGCAGACATACAGCATCCATAGCTCACATGCTCTTCTTCTGACTCACTGGGAATATTTTAAATACTTCATTGTATATTAGACAAAATATAAAAACAGGAATTAAAAATAGTCTTCTCATTCACCTTATTTGTATACTAAATGAAGTTCAAATGAATTTGTGTTCCTGGAACTGTTCTATCAGCCTTTTTAATTTCTCATACAGAATTTATGAATCACAGAGAGGAAGTTAGTTAATTGGAAATTGTAAAATAAGGGTCGTATTAGATTCAAAATAGCTCTTAGTCACTAGTTTCATCTTCATATGTTCAGTCTTAACAAAGCATTATCAACATGCAACAAGTGTTGCCAACCTTGATAGTATGTGGGAGTAGCGTGACACGTGTATTCAGTGAAAACAGGAATAGTGATTAAACAGGAGAAAACCACACATCTTGCATTGGGTGAGGAAATGCTGTGAATCACCCTGTGCAAATCTTCAATGCTTTCTCTTAGGCCAAAGCCATTTTTATTCAAGGGGGACCACAAGTACCCAGCATCAAACCCTGACAGTCCTGTTGTCATCCTCTACGCTGAGATTGGCTCGGAGGAGTTCTACAGACACCACAGGAGGCTTGTTTCAAAGGCTGAGGCAGGAGAAATTACCTATGTCCTCAGACACTACATTGCTGTAAGTATATTTTTGCATTTTGACAGAGGTATTTGAAATAGAAAGAGTAACTGGCCTGGGTTTTAAGAAAGAAAACTGGCCCAAGTTTGGTCCCTTTACCTTGAGATTTGCATAATGTGCTGCTGCTCAGTTTTTATTTGAAATACACTCAAAGTTTTATTTTTCATTGCGTGTAGCTGAGGAATACAGAACAGATTTAAATCTGACTGTTCAAGTGAGAGGATCATTTGATTTCCCACATCCAAAGTTAAACTCCAGATTAATTAGAGACTTTAATGTAAAAAAAAAAAAAAAGTTTACCTATAAAAGAAAAAGTCAGATCTTTCATAGTCAGGCCACTCAGTTACTTGATAGGAAAAGCAGGGATTAACATTAAGATACTTTCTTAAAAGTATCAAAAGAAAGGCATTGTTTCAATGGCAGTTTTGTTGCAGAACCACTCCCCATTTCTAGTGCCAATTATCCTGGTTTCCATCTGCCTCCGCTGTATTGCCCATGGCCACTGGATTAGCGTTTAAAACTACTTTTCAAAAGCCCTGAGAAACTGGATATTTGACTTATTTTCGGAGTATTACTGAATGTTACCAAAACCTGCAGTATTAGCAGCCAGATTTGAATGCAAAAGAAACAAAGAAAAAACCCAACAAAACCCCCCAAAAAAGCCAAAAAACCCCCAACAAAACAAAACAAAAATAAAGCCCCTACAACCCCTCCGGAATATAAAAAAACATTGTCTGGTTCACTTTTAACATTACTTACACTTTTAATGAAATAAAGTAATACATTGCCTACATCACTTTCCTTTTATAAAAGGAATTTGTTTATCAGTGTTGGGAGGAGTGTTTATATTCAAAATGAAGTGTATTACACATTAGATCTTGGTGATGTTATGTGACTCCTCTATACTTCAAAATACTTTTAACAAGTGATTATGTTTTTCGTGTTAGTCAGAACTAATTATGTATTATCCTACTCATTGTTTTATTTCTTGTAAATCTCCATGATAATTCTTCAGTGAATGTTTCATTTTTTCAACATCACAGCTGAAGTTCATCTCCCCCCTCTACCTGATTTGATGACAGGCATCTGTCCCATTCTACTTGGCTCACCCACTGTAACCTGAAAACATTGTTTTGTGTTCCTCTTTACTTGGTGGTTTTTGATGATTTTTGGCTCACAGAGAAAATTCATGCTTCCTTAACTTCAAAAAGTGTGTTGAAATACAAGAGGAAATATAATTATTAGAGTGTGTTACTGCAGAATCACTCACTGTGTGTGTTTCTCGCTACCAAATATGTCTGAAATGAGACATATAAATATCTTTGAGATTTCCTAGCTTGGGGAAGTGGCAGCTCTTAGTCTGTACATCAAAACAAAGAGTGATAATATCATACTGTTGCCTTTTCCTTCCAGAATCCCAGCAAAGAAAAAGTCTACCTCTCTGGCTATGGCGTAGAACTGGCTATTAAAAGTACAGAATATAAGGCCAAGGATGATACACAGGTGAAAGGTGAATTACTGTTTTAAGTATTTTATCATGAACATTTTGATTTTGCAAAGATTGTTTTATATTTATTTGGTGATTAATGACTGTCTGAATTTCAGGTATGCTTTTCTTAGCTCTGAAATTAGAGCATGTTCCCTGTTAAGCATATCTTTGCCGTGGCACTTGTCTTCTGTCCTTGTGAAATGCTGGGCACGATGGAGTCATGGCTCTGAACCAGACCTTAGTAATAGCACTATTAACACAACTAATATTTTACCAGATAGCCAGGTTCTCTGCAGGTGTAAAGCAATTTCTCTACCTTAACGTGCCTTAACTTAGCCATCCTTGGAGCAGAATGTCTTTCCTGTTCTTGGGCTCTTTTGGGAAGACACAATTTAGAACTCTACATGTTTGGGTTTTTTTATTTTGGTGCTTTTAGGGCACTGATCTCTCTTTTGCAAACTCTCATGCACCTGCCAAAACTATTTTGATAGGGGGTGTGTGTAGTTTTTATTTACATGTGCACATACACATATAAACCTCCAGATTTTCCTGCTTTTCTGTTTCTGGATAGCTTGGTGATAGTGGTGCTCTCTATGTGTTTATAGGCACAGACTTGAATGCTACAGTCATAGATGAAAATGACCCTATTGATGAAGTGCAAGGGTTTCTGTTTGGAAAACTAAGGTAAAATTCAGTTGTAAGCTGTTGGTCTTTGTTATATCAAAACACTTTTTACAGAAATGCTGATCTTTTTGGCTTGTTATTATTTTTACATGTCTGAGTTTCCATATGTGTTAGCAGCATCTTTGATATGGTAGTTTCTTTGAATTAGCAGCAAACTTGCTTACAGGAAACAAAAGTGTGACTCTTGTACCCTTTTAGACACCTGTATCCTGACTTGACAGAAGAGTTAAAAGAGCTCAGAAAACACCTTGTGGAAAGTACCAATGAAATGGCGCCTTTGAAAGTATGGCAGCTGCAAGGTAATGTGGATGAAGGATTTCAGTATTGGTCTACAAAAGCTCAGGGTAACTATATTTTTTTGTGCTCTGCACAGTCAGGGTTGCTGGTGCTACAGCTGACAGAGTTTGACTGTAAATTCCTGCACTGGAAAATAATGAATTGTTTTAAGCGCCTCTTCTTGCAGAGTCCTGTTGAAATAGCTTTTAGAAAGATTGTTTCACAGAACTTCTGGCACAAGGATTGCTTTCTGTATTGTGAAGTACAGTGAGCTGCTTGCTCTTAGACTGGCTGCTTGTATGGTCCACTAAAGGCAGAAAAGCAGAGGAATGTAAAATTTCTTTCCCTGATCACATTCTTGGTGTAGAAAGCTGATATTTCTCAAGACCAGGGGAAAACTGTATTTCAAAATCATCTGTGTGCACCTCTGGGCTCTTTGTCTGAAAAACTTCTGTAGAGGCCTGTGGAAAGGCTTTTCATCCTCTCAAAAAGGTTAATTTGAAAGGCTGCCTGTAAGTGGTAGCCACAGGGAATCTACTTATACCCAATGAAAGGGCAGGTTCTCCCACCTCAACTAGAGAAAAAAGAGTGCTGGGCTGGACTCATTGGATCAACCCATAGGCAGGGATATGTTCAGTTTGAAAGGGTCGCTTGTTTCAAGGCAACAGACAGAAATTGGACACAAAGATGATTTTAAAAAGGTATCTATAGGTGCAGATAGAAAATGAATTTTCTTAGGTAACATGCAAAAAAAGTGGAATGCTAAAGTTATGATGCCTCTGCATTGCCTCGTTTTCACTTTTGAGTTCTTGACTTCTATTTTTTCACTTCTAAGATCTGAGTTTTCAAACGGCTGCTCGCATTTTGGCTGCTCCCCCCGTGGATGCCCTGATGGTCATGAAAGATCTCAGTCAGAACTTTCCTACAAAGGCCAGGTAACTTTAATTATGAGTTCTAAGAAGTTTTCTTACTCTTTTTTTCTGAGCAGAACCTGAGACAAGCAGCATTGGTTGGGTTAATGTCTGAGTTTCATTTAGCTGGAAGCAAACACTGGGCAATGTTTATGCAGAGTTCTTCAGCCTACAGTTACAAATAGGATCTTACAGTGTTTTTCTTGCATGGCAGCTGATGGGGACTGGTTGAAAATGTGCCAGAATTGCCTGTGCTCTTTTGTTGTGAAATATTTCTGAACCTATTGCATCAAGGCCTCAAGACTTTATTGGCTAGGTTTTCTGTTTGGTGGCCTTAATATTTATCCATTCACAGGATCCCACTTCTCCAAACAGTCCAGTGAGTCTCATGTCAGAGGCTGATGTGCAAATCTACTGGGTTTTGCACTGTGTCAGTGACTGTCTTTAGCATATTCAAATCAATTTCAAAAAATTCAGATATAATCTGGTCTGCACAACCAGTCTAGAAATATCTTGTAATAAATTCCATGGCCTGGATTGTGAAATTGATATTGTAGGAGCTCCTCCTTTTTGAATAGGTGGAGATACACTTGAGGTGAGAATAAAAAGAAACTGAATTGTGGGCTTATTTCCCACTAACTGATGTTAAGGTGCTGTTTAGAGCTTCTTAAAGCAGGCATTGAACTCTTGCTGTGTTTTCAGTCTGATCTGTGGGCTGTACTTGCCCATTCTGTGATGATGTAATCACTAGATCCAAAGTAAGGAAGGAATGGGAACCCACCATGTGTAGCAAAACCCCCCTGTTTTCTTTTGCCAGCCTCCACCTCTGCCTTTCTGTCAGCTGCCCACATTTATTATGGGTAGTGTGAAATTAGACACTGAGAGGTGGCATGTGGTTAACATTTTTGTCCTGCTGAATTATATACAGTATGAAAAATGCTGCCTCCTATGGTTCAATAATATCACAAAGTGCCAGTGCTTCTGATTGCAGCTCTTTATACTAGAGGGTTAATTATATTAATATGTAAAGTACAGAAAGTTAGGTAAGTAGATACCTATCCATTGGGTACACAGAAAGATGATTCACAACATGATGTTTTTATTTTTGTAGAGCCATAACAAGAACAGTTGTTTCTTCAGAACTCCGAGCAGAAATTGAAGAGAACCAAAAGGTACCTTAAACACGGTAGTTAGTTCCAATAGTGAGCACCATGCAATATCCAGAAGTTTAAGTCTTTTCTGCCCAAAATTGCATGTTAAGGAGCTAAGACAGGGAACTGGATGCTGTTTGACCATCTGCTTTGTGGGCTGCCAGCTAAAAAAATAAATTTAATTATTTATGTCAAGCATTTTAATTAGTTTAACTGAGTATGTTCTCGGGGACTGTACAATGCACTGCTGAATCATGTAGGAAGAAACAAATAGAATTTTGACTTATGTACCTCTGCACTAAATCAGTTCAGCTGTGTTTTCCTCTGGTAATGGATGTATGCAAAAAGTCAGCAAAAACGGCAGTTGAGAAGTAAAGTAATGCAATTTGTAATGTAGTAAGGGAGCTAAAATCTACAGTTTGACATATTAAATTCTCTAATAATCCTTTCTGTGTAGAGCACTCTTTTAATGCCCTCCTACTTCCTTTCAGTATTTCAAAGGAACGTTGGGATTGCAGCCAGGAGATTCTGCTCTGTTCATCAATGGACTACTTATTGATTTAGACACTCAGGATATATTTAGGTAGGAATGTTTTATTTTTCACAATAATTGTTTCCTGCTTAGGAGCTTGCATCCTGCTTGTGCATGAATGATGAAGTTTAGACAATTTTGAACCTTCTTCATGAAGTCTATATCTAGACTAGGTTTAATTGATAAGTACTGTAAAAAGCAAAGGTTCTTGGTCTTATTCAAGGGCATTTCTAACAAAAAAGCTAATGTGAAAACTAGAATACCCTTGAAGATTGAAATGGGAAGTCACCTTTGTACTGTTCTTCTGATCTGTGCTGTGATTAGCAAGGTTTTGGTCTCCAAGGCTGTCAACATACTGGTTTTATTCTGAAGACAGCAGACCAAGTCTCAAAGTATAAACAACTAACTTTTTCATCTGAAAACCACCCTGTATCTTTGTCAAGATGTATTTCAATAATGTGAAATTGAAATTGCATATGTATATCGTGCATTAGTTACCCTGATTTAATGTAGTTTTCCCTAGAAATTGAATAGGTTTAAGTTATGTCAGTTTTCTTACAACAGTTAGGAATAGGTGATAAACAGAAACCTAGAAATGGTAGACTTTTTTATTCCTTTCATCTGTTAACCTGTTAAGAGCAAGTTATTTGCTTTAATTTAAATTCCAGCACAATTTTCCTTTTCCTTGCAGCTTGATTGATGTGCTCCGCAATGAAGCCCGTGTTATGGAAGGCCTGCACAGCTTAGGAATTGAGGGTCTCTCCCTGCACAACGTTCTCAAGTTGAACATCCAGCCATCAGATTCTGACTATGCTGTGGACATCAGAAGCCCTGCCATTTCAGTGCGTATGGCTTTAGAAATACCTGATTTGCTGCTTGGCAGTGCTTAAGCTGTCCGGGAGCTTTTGTCCTTATCTCGCAATCAGCTCTGAAAGTGCAGTGGAGAAAAAAGCAAAATAAGCTTATAAATATAATTAGCTCTTTTTTAAAAAGCTTAATTTCTTATTTATACAGTTCTCAATATAGTGTATGATTTGAAAATATTTTGCAGTCTCAGACTCGAGCAGGACAAGTGTCAATCATTGAAATGCCTTTACTTTTCCTTAGTGGATCAACAATCTTGAAGTTGACAGCCGCTATAACTCCTGGCCTTCGAGTGTGCAAGAACTCCTTCGTCCCACGTTTCCAGGAGTGATCAGACAAATCAGAAAAAACTTCCATAATTTTGTAAGTGGATAACTGACTAGAAATGAAATGTGCATTGTGGTTTGTCAAGAGCAGGGACATTACCTTTTGCAGTTTGCCTCATGTGTATACTGGAGTCCCTGCACTTAAGTAGCATGAGAGAGGATGCTTTTCTAAAAGGTTTTGTTCTACTTGTACTAGTAATGGCTGAGATTCAGAGATTATTGAGCATGATTCTCTGGGATCTACTATGTGCCAAAGAATGCTTTATCAACAGAAGAAACTGTCATCTGATGAGATTTGCTGTATTTTGTGAGAACACCCAAAGTTGGTTAATGAAGTCCCTCAAATCTGTTAAATACTCTCTTCTTAGCAGAGTTAAGATCAACTTTAGTTTTTTCAGTTAGAAAGCACTCATGCACCAAGACTTCAAAGTATGGTCAACAGCCCTCACCTTATTTCTGAGTGTCTTTTTAGTCTCTAGGTAAATTACTTAAGGTAAGTTCTAATAAGGAGTTTATAAATTCTGCACTGTAATTCTTGGCATGGGGCACAGTAGCCCTGTAGAGAAAAGAACTCTGTTTAGGGGCAAATAGGGACTTGAACCACCTCAAGCTGTGGGCCTTATCTCCCTGGCAGTGTATAAAGTAGGACTGGGACATGAATAAAGCAATTTCTGATCAAAAATCCCTTCCTGACCTCGTAAGGGAATGGCAACTTTTCACATACTGTTTGTGTGCAGGTGCTGATAGTAGATCCTGCTCAAGAGACCACAGCAGAATTACTGAACGTGGTAGAGATGTTCTTCAGTAACCACATCCCACTGAGGTAATTGCTGTGTTTTAACATTTGGGGGTTTTTACATCAGTGTTATTTTTGTGACTCTTACAGTTGTAAAATTCTCATTGCTACGACACTGCAGAAATGACATACCTTGTATTGAAACTCTGTGTACCTTTTTTGAATGTAACTTTTGCTACTAGCAGAACAGAGTTCAGTTTCTTTAACAGTCCAAAACAAATTTAAATCAAGTACTTTGGGATGAGAGAGAGAGATGAAAAGCAAGATTCTGATGGACTCATTACCGTTTATATGTCCTAAGTTTGATTCCTGGCTGCCCTGATCCTCTTCTTACCAGGCTGTTCTGGTAAGAACAGAAGAAGCCTTTGTCTAAGATGATGATTGTAGCTGACAGTTGCATGAAGAGTTGATTCGTTATTAGTGTCATAAATTGATGATCTGGGGATCTGTTTGGTTGCAGAATAGGACTAGTCTTTGTGGTTAATGACTCAGAAGACATTGATGGACTTCAGGATCCTGGAGTTGCCCTCCTTAGGACATACAATTATGTGGCACAAGAAATGGACAACAACTACGCTTTCCAGACTGTTATGTCTGTAAGTATTAATTTAAAAGGGAAATTAATGTTTTAATCTTTTCCATGTATGTAAGAATTAGGGAAGGAATTGTTCTTTGACTTGGTTAGTATTCAGAGTATCTCCAAATACTAGTACCACATAATACTTTGTAAAGCACTTCTGACCTAACTTTTTACAAGTGAGACAAAGTTTAAATGTGACACTTAACACTTCTGCATGTTTTTCTGATCCTGTCCCTTTGGTCATTCTGTCAGTGAGTTCTGCATCCTTTCAATATTATAACTTGTTTGTAAATATGGACATGTGTTTTGCAATCTGGCTGTTAGTATCTTATTACAGCTACTGTGATACAGGTGACAGCATACCTTGATAAGGACTGAGGCTTTACAGTTGCAGCTGTAAACTTGTATTCCCCTTTCAGATATATAACAAGGTCAAAACAGGAGAGCAGCTGAAAGTGGAGCATGTGGTTAGTGTTCTTGAGAAACAGTATCCTTATGTCGAAGTCAACAGCATTCTGGGAATTGACTCTGCCTATGATCAAAACAGAAAGGTAAAGAATTCATGAAATACTGCTTTTTTTTCCACTTTTTTTCTTAAACACCATTTTGAAGATATGGTTATGTACAATTTCTTGATCCAATTCTCTTACCAACCAGATAACTATTTTGTTACCATATTGGGTGACTTTACTAAGTATTTATGCCCAGCACAAACTTTATACGATATGCATAATGCATATAATGTAATACATATTTTTTAAAACCTATACAGTACAGTACCAAGATAGATTCTATGTGACTCCTAAATCATGCTTTCATTCTGGAATGCAGACTTCAGTAGAGTTTAAAATTGCTAGAAAAATAATCAAGGGAATGAAATGGTTCCTGAGAAAATCAAGAGGCTTAATGTTGGAAGGGGTTGGTGTGGGGTTTCCCGTATTGGTATTTGAATACTTTGTGAGATAAGGCTGTGATGATGAATTCAAAATGGCTTTCCTATAGCAAGGCATTCAACAGTCTTCTGAAAATAATTCTTGAAGTAATTTTTAGGGCTGAAACTTTTCTGTGTGGAGAAAATGGTGAGAGCAAATCACTATTGGACCACTTATATGTGAGATGAAGCAGATTTTATTTGGGGTTCTGTAGGGGAATGCTCCTGTTTTTGTTCAGTATTCTAAAGCAAATAATGAAAATACTGTCACTAGTAGCTCTGTAACACACAAGATGCTGCCTACATGCAGTCAGGGCTATAGATAAAGGCTTGTATGCACACATGGTTTTCATCTTCCATGGCTACGGATACTATGTAGGATAGTGAAGAGAAAAGTCTTTTGAGGAAATAAAAATCCATAAAAGTAAGACAGACAAAGAAAATTCCCTACCCTGTCTTGTGTTACAGCTGTCACTGCTCACATTACATTGGCTTCCACAGGCAGTCAGATTTCTTGGTGTGCATTTTTTGCTATTACCAGAAAGTGCTCAGTGGAATTAATTCAGAATATGAACTGAATGGCGTATTTTGCATTTCTGAATGATGAAGTAACTTTTTTTTGCTTTGAAACTCTGAAAGTCAGGGATATCTCATGCATGTAAGATACAGAGTCTTATGCACTGTGTAAAATTAATAGTCTCCATATCATAGAGAAGCTGTAAGAATCTCTTGGTGTGTTTAGAGTGGTCTTGTGGATATTCCATTAGGAACCATTGTGGCCATGGGCTGACGTGGTAAAGCCCCTTCTTTTCCTGTCTTTAGGCGGCGAGAGGTTACTATGAGCAAACAGGAGTAGGCCCTCTCCCTGTTGTGCTCTTCAATGGAATGCCTTTTCAAAAAGATCAGTTGGATCCTGATGACCTGGAAACCATGACAATGCACAAAATCCTGGAAACCACAAGCATCTTCCAGCGAGCTGTGTACCTGGTAGGTGCTGAGTTCAGCTGTGGCTTTAGAGAGAAACAAGATTTGGAAAAACTGATTCACAGGTCCCTGAATACGTAATATACCAGACAACTTAACTTGCATCATTGCTTTTTTTTTAATTTTTATGTTATCTAAGGCAATTATATATGTGAAATAACAAATACAGCTTCTTTGATCTTTCCTTCAGGGTGAACTATCTAATGACCAAGATGTGGTTGAGTATATCATGAACCAGCCTAATGTTGTTCCAAGAATTAACTCCAGAATCCTAACATCTGAGAGAGAGTACCTAGATCTGACAGGAATGAGTAAGAGATGATTTTAATTGCATTAAACCTGAAGGATCTGAGTCAAAGACTTCTGCTGTCCCAATGGAAAGCTCTAGTGACAAAGCACTAACAGCACCCTAAATGATGTTCCAGCCCTGGGGCAGGGGAGATGTTATACCCAATAGCAACATTAATGTCTACCTCTTTTCAAAATAGGAGTTTGTTTTGATTTTATACAAACCTTTAGGGGAATATGACTCATAAAGTTGAGAAATTAGTAATGCTGGGAAAAGCCAAGAACAGTCATATAATGCGTGTTTTATATGACTGCATAATGTTTTATACAGCAGCTTGTTTCTTAGTTCTGACATTCTTTTGAGCAGGAGTTGACAGTCATTTCTGGAATTACTTCAGATTTAGTAGAACTTTTCATGGCTAAGTGTTTGAACACCCAATGCAGCGACTGCATTTTAATGACAGTACAACTGCCTTTTTTGAGTTGCTTGAAAAATAGTAACACAGTGGATTTTTAAGTATCTATTATTTACATGTATTAGCAGCAACTAAGTGAGACTTGAACAATTCTTTTAACTGACTTCTGCCTATCAAATATCCAATGCAATAACTTGTGAGACACCAAAATATATCTCTTAGCCTATGTATTAGCAATGGAAATGAGACATAAAAAACAGTATTACAAGGAGCAAAATGGCATGTGTTCTTAATGTTCTGGTTAATAAGAGTGATTTTTCTTTCACTTTAAGTGGACTAGTTGCTTTGCCATCTAATACTTGTTCTCTTCCTCAGATAACTTTTTTGTGGATGACTTTGCTCGATTTGCCATGTTGGAGTCTAAAGATAAGACAGCTGCTATTGCAAACAGCATGACCTATTTAACAAAGAAAGGTAACATCTGCAGGGGATTATGAATGCAAATCTTATTTTATACGTGTTTCCAAGCCTATATACAGTTCTCAACACACACTCTGACCCTTGTGCAGCTTTGTGGGTAATGCTGCAGTCTCAGGGTTAAAAAGAATGATTTATTTCTTTTTTATAAAACATGCATGGAAGAAGAATGTTCCCCTCTTTAAACCCAGCCCAAGTTTTTACTGAATAATGAAGTCCCACCCAACCTGCTCTTGCTGTACTGTGACCCACAGAAATGCAGCAGCGTAAGCTCTGATCCTGCAATGACAAGGACTAGAAAAATATAAAAGGGGTTCTAGCTCTCTGTCTCATAATTCCAAATTGCTGAAAGTTACATGGATTCAGAAGAAAATTGTTATTGCCCATTATGTAAGACAGCCCCTAATGTGGTGGGTGCTGTTTTTATTGCCCCAGTGTATGGACTGCTTTTTCCATGTCAGTTACAGTTACACATAAAGTGCCCCATCAGTGTTAAAACTCTGCTGTACCTCTCAGTGTAGAAAATATGTGTAGAGATATGATACAGAGCCTAATCAGGCTTACTCAGACATCATCAGGCCTTTCCTGTACCCATTTCAGTTAGGCATCAGGAAGAAGTTGCTGTCATTTGACCCAGTTTCTCTTGTTCTTGTTCTCTCCCAGGTTTCCCCAGTACTATCTCCAGTCACTGCCACCTGTGGGCAGTACCTGAAATGTTCCCACTGTTCTTTCTGTCTGATGTTTGCCTTTGGTTCATGTTCACTCACTTGGATCTGAACATGCTTCTTGTTTTGCCTTTGTGGAGCATTAATTAAACCCATACCTCAGCATGCTCATTTGAAAGGGCATTAATTTGGAGTTCCATGTCTTGACATTTTTGGGTCACTGCATTTTCTGTCACTTAAGATATTTAATAAGTGCTATCTGACTGCAGTAATACTGTAGCACATTTATTTTCTAAAATAATAGAGAAGTTGTTGCTGGTGCTGAGCCAGCAATACTTAGAAAGAGGGAAGATAAGAGAAACAGTCGTGTCCAAGTTGCAGTGGTATGGCACTGTTTCCAGATGGTTTTCAGAAGGATGCCCTCAACCTACCATATGAAACTGGTAATATGTAGTATAACTAATACTCTAGCCTGAAAATATAGCATCCATCAGTCTGAGGGGGAAAAGAAGACAAAGCTTATCCTAATAAAATCAGCACAAACTCGTTGCTTGTTGGATTTGAGCTGTAGTGATTCAGTTATGCCCAGTACAGTGCTGCAATTTCTTGATACATGTTGGGATTACTATCAAATTATTAATGTCTCTTTCCTTTCCCCTTTCCCTTTCTGCTTTTTGACCAGGAATGTCTTCCAAGGAGATCTATGGTAACTCGCTCTTTGGCATTTCATTTGGGAATTTTTGCTTGCTTTATAACTCTGGCTTTAGAACCACCAGGGAATGAAACAAGCTGTTGAAATGCATGTTTGCTCTAGCACTTTTGTCTCTATACGAAACTGATTTTGTAAACTAACATCTTCAGTGCAGAGGTGTGGTTTGTCTGTACCCCAGTTGAAATCTGCAAGTTATTTGTAGGTTCTTTTACACCTTGTAGTTAAAAAGGCAGCAAAAAACCAAAAACGCTGAAGGAATTCAGCTTAGGAAGAGTGATGCATGCTGATCCACGTGGGTTTTCTGAATGACCTAATGAAAATTAATACATCAATACCATTATTCTTGTCTTGCCAGGCTTCATAGCTTAGCCTCATCCATAACTTTCCTGTGGAATTTTACTCTTTTTGAAGTCTTTGCATGTGCATCGTAGTTTACCCCCAAATGATGGAAACCAGAAGCTTTTCTTTCCTTCACCCTCAAATTTGTCCTTTTTTTTTTTTTTTTTGTAATTGCAGATGATTCCTTTGTTAGACCAGTTACTTTTTGGATTGTTGGTGATTTTGATAAGCCTTCAGGGAGGCAATTGTTGTATGATGCCATTAAACACCAGGTAGGTAATGTTTTAATTGGAACAGCTTAGCAGTGCTAACAAAGCACTTGATAGAGTCTTGAAAATCACAGGTTGTGCTTCTTCCTGTGGTATGACCTGGGGAGATGGTTTTCCTTGAAGGGTCTCTAATTTCTAGCCTCATCTTTTTTGCAGAGGCTTAAACATTGCTGATCTTGTCTTAGGACAGCATTCCCCCTTGACACTATGCTAATACAGTAAAGATGTTCTTTTTAGCCCTTGGTGTTAAATGTCTGTGTTTTGGTTTTGGAGATAAGCATAAGCATTGCTCTCTGCTCTGTCTCATCTCTTCTGGAAGGATAACTGAATCATAAAAGTGCACAGCTTGCTGCCAGATCACTGCCTTGCCAGCCTGAGTGGTGGCCATAGTCCTAGATCTCCTGTGTAGCACAGGATTATTTAGAAGATTCCTGTCACAGTGGTGCCTCTACATAAGCTAAATACTTGATGTTAAATGAGTTGATTCATCACTTTAACCTTGTGCTGTTACTTATCCGAATTAGAAGCTGATTTCCTGGGTAAGAAATGCAAGGGTTTTGCTATAATGTTATTCCAATAGATGGTTCTTCTCATTTAAAACACACCTGCAGTCTAAAACTTCCCCTATGCTTGTTTTGTTAAACACAGAAATCCAGCAATAATGTTCGAATTAGCATGATTAATAATCCTACTGAAGATCCCAACAGCCAGAATACAGTTGTTGCTAAAGCCATATGGGCAGCTCTGCAGACACAAACGTCAAATAATGCCAAGAACTTCATCACAAAGATGGCAAAAGAAGAATCTGCAAAGGCACTGGAGGCAGGAGCTGACATCTTGGAATTTGCTGTTGGGGTAAGCGTGTCTGTTGGCATTTGCAAGGGTAAGGTGCTTTGCTTGTTCCTTTAAATGAATTATTTAGTGTAGTATATTCATATGAAAAAGGTGCAGTACCAATGGAGGGTAACACTGTTGGGTTTGCTGGTTTGGTATTTTTAATCTCTGACAAGTAAACCGACCTAAATACAGCAGCCCATCTAAACATAAAGTAAATCCTCATACACATCAAAGCTATGTAGCTTTGAAAAGTCAAAAGAAATGCGGGTTCAGGGATCTGTTGGAGGGAGCCAGTTTTTTTCTTGGGCGGTTAAGAGAGGGATTTTTTTTATTTTTTTTTTAAAGCTCAGAAAAAAGTTACATTTCTCAACATTTTAAAATAGACGGGAAGCACTTAAGAAGAATGGAACTGGTCTAAGTAGCTGTGACCCTTCACATCAGAAGTTGGGATAATGTTTGAAGGTGACAGGCAAAAACTAGGCTTAAGACCACAAAGAAAAGGGGGCCAGAGATCAATTTTAGCAAGATATGAAGGTGATCTTGAATATAAGCAAAAAGGTACATTTTAAAAAGTGTGCAGAGGTCAACATTTCTTCCTATTTCATGTCAAGTATTCTTTTCTTTCAGGGTATGGATACCAATATTTTCAAAGAAGCCTTTGAATCTCCTAAGGTGGATTTTATTCTGTCACATGCAATATATTGCCGAGATGTTCTAAAGCTGAAGAAGGGGCAGAGGGCTGTGATCAGCAATGGACGGGTGAGAACAAACAGTAAAGAGATATTCCACACGTGGGGAAAAAGCTGAGCTCGAGCAGCAGAGTCGAGGGACAAGACATGGCAGTCTCAGCCTTTCAGGCTCAGTTGCCTTGAGAATTTATTCAGACCTGTGTGACTTTGTGCTGTGTGCAGTTAGTTTGGTACAAATTGAGATCTCTCAATAACAGAGTTGCTTTCATGCTGGCAGTGAATTGACTCCATGGGTGCAAAAGGCTGATAAATTTGAAAGATTGTGCTGCTTCATTTAACTGGGTGAAATGCTGCTCTAGCTGGCCCTGACCCTGGTGGTTTTTGCCACCAGCTCTTTTTACAGTAGTTTATCTTACATTAGGTAAATGATGTTACAGTAGTATTTCTCTGCAAATAATGAAACCCAGCTATGTACAGCATAGGGTCTTCTTTTGTTATCTGCTTCCTAGTTAGGAAAAAACCCGTGCAGGTCCCAGTGGTTTTTCTATACTTTCAGTGGGTTAAAAATCTCAGGTGATGAGTTTGGTATTCTATTTCTCTCACTGGCAAAATAGTGAGAGTTTTCTAGGTTGCTTTTTAGCTTCTGAAGGCTAGAGGAGGGAAATTTGCTGGAATCTTCCTAGACTACTAGAATTGGCCTGGTATTCTATTGCCTTCCAGATGTAGTATTTCATGTATAATTTATGCATTTTATGCCTTAGTTGGGACTCCTGGCTCTAAATAGGTAGATTTACCTGTTAAACTCTGCTGCCATTGACATTAATACTAGCCTGAACTAGTTGGTTGCCACTGAGAATGGGCTGGAGTATTTAAATAAATACATCATTGAATTTTGTTACAGTGTAGCCTTTACCTAATAAGGGTGATGCTGCTTTATTTTGGTAGATTATTGGCCCATTAGAGGATGGTGAGATGTTCAATCAGGACGATTTTCATCTCCTGGAAAATATCATACTGAAGACATCGGGACAGAAAATCAAATCTCAGATTCAGCAACTGGGGTTTGAAGAAGATCTGTAAGTAAATGTGAGAGGGCTTTTAAAGAGGTGCTAAGACTGATGACATGATTGTCTGCAGCCTGCAGGAAAGCTTGGTCAAGCACATTCTGGATGGGTGCTACATGTGTGTTCCTATGGTCAAAGCTCAGCTCTTCAGAGGGCAAGTGTGAAGGGAAAACAGTGTAAATTATTTGATTTTAGAGTGCTTTAGTGACTTTTTCATAGTTCACCACCTCCTGGGGGTATGGAGCTGTAACTATCCCCCAGATTCAGGAGGCAGTTCTGACACTCTGACTGCACTGCTGTCCTCAGAGCTCATCATTACTGAGGCATCATCTCTCTCCAGTACAACCTGCCACGGCTGGTCCATTGCCTTGTACTGCAAGTTGGAGGAATTGTGTTGGCTGGAGCGTCACTGGCAGGCAGCAAGAAACTGGGAAAGTGCCTGAGACTGTAGGACTTTAATATGGAACTCCTGAAATGAACATGAAGCTGTAAATACGTTGATACTGGCTGAGCTAGTTTTTGGATCACAGCAGCACGGGCAGCAAGAGCTTGCAGTGTTTCCTGAGGAGTTCAGGAATAGATTCTTGGATTAGAGTCAGGAAGGGATACAGGTGAACTGAAAACATCCTGAAGGTGGTGATGCATTGTACAGGGGCTGGCTAAATTGTCTGCTCTGCTCAGCTAGATGAAGTTCAATTCAAGGTTGAGTTGTTTGCTGCTGTGAGATGAGTTATGAAGTGGTATAAACTGCTGCACACATTACTGTATTTGTTCTTCAAAATGCTTTCTGCACTGGATTATCTTTCTGCTGCTCCAAAGGGCTGAGAAGCCTAACTTCTCATTAATCACTTCTCATTAATCCTAAGGCCTTCAGACTACTTCTGGGTTTTTCCCCTGGCTAAACTTACCTGACACACTGTTTTAAACCAAGAACCTCTAACATGTCAGGGTTTAATAACTCATCCGTAAGATTACTACAGTTGATTTAAAAGCAGAAGGAAGGGAAGGAAGCGAGACACTGGCTGACACTTTCTGAATGTCTTTGTGCTTTAGTTAAGTGCTTCTTGGCTTATGAATATAAAAATTATTGTAAGAATATATTTCTGTATCAGTACTACGGAATCACGTAAAGTGCTTTTAACTTTTTGGAGAGAAACACTGGGAAAAGAGGCAGAGATAAGAAAATGGAAATCATAGTTCTAG
>JAWWTY010000010.1:22446739-22459147 GCA_035222235.1 Margarornis squamiger
CATTGTAGAAAGTAAAGGAAGTGTGAAAGAATAGGCCTTGCTTAGTTGAGTTGGGCAGCAGTGCTGGAAATCCAAGCATATGATTAGTCCCTGCAGCTGCCTTTGTGAGGTCACTGCATAAGAGGTTGGTCTGTTTTCAATGTCCACACTGGGCCATGAGAGAGGTAATGGACTGAAAATTATCACAGAGGAAAGAAGTCACTGGAATGCTTTCCTGAGATAGAGTGTTAGTGAAAAACTAAAGTACATTGCCTCCTGTGGGTTTTGCTTTTGTTTAAAATCTTCAAATGTATTAAAAAAAAAGGAAAAAATATTCACTGGTGCTGAATACTTATTTTTAAATCCTTCCACTAATTTTTTATTTGTGTGTGCCTTTTCTTAGCCAGAGCATGTCCTAGAATGATGCAGTATTTCTTACCATAGAAAGGAAGATGTTCTTTATTTTACACCTGATGACATAGCGTGTGTTGGGAAGTAAAGCTTAAGGGTTCGGAGGTGTCCTGTTTCTAACTAGCTAAACCAAACACATGCTATGTCTGGGAGTTCTCTTCCTCAGCTCAGTGTCTCTGCTGTGCAGGGGCATCAAGAGACTGGGAACATGCCCTGTGCCTGTTTTAAAATATGTTTTAATTTTGGTTTTATAGCAGCCTGGCTCACATAGGAAGTGCAATGATTTAGGGCCACAGTACAAAACTGGATGGGACATGGAAGCACCACTACTGATGTTTGTGTCTTCTATAGGTGTAATAATCTAAACCACAGAAGAAAATATTCAGACTTGGAATCTGAAGCATCAACAAGACTTGAATACAGTACTTGAATTTCACATTGTAATTTTTAAAGTTCTGTAGAAGAGGTATCTTGTAACATAAATTACGTTACTGCTTCCTGCTGTAGATAAAATACTGGTCTGTTGAGCTTCAGAATTCCTTTAGATTTTGTTGTGTAGTTACCCACCAGTGTTTTGAAATTCCCTCACTCCTTCATGAAGGCAAGCTGTTGCAGAAAAAGACTTTGGGATTGCACTATTCCCATCAGAACACTCTGAAAGACTTGCTCTCATCTAACAAGTAATGCTTCATGCCCACATACTGTTGTCTCTTAGGGAAAACCTAATAATTTTGAATGGAATTTCTGGGGATTGTCTCCTGTTCTCTGGGTTTTAAAGCCTTAAGGTTATGTTAATTAGCTGGCTTGCAAATGAATTTTCAGGTGTAAAACAGTGGATAAAAATACATGACTTAAATTTTTCTGCATTTTCTGAAAACTGACAGATATTGTTTGCACTTTACAGGGTTACTTCCAGTTAAAAGCCAATCCTGGTGCATGGACTCTAAGACTGAGAAAGGGCAGATCTGAAGATATTTACAGGATCTACAGGTAGGACAGTATAAGAAATACTTAAGTCTTTTTCTTGTGAAACTTCTGAAGTAGGTAGGCATTGTGATATGTGAATGTAACAGTTCCCTTACCAAAGTGTAGTGACCTGAACAGCAAATTACATTTCAGATTACAGTTTCATACTGAACAGAAGTTATACAAGATGAAATTAATTAAAAACCCCAGTAAGTGTGTTGAAATACACGTATCTGTTACTTTGTTGCATGTCTCAAATCTGTTTTGCAGTGCTAAGGCTTAATCCTTGTAGAAAAATGTGCAGAAGAAATAAAGCATGTGTTTCTGCTTTGTAGTAAAAGTGAGTATTTTACTCTATTTTCAGCCATGATGGCACAGACTCTCCACCTGAAGCTAGTGAAGTTATTATTGTTCTCAATAACTTCAAGAGCAAAATTATTAAAGTCAAGGTGAGTTTAAAAACTAAAGTTGCTCTTAAAAAAGGCTGTTTGACCAACAGTGGAGAAGAAACAGTAAAGCCTGATGCTCCCTCCCCACAAGCCCACACTTGAGTCAGTCTACACAAAGCTTGTGTTGTGGTAGCAATAATGGAGAGTGCTATCTATAGACTTTATTTGGGTTTTTGATACAGGAGAGAATGACATGTTGGTGCTGTTCCTTTTGTATGTCCCTGAGAAACAATTATAGTCATGTTTTCCTGATGTAATTGTGCTTGTGACTCCAGGAAAAAGCAGTTTTAGTGACCTATATATGTCTGGTAATAAACTTTCAGTGTGTCCATTGAGCCAGCATTTTACCTGTTACAGATAAATTTTATTCACCTGGCAATACAGTTTCTATCAGTCTGACACAGAGTGGATGAGAATACATTTTAAAAAAGATAAAAATGTTAAGTTACTAATCTACTGTCTGTTAGGGTTGCCACTCAGGTAATGACATAGGTGAGAAGTTTAAGGAGGACAACTGATAGATAAATGATGGCTGTAACACAGACAGTTCACACTTCCTGGCAGCATTTGCTTGTGCTGGAGTGATTCTGGAATGTTCTCCTGGTTCACTGCCTTGTCTGTCTGTCTGGTTTGGAGTCAATCATCAAGGTTGCTCACTAAACATCTCTTAGAAAAGCATTTTAACCATTCAGACTAACATGCCTTTGGTGTCTAAAAGCAGCTGTACAATCCATTTGGAAGATGTCAGTTCATTACTAAGCTGTTTTCACAGACAGCTTAGGTTATTTGTCAGCTTATGGGGCATAATTCAAACAGGTACAAGCGGAGCCAGTGTCAGGATAACATTCCATAGCTGTTTGCCCAATATGTGGTTCCACTCACTAAAGCCATGTTGTGCTTTACAGGTTCAGAAAAAGATTGATATGATGAATGAAGATCTACTAAGTGATGGCACCAGTGAGAATGAATCTGGATTTTGGGAATCTCTCAAATGGTAAAACTCATTGAATGATAACCTGCAAGTCACTTGAAACTGTAAAACTGCTTGACAAAACCATTATGTGTGTGATACTCCACACCTTGAATTTAGGGCTGTTGTTCATAGGACTCCTTTGTTTCCAGAGACGTGGGCTCCTGCTTTGCACATTCCCCTTCCTTCTCCCCACTGCTACTCGGGAGCCTGAAAACATTGTTCCTTCCCGGGAGGTGCACCTCAGCCAGTGCTCTCTGAATCAAAAGGTGTTCATCTGTGAGCTCTGGGCCTTCCATGTCTGTGTGCACAGCACTGTGTCCTGGGGAGATGAAAATAAACCCCATAGACCGACAGCATTAAACCAATACTGTAGCCATTTTCTATATTTGCAGCCTTCCCTTGCTATTTCATCCTTCATCTAACAATATTTGCCCTTTCAGGGGATTCGCAGGAGGACAAAAGAATGAAGATGTGAAACAGGATAAAGATGATGTACTAAATATATTTTCTGTGGCTTCAGGACATCTATATGAGAGATTCCTACGGTCAGTGCACGATTTATAAATCAGGGATGTCAAGTGATAACGTGCCCTGCTTTGCACAAGGAAAATCTGTAGCATTTGCAAGAATATAGAAAAGCTTTTTCAGCAGTTCAGAAGTCCACTAGATATTGCATCTACTGTATCATAGGAGCTTTTGTCTGCAGATTATTCAGGAGTTCAAAATAGACATAGTTTAATAGATGGTATGTTGCTGTCCTTAATTTTCTCACTACAATCTAACCACTGTATTGTTGAGAAGTTACAGAATAAGTCATAGTTGCTTTGCAAAACGAATCTGAACTTCTGTTCTCACAGGACTGTGAAAGGCAACAGGTCGTATATTCTCTACCTGGTTAAAATATACAGATGTGGGGGAGTAGTAATTTTGTAGATAAAATTAAGCAATTGACGATAGGCTGAAGCAACCCACTTTTCCTTGTGTGTGAAGATCAGTTACCTGACACATAAGTGCAAATAGTTTAATCAAGGAAACCAGCAATTTTTAATTGTTGCACAGCTCATCTCTAGGGGGTGGTAGTTGCTTCTGTAATTGTTTTATTTTTTTTTCTTTTGATAGCATAATGATGTTGTCTGTGCTGAAACACACCAAGACTCCTTTAAAGTTTTGGTTTCTGAAGAACTACCTATCACCTACATTCAAGGTTTGTTAGTAATTAGAAATAGCTGCTTCTCCCTTCCTTCCCAATGGCTGTGCTGGACCAGCATGCCTTGGAATGCCTCACAGATGAGAATGTCAACTGATGTGACACTGGGCCAGGTTGTTCCAGTAAAACACTTCTCTCAGTTCTTTTGTCTCATTTTATTACTCCCACTTACACTGCTTTGTACACCCCTAAATCATTCTTCCATCTGTGAAATTTTAGGATTTGACTAATGCATTCTTTTAAACTTGTCTGTCGATCACTATAAAATGGCTCAGAAGGAATTGCATGGGGGAAAATACCAAAATATTTAGTTGTCTTATGATAGTTGGCTTTATAATTTGTACTGATTGTTCGGTTTGGGGCTCTGTCTTTGTGTGAAGTAACAATGAAACCAATTTTCTTTGTGGTGTTTCATTTTCTTATGTTCTTTGCCTTAGACTGAAGTGTATCTCTTGTAATGCACTTTTCTTTTTCCTGCAGAGGAACAAAGGACTAAGCTAAGCTGCTTTTTTGCCCTCCCTCTGCAGGAGTTCATCCCTTACATGGCCAAGAAGTATAATTTCCAGTATGAGCTCGTCCAGTATAAATGGCCCCGCTGGCTCCACCAACAAACAGAGAAACAGCGAATCATCTGGGGTTACAAGATCCTCTTTCTAGATGTGCTCTTCCCTCTAGCTGTTGATAAAATCCTGTTTGTGGATGCTGATCAGGTATCACAGAGGCTGGGATTACTTGATCTTTTCCTTTTTTCTTTCTCATTTTATACTATGTTTTTGAATGCAATTTCCATATTGTTGGAAGGGATGCAAGTGTGAGCCCTTTGCAGGTATGACTGGAGGTTGATTCTGTAACTGTAACATGCTTCAGTGAGGGCTAGATTTCTGCCTGCTCCCACAAAGATTGGCTTTGTTAACCTGTCATTTGCTGTTGCCTGGTTCCTTGTTCCCTCACTGTGATTCCAGCTGCTTTGCCAAATGGATTCTTGTTTCACCCTTCCATTTTTCCAGTTCTGTCTGTTGTCCAGCCTGCAGTTCACTTACCACAGACTGTATTTTCCCATGTCACTAAACACCCTCCCAGGCCCCTTCTTTTAACTTGGCCATGTCTGAGTGACTTTCAGAGGAGGGGAAGGCAAATCACTTGGGCATAAGGCCATGTCCTGCTGCAGGGCTTCTTGTGTGCTCCTTCCTGAATGGGTGGAAAGTACAGGAAACGTGCACAAGTGAGGATTCCCAAAGTCCTCCCTCAAAAATACATACAAAACTGAGGAGTACAGATGATCAATAAGTGAGTATAAACTACCTTAGGAGTTTTGGCATATGTACAGTGTGATCCCACACCAGTTCAAACCATTACAACTTATGCTGAATTATCACCTAGCATAAATTTTCAGCTATGCTGTTCTTATTTCAGACAGTTTTTCCTCTGTTTGTAAGAGGTATTAAGATTTTTTTTTCGCATCAGAGTGGTATTTTTAGAGTAGTATTAATGCCACATCTGTGCCAAAAAGACATTAAAAAGCCCTCATCCCTGAAGGGGCTGGAAACTCTGAAGAGGAAAGGATACAAAGGATCACAGTAGAGTTCATGTATAGTGAGAATTCTTGCTGCTTACTAAGCAACAGTTTTGCACTCCAGCTGTCAAACTAACCCCTATCAGATTATTTCAACCTCTGTCTTATTTGCTCCAACTCTAAGGGCAGGGGAGACAACACATTTTGTGCTGTGTTTTTGTTCTGCCTACACATAATGTGAAAGACTGCCACATATACCAGGTAATTCTTCCTTTAGCTCTTTGTTTAGGTTGAATTAAATCCTGACCAGCATTTCCAAAGAACCCATGGCAGGCTTCTAGAAATAAAAATAACATGTCCTTTCCCTTCAGATCGTGCGCACAGATCTAAAGGAACTGAGAGATTTCAATCTCGATGGTGCTCCCTATGGATACACTCCCTTCTGTGACAGTCGTAGAGAAATGGATGGCTACAGGTTCTGGAAATCAGGGTACTGGGCAAGTCATTTAGCTGGAAGAAAATACCACATCAGGTACTGAACAATTTTTTTTTCCAAATAGAGGGGGAAAGTGTTTGCTGCTACTTAGACTTACACAAAATTATCTGAGGTGTGCAATGCTACATGACCCACTTCTTGTTTACTGTGGCCTCTTGAAGGTTCCATGGCTCTTGGTCCCTTGGAAGCACTAGGGACACTGAAGTTGTTTTCAGTATTTTCAGCTACAACTTCTACAAATGAAGAGCTGAAGCGTTAACTAACAGCCATCTTTCTTTGTTAATAACAGATGTTGGAAGAAGGGACTGCAAAGCTAAGATAGATGTGTTGAAAATTGTTTTTTGTACATGCCACGACCTATTAGAACTGCTTTCCTGCCTTGTAGTGGATCATCTGATGTACTGCTACTGGGAGATTGTTCTAGAATGTTGTGTCTCGGGGTCTGCAGTGAAATGGCACTACTAATTGCACCATCTCCATGTAGTGCTCTCTATGTTGTGGATCTGAAGAAGTTCAGGAAGATTGCAGCTGGGGATCGACTCAGAGGACAATATCAGGGTCTCAGTCAGGATCCCAACAGTCTCTCCAACCTTGACCAGGTGTGTTTTATGGTGTTTGGTTTGGCTTACTGGGGTGTGGTGGCAGGTCAGCACCTCTCCTTTCTTGGCCAAACTTCCATCACAGCCAGATGCCAGTGGCAGTTGTGTTATACCCTGCCTTCAAGTGAGGCAGGTATTGATAGCATCCAGTATAAATGGTGGGTGGAAACAATACCTTCCCCTTCAATCTCTTAAGACAGTGACATTTTCCAGTATAGAGAAAAATACCTGGCACAACTGGGTACTTGTTTCTTGAGCTGCCCAACTCTGACTGCTTTGCTGTGCACAGATTAATAACCTGGAAATAAGCCTTTTACCATTATGGATGAAAAAAGAACACGTTGGTTTTATCAGCCAAGTCTAGTCTTCCAAACTGGTCCAGTTCAGGTTTGATTTGCTAAATAAGTAAACTTCAACAAAGTAAGATTAACAGTTGAAGTGCACAGGCTTTTTCCAAAGGACTTTGTTTGGAATGGGATGAAAGGTGGATTCATCACTTAATATTTGCACTGGGGAAAAACCCCCAAACCTCTTTACAAAAGTTAACCTTCTCAGTACTATCTACTTGGGAGGGGGATTGCTCCTCCCACCCTGCACCCTGTGGAAATGGCTACTAACTCTTGTTCTGCACACAGGATTTGCCAAACAACATGATCCACCAGGTGCCAATTAAGTCCCTGCCCCAGGAATGGCTGTGGTGTGAAACATGGTGTGATGATTCCTCCAAGAAGAGAGCAAAAACCATTGATCTGGTGAGTGCAGGATAGCTCCCTCACTTTTACATCACAATAAAATACAGTGACCAATTTTAGAGGCATTTCCCTACCTCAGCCTGTATTGGGACTTCAATGTTTTCAGCACTTTTCAGCACTCAAGATTTTTCCTTTAGCTTCTGTGTTTCTCTTACCTGGAGCAGTGAGGTTATCATGAATTTTGCACTGTTCTCTAGCTCAAATAGAGACATGTGTTGTTCACCAGCACCAGATTAATCCCAGCAGAGGGAGGCACATCTCTGCTCAGTGCAGAAACATTGTGTACACCTCAAGTGTCTGAAGAGCCTGTATGTTCTGTTTGCAGTGTAACAACCCAATGACCAAAGAGCCCAAGCTGCAAGCAGCCATGCGTATAGTGCCAGAATGGCAGGACTATGATCAAGAAATCAAACTGCTCCAAAGTCTTCTCCAGAAGGAAAAAGAAATGGGAACACCAGCTGAGATGCCAGGACAACACACACACGGTGATCTTTGTTTCCCTGCTTCTTTGACTTTCTCCCTGCCTCTTGGACTGGTGTTGAATTGTGTCCTCCCTCAGCTGTACCATGCACAGGCTCGGATTTGGACCTGTTAAATAATCAGGGGGTGTGATGGGACAGAAAGGCCTTGCTGGGTAAGGCTGGTGTAACTTAACCTGATTCTGAAAGTCCAAGAACAGACCTGTTCACTTCTACTACAGACCCTCACTGTTCTTTCAGTTTTATGAGCTTGGCCTTATCTTAACCCTTCAAGCAGCCCTGCTCTGCATTGTGGGTGTGAATTGTTCTTTGGGCACTGGGACCCTGCAAAGCACACGGGGGGTTTATACTGGTTTTCAAACCAATCTGCCCATTGAGGCAGCTGAAACTGAGTGCTCACTTTTCTCTCCTCTTTTACAGATCCAGCAGCACATGTGGAATTATGATCCATGCAGACAAATTCAAGTTAGACTGTTTCACAGACAATTTTTATATTGAAAGCTAGTTTTTTTCCAGTATGTCTGCAAAACTGCTGAGTAATTGAATGGGATGATGTATGCATTTTTGTTACTTTCCTTTGGGGTAATTTCTGCATATGAAATAGGATCTGGATTGCTGGAATTAGCATTACTATTTTTTTGCTCCTATGGTGGAGATGAAAGAGTCCACGATGGAATTTAGCATTTCAGAAACCAAACTTCAAAATCCACTGAAGAAACCCCAGCCCATTCCTTCAGCTGCCTTCCCCGCTGATGAAGATCAGGTTAGTGTCAGATCTGACTGGAGAGTCTGGGAATCACAGACAGACATCGTAACCTCATCTGAGGGAGATAATTTTTCCAGGTAACGTTATAAGGCTCAGAATTATGCTTTGAATTTGGGACACTGTTTCGTCTGCAGGTTTTCAAATGGTTGGAAATACTTCTCTGATTTGTTGAGTCTGCCCTGATTTTGTAGCAAATGCAGCATTACTTTGATTTTTCTATTTCCTATCTTCATTTATCACCCAACTTTTGATGGTTTGGTTTAGCATAAAGCTACAATCTGTTTAAATGCCCATCCAGATACAAATGCCTAAATTTACAAAGTGAGGAGAATGTGGAGCTCATCCCAGCCTATCTGACTTGAATCAAAGTACCATCCCTTCCTTCCTGCTCAAAGTTTCAATCAGCCTGCAAAACTGGTAGAGCTTTACTCTGCCCGTGGTTCACTGATTCATGAATGGTTTTTGTTTATGAGAAATCTGTGGAAGCTTGGAAATTTATTGTCCTGTAAATTTCATTAACTTTATTTTTCTTCCAACAGAGGTGTTGTCACATCAATAAAAACTTTGGAGTTCTTGGATCTTAAGCTTTAGTTCCCACTCAGTCCTTTGATCCTCCTTTTTGCTTGCACACGTTACAGTCCTAATTTGATTGGGGGGTTTCTGGATATTTCACTTGCATTTGTTTTCATTCTGTGCACACACAAGAAAATACCTTATTGCAGGGATTAATTATCCTGGGCTATCATTCATATTCATGTCTTCAGTTTTAAAGATGATGCTGCCATATTCTGTGTTAGGAATAAATAAAAAAAAGCACCTCAAACCCCATTTCCCTCATGCTGTAGGATTATTGCCTGCTCCCTCTAACCCTGAAGAACTGAAGAGTTGAAACATAAGAACTAAAAGTAGTATTTCTGGTACAGAGAATCCAAATTGGGATTACTTTTGTGCCTCCCATGTTTTTATACAGGCAAATATTCTGTGCTGTAAGACCCTTAACCTAATGATAATCCTGACTTAAGATATTCTTCTGGAATTACTGTATTACACATCCTAACATGTGTTGGAGGAATCTGAAAGATGCCAGCTGTAGTGTTTCAGCTGAACAGAAAAGCAGCTCTTCGGCAGCCAGCTCCAAATCACCGACCCAGACTCTTAGAAAAAGCACAGTAAGGGAAATAGCCAGTGTCCCTGAGCTGGTCACTGGCATGGCTGGCCCATGGCACTGACCTGCACTTCTGCTGGCTACCAAGTGAGGGTCCTTCTGGGAAGGTAGGGGAAGGCACAGTTTCTAATCCTCCTCTCCTGAGAGAAAGCAGTGCAAACAGAGGGCTGGAGAGCAAATCAGGACCTTACAGAGTTACCAGCTTAGGTATTGCCCACTTTGTGGGGTTTTAAATTCAGGTGGTCTGCCTGGTACTCTGGAAATTCCAGGTGATGTGCATTATGCTTCCCATCAAACCTGTTCCAGTTAAGGATAAGCAGATTTACAGTAGAAGGACTTTTTTTTTTTTATTGTAAACCACAATAATGTGCTTGCCAAGAAATTAAAGTAATTGCATACTGTGTCAATTAGCTCCTTTAAACAGCTGATAGAGCACAGATGAGATTGTCTTTTTTGTGTTCAGCTCCAATCCCCTTCAGCCTTGCTGGAGCACATGGAAGAACACAGGATGGGGTGGGCAGGAGCTGTACACCACCATTCCATCCAGGGATGGATTAGGAAAGAATCTGCCCAAGCCCTCAGAACAAGAGAAGCTTTCTGTGAAACAAGGCCCTCTCCTATCTAGAACCATATTTGTGCTTATTTTTTCCCCCCAAATTTTATTAGTAGCCATAAAATGAGGCTAAAGCAACATCTTAAATTCAGCACAACATTTGCAGTGCCTTGTTTGGTCTTGAATAAGGAGAAAATATTTTTAAATTAAATGTCAGTTACAGTATTAATTTTTTTAATTATGCTCCTTCATTCTGATAGTTAATGTATGCCCTTGAACACCCACTCTCCATCCTTTTTCTAAAGGTTACAAGATCTAGCAAGCTTCTTCCCTCTGGTTAATAGAGGCCATACTTTTCTAGTCAGTTGTTAGTAAGAAATAAAAGCCATCTAACTCACAACTGATACAGAAAGAAACCAGAAATGGACAGTGAGATTCCATGCCTTTGCAGTGCTCATAAGAGCCCTGTACCTGTTCTCAAGTACGACAGAAAATGCACATGGTACTGATGATTCTGAATGTCAACTACTTCTGTTTTTCCTGGCATGCCACTCTCTATTTGCACCCAAGAATAACAGCAGTAAAGGGAATAATCACTTAATTTGGATCTGGGTATATGATTGCTCTTAGTGCTTAACTGGGCCTTAAAAGAAAAATATTTTGACAGCTCCATCTAGAAAGCATCTTGGAGTGAGATGCTTACTGAAACAGAGCTGCTTCTGACCATATAACTGATGGCCCAGTCCTGTAACTAGTAAGACCGATGATGATGAAAAATAGAGAATGGGGATTACAGAGGTCACATTTTGCATTACTCAGACTAGAAAGTCCCCTTTTGCAGCAAAGCAATGCTACTGTTCCCAGTCTCTGGCTCCAAGCAGTTTGTCCTCTTGGTGGAGAGTTCACAGCGAGAAACGCCCTGTACTTGATTTTGAAAGGAAGATTTTGCTGCCTTATTAGAAAACAAATAGCAGAGAAATACGTCTCTTTTTCATTTAGCTCTTAGGGATGGACTGTAAAGCAAATGAAAGGGACATGTACAAAGCAGTAAATATCCAGTCACAGTCTTAGGAAGCAAAACGTTTTTTTTAAAATATGAATTCTTTTATGCAACTCCTCTGTAATTTGTTCAAGAATACTCCATGACTGTGTGGCACTGCTATTGGTGACCCAAGGTATTGGGAGTTCCTCTTGCCTGAATGTTACCTAAGATGACAGTGTTTCCCAGTACAGTGGCAATGAGATCTGATGTAATTAAAGCCTCTGCTGCTCTTTACCTCTGTCTGTCCTGTTGATTGCTTTGGGGCTGACAACTGAGGTTTTAATGGTGTTGCTTAGTGTGTTTTTCACTTCCTGTATTCAAGTGTTGGGATGTTGAAAAGCTAAAAGGGAAAGGAAGGAGTTCCTCCTGCCTGCTGGTCTCAGTATTGGAGTAACCCCTAAACTGAAGAACTTCTGTTAAAGAAACAATAAAAATATTTTATATAAATCTACCTTTTAGGTATTTTTTTTTTCAACTCTACCTACTACTACTTAAAAAAGATATGTCTGTGTCAGTTTCTTCATTTGATTAGGTTTTACACTGATACTTCATAGTAAGCATTTGGAAAAGCGATTCTCCAGTAATATTTGCAAGTACAGAGCTGTCTGGGTCTCTTGGAGCTGGGAATGAATTCCAAGCCCCTATAGGACTCTCAAGCCTCTTAACCAGAGCATCTTTATTAATCAAAGAGATATAAAGTAGACAGCTTGACACAGAAAGCCCAGCTGAATGCCACAGAAACACATATTTGCTTTCCTACAGTTGGCTGTTTGAACTTGCTCAGGTTTAGAAAATGAAAACAAATTCTAGAAGCAAAGGGAAAAGGAAGCAGCCAGAAAGAATAAATACATGCTCTATGCCTATGGCCTCCTCAACCACTAAAGAATTTTTCATTCCCCACTTTGCTTTTCAAAGTACAGAAATTGGGCATGTCCCAGTCAAAGTGACTCACCACAAGATAAGCAGGCAGGGGAAAAATGGCAAAAGCCCCAGACATCAGGACATGCTCTTGCTTCCAAGGCAAGACACATCAACCCTCCAGGAAAAGCAAAAGAGGC
>JAWWTY010000010.1:22459247-22494758 GCA_035222235.1 Margarornis squamiger
CCTCCTTACCCTCCCTGGCCACACCTGGGGCTGCCCCAGCCCCTCCTTACCCTCCCTGGCCACACCTGGGGCTGCCCCAGCCCCTCCTTACCCTCCCTGGCCACACCTGGGGCTGCCCTGCACGGGAGGCAAGGGGGGTGGAGACGCCCCAGATGGGCAAAATGCTTTGAGGGCTGAACACGAGCCTGTGTGTTTTCAAGTCTGGCAACAACCGGCAGTCACTGATATTTCCTTGGGGCTCCCAGGAAGGAGCCCTGAAATACTGGTTACTTTTATGAGCTCCAGCAGGAACAGCCTCACATGAAGCCAGTGGAAATGCTCTCAAACACATTCCACATTATGGCTTACCTGATCTACAGAGCAGGCAGTGAACCGTAATTATATATGTCACAAAACACTAAATGCATGAGCACATGCTCATTGCTATGTATGGAAGGAGTAGTCCCTACTCAACTGCCACCTTTGAGAGCAGGTACTGCCTAATCCTTACTTAAACCCTAGTTCCTTCCTCTCCTGCAGGATGCAGGCTCACTCTACCTTTCAGAAAATTCACTTATTTCACTGACTTCTGCATGGGCTTAGTCCAGGAGAGTCAATCTGGACTGGAAATTCCTTCTGGACTGCATGCTGTGTCAAGTCTTGTACAGTAGAACATGGGGTAATTAAAAGGAGCAGATAGTTTTGACTGAAAGGCAATGAAACCCGAGCCTTGAAAGGGGCAGGGAAGGATTCATTTGTAAGAAGCTCTGCTATGATAAGAAGCTCACAATAAGCAGGTAGCCTGCAAAAGGATAACATGCTGTTGAATGCACTGCTCACTGTGCCAGGCATGCTGAGAGCTGCAAAGGCTTTGTGGCCCTCACAGAGAATGTATGTGGAACAGAACAGATCCATGTCCAATCTATCACTTCTTCATTTGCAATTCCAAAGCAACCAGGTCTGGCACCCCACACCTTCTACCAGCAGCCACAGATGAACGTGACTACTGAAAACAGTCCACACGTACGCATGGACTTTAACTCCTGAACAAAAGCATGGAAGCAGGCTCTTTTCTGCAGTTTCACAATGAAAACTCTTGCTGTGGGGGCCATCGGGACTGCCCAGCTTGATCCCTAGAGCCTACCCTCTCCAGGCTCTCCCACCCATGTCCTCTCCTACCCATACCCACAGGGACAGCTGCTGCCCACAGCTTCCTCAGGCTCGCACCACACTACTTCTCTTTCCTTCCCTCTTCTCAACTCTTTCTCCTCTATTCATGATATTCAAACCTGTTGCTTCCATCAAACTGTCCCCTATCACATCATGCCACCTGCCCAACTGACCTTCCTTAAGTCACCCAGGCCTCCTCCTGCCTTACAAAAAGTGATTCAGTCAGGTTCTAATATGCTCTATCTGGAGTGGCAATCAGAACTCAGAATTTTCTGTGTATAATTGCCTCTGAAACTCCAAGCTGTAGTTTCAAATCTTCACTTGTGTGAAATAAAGTATAACCTTGGAAAGCTTTTACTCAAAGAAACTAATATTTTGTACACTTATAAAAACCTCAGTTCATAACAGAAGAAAGTTTAGAGGGAGGAGAAAGAACGGTCCATCAGGAGATGATAGTAAATCTGACAAGAGACAGAAATTCCAGGATCAAAGAGAGAACTTCATTGCATTAGGAAAAGTGACTAATTAACTCATGCTTCATGCACCCTAATGGAGTTTGAGAGTTCAGTCTGCCCCATCAGTGTCATCGAATCATTGTCCCCACAAAATTATGGCTCATTGCCTGCTCTGTAGATTAGGAAAGCATGATAGAATACTTGGGTATTTAAACAGGGTGACAATAATTTTAAAGAGCAATTCTGTATCTTTTACATGCCCCAACAGGCCATTTTCAAAAATGCTTTGAGGAAAACCTTTTGAAGTTAGTAACATTCACTTTGGGGGGGGGGAATAAACGTAGATCTGATAAGAGCCAGCTCTCATTTGTTCCTAACGAGGCAAGTTTGCAGGTCCTCACACCATCAACAGCGAGAAACTCGTCTTACCTTACTGTTAAAAATCACCCATTATGGCAGAGCCCAGGAGTGAGGCAAAACCTATTTTCCTTTCTCTTCGTCTACAGCGTTCTGAGGCAGGAGCTCAGTGTGTTCTGTGTTCTTATGGCACAACAAGGGCATACCTGCTCAACAAGGATACAAATGCCACAGCCCTTCAAAATAACATGACCCATGAAACCCTGCAGCATTTATTAGTATCCAAACCCAAGACATGGTGGGTACTTTTGTTGTTTCAGTCTCTTTTGTTGTTTTTGTTTAAGCCAGAAGCTCTGTAGAGAAAACAACCGAGTTCTTAAACAGATGAGAAAGGCACAGTGACCTCCTAGGTCAGTGTTTTAAGCAACTTTCCATGGAATTCTTTATTACCACAGCACCACTTAACAATATGAAGGACCTTAAGAAATATGATAGGTGGAATAATTTGGCACATACTCATCGTTTAAATTGAAGCTCCCTGATGTGGTTGACGAGCCAGATGTGCCTGCAGCAATCAAGATGGCAAGGAGAGCAAAACAGAGTAAAGGAGAGAAGAGGCTGGTAATTAATCAAGACCACCTTTCCATTTATTTTGTCATGGAGCATCATCTCTGTCAGCAGGCTGTGCATCAGCCTGCTTTAGCATATTTCCAATCAACTGTAGCTGACACTGTCCCCGTGCTGTTTACAAACAGTATTGCAGAGTGTCTTGGTTTAAGGACAATATGTTCAGGAGGTGGAACCTCTGATGAGGTAAAACCACCCTTCTCTTCTGCCTATTTCCCTTCCCCCAAAATATTGACCAATTTTTTTAAGTTACTAGGAGTCTGAATGAAGGAGGGAAAAAAGATGACAATTTCACTAAAAAAAAATAAAGAACAAAATAGAACAAACCAAAGCAAACAATAACCGAACAGATGTCACCTAGCTACTCCCTCCCCTTTGGTTAAAATGAGAAGAACCTGGAAGAATATTTTGTTCAAAGAAAAAAAGTCCCAGTGCCACCAGGACAGCATCACTGATCCTGACAGAAACCCCATGCTGTGACAGTGATGGAACCAGAGAACACCCGGGCTGGGCACCTGCGTGACAAGGGACGTTCTGGGACAGAACTGCAGAGACAGCAGTGCAGATCACAGTGGAGAGCATGTGGTGTGACAGCGATGGAACCAGAGTGGCACCGGGAACTCCTCGGTGCCTGGGGCAGGAGCCAAAGCAATGGGAACTCCTGCCCGGCAGGAAGACTGTGGCAAAAGGAAATGGCAGTGACAGGAACATCTCAGAGTGCCCAGGGCAGGAGCCATGCTGGGAAGTCCTGGCAGTGGTCCTGTTTCAGTACCCACTCCTGGAAAAACAGAGAGAGAACAAGTTCCAGAAATGCCTGGGGGGGTCTTCTCCTCTCCTCCCTAAGTTCTTGTGGGGTTTCACCCCAAGGATCCCCTTCCCCCACCTTCCCCTGGCGCAGCCCAGAGAAGTGGGGGGTGGTCTCTCATGCTTCTAAAACTGTATGATGACATGATAAACATTCAACAACAAAAAAATCTTCCTCATTTAACTAAACTGTAACACAGTGTCTCGAGAACAGCAACTATGGGCACCTCTTGGCTTCTGCTCTTCTCCACTATTTCACACTGAAACCTGCATTGGGTTTCCTTCATGTAATCCAGGATTAATGTGTCAGAAATGGTCCTTTATAGCAATGTCTGGATGTGCTGCCTTTCTGTCACCTCCCATCTTGTACCAAGTGAAGCAAGTGACACTTAAGAAAGAACCCATTCTTGCCCCAGCCTCTGCCTGCAGAAGGTGGTAGATATCTTTTGGAGGTGGTTCAGAGCATGGAAGAAGCAATGTACTCCTCTTCAAGGGCATGAAGGAAAGGGAGGTCACAATCTCTCTACAGTTACTGAAGTTCCAGCATAAGAGCTCCTGGGTTTCAGTGATGGTGTTTTTCTTGCCAGCACAAAAGAGCACAAGAGCTTTGGATTCCATCCTACCCTCGAAAAGCCTGACACAGTTTGGCAACCACCAGCTTGTCTGTCTTTATCCTGTTATGCTCATCCTCTGCAGCTCTTGCCCACCAGCTTTCCAAACATTGCAGCATCATTTCAGTCACAGAAACTTGTGCCTTAAATACCGAAGGTAATATATGACTGAATCTATGGAAGTGCAGAAAGCATTTGACACCTTGCAGGCAAAGGTCCTCCCATAAGGCATCTGTGCTTAAAAAAACCCCAAAGAGAACATCAGTATGAGAAGAAGGGCTGAGGGAGAAACACCATGGACTAGAAAAAAGATTTTGGAGAGGGAGAAACACACCTAAGCACTTTTAACACACAAAAGGCAGCTGGACTACCTAAGAAGTGAATGATAGAGGCAAGGGCTGCTGTAAGGAACACACCACTTCCCATCTACTACCTTTCCATCCCACCTCCCCATCCAAGAAGATGGGTGCCTCACAAACTCTCATTTCCAGTTCCTTTGAGTTTTGGCTAATCCAGACCTGCAGGCCACCTTTACGAAGAACAGGGAAGAAAGATGAAACAATTTGTTTTCACAAAGAAACCACAGAGGGTGGTGGGGGGAAAAATAACCCACAACTCACAACCAAAAGTATGACAACTAATGAGATTCCCAAACACAGAGAAAACAAACAAAAAAAAGAAATATGCTGATGTAGTTTGCAATTCTAGGCCTGCCACAGATGTTACAGGCACTATGAATTGTAAGTGCTTCTACTTAATAAAGTTCTTTTCCCTTGTCAAGAAGACTAAAATATACACAAAAGAGTGGACCTAGAGCAGAAAGGCCTTAACAAGCAACTGCCAACAAATGGCAGATCAATAATGAGGAGACAGTAAAGCCTTGTTTAATGGCATGCAAGCAGAAAGCTTTATCTGATGCTGTAATTGCTCCTCCCAACACTGCCCCTGCAGATGTATGGTTTGATTTTCTTGTGAAAGTCCTTAAATGTATATATAAGAAGCTCAGACAACACGAACACCTCTGTAGAGCTTAGCTGGCGGGCCAGCAGCCATCCTTGCTGGGGGACATTGTAGTACCACACACAGCCCATGCCACAAAGCTCAGCTTGGCCAGAGTTTTAGCCCACTGAGGCATGTCCCTGTCTCTGCGTGCTGCCTTGGCAGAGTTGATCCTGGGTTTGTTCCTCACTGGAGAAGGCAGCCATGCCAGTGCCTTTCACTGCCCGTGGCATGGCACACAGCACTAGCCAGAACAGAGGCAGACAGGCAGATGGATGGTAAAAACAACCTCTAAATTATTAGGTCACTGCAAAGAAGAAGAAAAAAAAAGCCTGACTATATGCTCAGATTGAACATTGATTCCAAAAGGTTATGGATGTCTCTCTGTAAGGGTAACACACAAGAACTACAGAGCAGGCCATGCCCACCAAGACCAGGGCTTCAGCCAGCACTCTGGCCCCCTATTTTATATACTTTCCTGTGACAATCTTTACAAGTGGTGGAGCAAAATCATTTGCCTCACAACAGTATTCAGAAAGAAATGCATGGAAAACTATGCAGAACAGTTGTGATAAAAGCTCCAGTGACAACATCAGGTAGGATCCTATCAAGAGTTTCTCCTCAAACAGGACCACTGTCTCTATTTTCACCCCCAAACCAACAAAATGTTGGTCATTTTAGCTGCTTCAGAAGGCCAGACTGCCCTCAAAACAGAAGACCACATACTCTTTAATTCTTTGCAGTCACATCACCCTTGAGCAAAATCTAACAAAGAGCAGATCTCTCAATCCAGAAGGTTGTGCATCCCTCCCAGCGACACAGTGTTCCAAGAGCCAGGTTGTCCAGCCTGGCTGTTAACTAGCTCCAGTAGCAACATGGCTTTAGTATTTCCAGGAACACAAAAGGTCTGATTGTGCATTAACTTGGTAAAATTTAAAAGCCTTCACTAAGTTGTGGCTAATTGGCATCAGTTTATAAATTCTCACTTATCATCAAAACATTTGATACTAAGGAAGGAAAAGAACATATGATCAGTGGAAATAAATACTGATGGGGGCTGTTGTATGTAAAACATCTGAGCATTCACCAATTTGGCTGCGAGCTCTTGTTCAGGAAAAATGTCTGGCAATAATTATATGATCCCAAAGTAAGGGCTCTACAGGGAAGTTATTTACAGTCTCATAAAGGCCAGATGATTTATACATGTTGTCATTGCCTTGCCAGAGAACTGATGCCTGATGACCACATAGTCATTGCATGATCAGGTATCCAGACTGAATTAACTACATTGGGCTGCATGGAATTTCTTTACCATTTACAGCACAACTGAGTATAACATTTGGTTTAAATCAATAAAAAGAAGGAGCTTTTAAATGGAATCCAGTAAGAACTAGAATATGTTAAAGCCACATGAAGTAAATGTTTATTATTTGTCACTATTACTCATTTGTTGCCCAAACATCTGGATTCCATAACCATTATTAGTGGGGAGAGCAAAATAAATATATAAATAACACTTAGTTCATTAAACATTTGCAAAGCACTGCTATCCCTCATCTATTCCCAGCTCATGGAGGACAGGTATTCAACTTTTCCCTTGAGCTGTTGGCTGGATATTGATGAAAAAGCATCTCAGTTCTGTAACTCCCTGTGCAAAGGTCACAAGATCCCTGACTGAGATATTGCGTGCCCTCCATCCTGGGGACAGACCTTCTGCAGAGCAGGACTATGGAGCAGTCAAGAGTAAGGCAGGGACGTGAAAGCACTCAAAAGCAGAAAAGCAGAGAGAGAGAGAAATGAGTAAATTTATGTTGGACAAAGAATTTCTAAGCCCTAAGAAACAGTATCACGCACCAAAGCTCCCGAATATGCTAAAGTATAATGTGATTAATAAATAGATACCAAAAATCTTATTCATTTTAGGCATATGGATTGCAAAATATGAAAGCATGAGTTCTTTTGCAAGCCACTTACTTCCCAGATCAATTAAAGCACACAAGGCCTTACTAGAGAAGCCTTCCTCACTTGAATCTCTGATTGCTTTAAGAGATGTATTGCAATGGTCTATTAAATGCTGCTGAATTCAAGAATATTTCATTAGTTTTAATTTGAAGCTTATGAAATAACAACTGTAGTAAAACTCAAACTGCCTTACTGTTAAACCCACAATATATATTTCTTTGAGTTTATGTATGAACATGTCTTAGTTTCGCCCTGAGAACAGAGGGTCTAAGCTGATGTGCTCAACTCAATCACAAACATTTCCAGCTGCAAAAAGCCCAGAATCTTACTTTTTCTGCATATGGATTTATTTACATCCCTACTCTAAGTGCCACTGAAGTACTGCATCACAAAGTGTTATGAACTGCAAGGCATGGGACTCACCTGAAATCTGCCCCCTTTTACAAAATCCATAGAAACACACAGTCACTACTAGATATACATCTAACTATGCAGGAACTTCCATCCCTCTTTCTGCTCTGTGACAAACAAGCAGTTCAGCATTATGTGGATTCTCAGCAAGGCAAAAGGAACCTGTATGACCCAAAGGTCAGAGAATATCACAGAATATGCCAAGTTGGAAGGGATCTACAAGGATCATCATGTTTAACCCCTAGCCCTGCACAGGAGCATCCCCAAAAGTCACACCCTGTGCCTGAGAGTATCATCCAAACACTTCTTGAGCTCTGTCAGCCTTGGTGCTGTGACCATTGCCCTGGGGAGCCTGGTCAATGTTCAACCACCCTCTGAGTGATGAACCTTTTTCTAATATCTAACCTAAACCTGCCCTGACACAACTCCAGGCCATTCCATCAGGTTCTGTCACTAGTCCCCAGAGAGAAGAGATCAGTCCCTGCCCCTCACAAGGAAGTTGTAACTGCAATGAGGTCTCCCCTCAGTCTCCTCTTCTCCAGCTGAACACACCAAGTGCCCTCAGCTGCTCCTCACAGGCCTTCCCCTCGTGGTCTTTCACCATCTCTGTCACCTTCCTCTGGACACTCTCTAATGGCTTTATCCCCTCCTTACAATGTGTCCCCCCAGACTGCTCCAGTATTCCCGGTGAGGCTGCCCCAGTGCAGAGCAGAGCAGGACAATCCCCTCCCTCACCCAGCAATGCTTTGCCTGATGCCCCCCAGGACAGGGATGTCCCTCCTGGCTCCAGGCACTGCTGACTCGTGGCCAACTGGCCATCAACCAGGACTTCCAGGTCCCTTTCCATGGCACTGCTTTCCAGCATCTCATTCCCCAGTCTGTCCATACATCTGGGGTTGCCTGGTTCCATAAAGTTGCCATCCAGGTTCTTTTAGGAATCGTCTGCCCTGGGTTGTACCAGCTGTACCATTTTTGGCAAGCTGAAGTCCCCCACAAGGACAAGAGCAATTGACTTGGAAGTGTCCCTTAGTTTCTCAAAGAATAACTCATTGGTGTCATCATTCTGGCTGGGAGGTCTATAGCAGACTCCCACAATGACATCAGCATTATTTGTTTGCCCAGAGGCTCCCAACTGTGCCATTGCCAACTGTGAGCTCCAGGCATTCTAACCCTTCTGTTACATACAATGCCATTCCTTCTCCTCTTCTTCCCTGCCTGCTGCTCATGAAGAGCCTGCAACCATCCAACAGAGCACTCCAGTCACAGGACTCATCCCACCAGCTTTCACTTTGCCAGTGATGTCAGATCTCTGAAACTGGGCCAAAGCTACGAGCTCCACTTGTTTATAATCAATCAATGTAGAAAACCTTTGTCATTTCAGTGTTAAAGAAGTCTTGCTCTACTTTTCCTCCTCCAGTAAAGTGGCAAGAAAGAGGTTATTAAAGAGTTAAAGTAACCCTGTGTAGGTTAGTAAGCCAGAGAAGCAAAACACAGCCTCTGACGAGCTCAGTGTCACCTCCTCTGACATGGTACAGTCAGGATCATCTTTTTCATTCAGGAAAAGCAGGCTGCCACCTGGGGCAGCAGAACAGCCAGGGGCTGCTTAATGTTAGGGGAACAGCAGGATGTAAAGGAGGGCACTCTGCAATTAACCTGAGGCAGCACATCGCCCAGAGGCAGCCCTGGATAATGTAAAATGACCAGATATAATAGAAACAGCAACATCCTGGACTCAAACATAAGGAAACTGAATAATCATCAGTGTGACCAAGAAAAAAACACCCCAAACTCTGGAGGTCATCCCCTCAGCAACTCATTTCTCTGCTTGTTTTACACTCCTCCAAGAATCCTTTCTGCTCTTTTCCCCTTTTGCAATAGCAGAACCCTTACTTGCACATAGTTGCTGGCTATGCTTCCTTCTCTCCTTTTCCCAGAGGCTTCCACTGAGAGGAAGAAACATATTAAAGATGGTGCAGAAAGACCACATGCAAATGAAAGCAATTTGCCAGCACACACTTCTTGTACCAGGCTTTTGAGAAGGCAAAGGAGGAGACAAACAGCAGTTTCAAATAAGCACAGCACAGGACCCCACACAGTAGGACAGGCTGGGAATGAAGGGACTGAAGACAGAAAGTTGCTCTGGCAGCTCAGCTGAGGAATGGTCACGGTCATGGCAAGAGGCAGCACTGGAGGGTGGGACAGAAGAGCTCCTGGGGGACCAGAACAGCTGGGAGGGACTGACTGCAGGGCTGTGCCTTCCCCTGGCCACGGGACAACAGGTGGACCTCCTTAAGACCACAGGTGAAGCCCCTCAGGATCACAGGTGTTCCCCTCACTCACACTGTCACTCACCTGAGCTCTGGACTACCCCTCTGACATGTCTGGTGGAAAGTGTGAGCTGCAATCATGCTTGGATAAAATCACAGTGTTATTACTTGCTACACTTGCATAAATATCTCACCGTTCTCACTTAGGATAGTGTGAAACACTTGTATCATCACTGTCTTATCCCGAACTCACTTCCATTGGACCAACCAGGCACAAGGCTCAGTATAGTGACTGCAGAACATTTGCACACAACACACTTGCTGAAAGTAATTCTGAAACAACAACAAAAAGCCCCCCTGTTAATTATTCTGTAATATCTGGTAAAACAACCTCCATTTATTGCCTGTAAATCTGCTCATTGCAGTGACTTTGAAAGAAACCCTAAGAGGACTGTACAGTATCAAGGGTAATTAATTTTTAAAAGATGATAGGTTTTAGGAGGTCTAAGGTTTTTGGCAATGTTGGCTCAAATGTAACAATAGGAATGAACAGACTGCAGTTTCTGCTCAAATATTTCTTGTTAGGAGTCTGGTTTTGTAGCAGAAAACAAATATTCTCCATCAACTCCACTGGCAGCTTTATCTCTCTGTAATACACAGGCAAGACATATTAAACTGAAACAGCATCCAAAGGCCAATTCAAGGATAACACACACACACCAGATGCTCGATTTTAGGGTTTATTTCATCTGCTAACATTCATTCTTGATCTAGACAAAAACAATTTTGATGATTTTCAATTCAATTTTTCTCGTGGAAGAAAAGAAAAAAAACCTTTTAACACTTTTTGTAAGATGCTATAAATAAATATATAAAGCTTTAAGTGTTACTTGTCTCAAGTTAAACAGTTGCCTTTTATTTTTTGTTGTTTTTAAGTTCCTGAAGTGGGGGGGGAAAGTGCAAACCATACACATTCAGCTAAGTGGAATGACTCCAGCCACAACCACTTTCTGAGAAGCTGAATCTGCTTGATTTACAATATGGAGGATGGAAGGAAAGTGGGGGACAGTTGTAATTTTTTACCCTCAATCACACAACTCCTAGAAGAACAAGAAAGAAGAGAGGAAGAAAAAGAAAATCCTGCCTGCATTGCCCCTTCCCTGCTCTGTGCAGATTGTGCAGCAGAAAGGAAAGAAGAGACAATATAAGCAAAGCCTCAGATGAAAAGAAAAATAAAATCAGATACCAGTAGAGATGGAGAAAAATCCTGTGGCTATTGTGTGTTTGCCTGGCAGACTATACATAAACACAGAGGAACTTCACATTGAGAGAGGATGGGGATTTTTGTCTTGTCCTTAGGAAAAAAAAAGATTAAAAGGGGCAATAAAAATAAGTTAAATCATATTCCAATATGTACAAAACAAATCATGGTCAGTAAACCCTTTGAATATAACACTATTAATTATAGTACAACTCTCTCAATCCAGTCTGCAGAACCGACACCCGGGGGAAAATGGGAAGGAGTTGTGGGGCTTTGAGGAGACTCATTTGCAAATCTTGCTTTTTTTCAGCTTGCATGGCAAAGAATTACATAGAAAACTGGCTGCAGCCAGGATGACACAGGCTTTAACACCCATGTGCTTATCAGGGCTGCATTCACCTTGGCAGAAGTCCTGTGGCTGGGCTAAAACAAACAGCCATGGGTAGCTGGGACTGGGTGCGCAGGCACGAGCTCTGCTGCACCCTGGTTTACCTGAGCTGCTGCTCACTGGCCTGTGCTATAAAGGCTTGGCTCTGCTTCTGAAGAGGCAGCAAATCCTGCGTTCAATTCTGACTCTGGAACATGATCTGCTAATACTAGTGAAAACAAGAACAAAAAGAGAATGCAGTCAGCCCTGTGATTTGAATACAGCAGGTAGAGTCACTTGCATTCCAAGCTATACCCCTGGGAATACAACATTTAGCACAGTTTGGGTGGTGAATTCCTGTACCATTATAGCTTTTGGTGATGTTAGAAAAAAAAAATCTATGGAATAGGAGGGATTCTGAGTAACTCTAAACACCAGTGAGGAGCTAGAAAAGCTTTTCATCCCAGGACAAGAATAGGGGCCAGGCCCCGGGCTGTAATGTTAGTCATTACCTGGGGTAGCTGTCCAGTGATCTCTATGAAATGACTTGATGAGCTCAGAATGAAAACTTCCTAATTGTCTGTACTGTTACTGTGGTGTCCTCCTACCCTGCTCATACTCTCAGCAACTGCACTGCTCTTTCCTGCTCTAACAGGACAGTCCTGCTAGAGAGGATGCAGAAGCTTGTTGCGATCTTCCTTATGCTGCTTCCATTCCCATCCCACTTTTGTAAGTAAGGGACTATGGGGTGCAAAAACATCAATCTGAAGAGCTCCTCATTTATTCCAAAATGTTGGGCATGAAGGGAGAAATTCAGACAAGCCAGAAATTCACTTTGCTAAAGTTTTTGTTTTGTTTTGTTTTTTGTTTTTTTTTTTTTTACTCCTGTGACAGTCTGAGCTAGTAACCTTACCAGTCAATTGTGCATTTTGTGAGCCATGCAGGGTACAAGATGGCACCTGTCTGGAGAAGCCTGGAGGAGATAAACTCCTTCAAGAGAGCTAGCTGGGATGAGACAGATCTGCAATAAAAAGGTTTCTTCAGCAACAATATCCACCAAGAAGTGAAGTTTACACTGTTTAGGGGACTAAACCCGAGGAAGCTCTTACCACTGCAGTGTGTCTTGGCCTTTCCACCTCCCAGAGCAGGAATGGAGTCTGCTGGGAAATCCCCACTCAGAGCCCCATCCTCATTTGCAGATGTACAGGGTTGCAGAGCCCAGGGGCCATTGCCTTTGGCATGGTACCTTAGCACTGCCTGCCCAAACTGCTCACTCCCACTAACACTGCCCACTGCATAAACCCTCAGAAACATCTTATACAGCCCCAGCTTCTGCAAGGGCTTTCCAGGGTGTATCCCTGGAACCACTGTGGTGTGGATGAGCATCTTCTTATGTAAAATCTGAATTGAAGGGGAACTGGCTCACCAAATCTCTTAGAGACAGGTCACAATCCTCCATTTGCCATCAGCATTCCCAGCACTCACCTAACCTGACCTGGATCCTGATGCATTAACCTGAAGAAACACTTCTTGTGGTGAAGATGATGTTGGTGTGTCTGTAAGTCACAGGAAAAACATTTTGGAAGAAAGGGGCAGATACTGAACATGAATGTACTACCTTGCCACTACTTCTGCCAGAGTGCCTTAAAGCTGTTGCTCTCCATCCATTTTAAAACTACACACACATTTTTCATGTTACTGTAGCATCAAATTATCAGTCCTAAAAATAAAAGAAATGATACCACTTCAAACTGTGGTACATATAAACCACAAAAAACTACATTCACATTATGTTGAAAAAGTTCCCTTGAACCCACTAAAGGAGGAAAATAGTGCCAGGTACATCCTGCAACCCATGCTCTGGTACACAGCACTTAGAATAAATTAACACATGGCCTACAGACATAACCAGACCAGCACAACAGCCATGGTGAGGAATGGCTTTTGGGTAATTCTCTTCCATTATTTAGGATCTGTTTCAAAGTGCCCAATACTTTTCATACTTTGGCGTACCTTTTTAGAATCTGTAAATGTTATTCCCAATGTACAGGTGGAGAAACTGAGGCATTTGCTGGGTGCAGGATTCAAATCTAGAAGCTTCTGCCTCAGTGCTAAGTGAGGCTAGCCCCCCTTTTGTGAGTTGAAGTGTAACTGTTAACAAGACAGTTTCCAATATAGTTTCATTTCGTTTGCTTGTTACTGCAGTACATTACAAAGAGAATGTTGGAACAAGGTCTTCTACTGACATGCTTCTAAGGTCAGAGGCTGCCTCTGATTTAGACAACCCTGCAGAGAGATCCATTAACATCCAGCTGGTTACTCAGAGCCCGTAGCACGGAAAGAGCTCGGGCAGACACAGCCTAATCACGACACAGTCCCGATAATGCGATGCGAACAGGGAATAGCTGCAGTAACCACCTGTGTGCTATGGATCCATAATGCAGGATGCACAGTGAAAAGCCTTTGGGGAAAGCTGGAAACTGTGCATATAAAACAGTTGCTTTTTATATCTTATGTATTGGTTTTGTGGGTAAACAGTCACATTTTTAAAATTACCTTTTTTGTTTAGTTACAGCAACACATAAAAGCACTGGGAACTAGCAGACATAGCTTCTCCCAGTCTTGGAAGTAAGAGATGAGCAAATGGAGTTGTAATACCTTCTGCCCCCAAGCCAACCACCAAATACTATTTCATTTTGCTTCCCATTTTTCATCTAGAAGGAAACAGGGGCCATTTTGCAGCAGAAGCACTTACACAACCTTAAAGACATCAACTCCACCAGCACATCCTGGTACCAGCCAAGGCCATGAGCAACAAAGTTCTGCTGTGCCTGAAGACAGGCAAGTATGTGCTTGGGCACTTTGCAGCAGCAGGATGCAGACCTGACCAAAATCCATCTGAAATCAATAGGAAAGATATCCTTTGATTTTGGTAGACCTTGGCTCAGGGCTGTAACAGGACTGTATTTGAGCCCAAAGTGCTGTTTGGATTTTCAGTTGTCAAGTTTTTAGTAGTTTTTACTCTTCTGGAGAAGAACATCTCTAGAAGTAGTAACGTGTATCCCCCAGGGTGTCCACAGAGGAACAAAGCAGCCCCTCTTTTGCAAAACTCAGTCTGAATTTGAAACTGTTGAAAACAGTGTATAGAGGCAGAGAGAGAATTAAAATACAAACCAAGCAGCACTTCAGTGGATTTGTGTGATGGGAAAGGGACACTGTAAAAATGATACATTAAAACTGAATGCATCAGCTCTCTGCCTCTCCTCCAGTGATTTCAATGCCATATTTGATTTGCAGTTAACACAGCCTTTGAAAATCAAATCATATTCCATTTGGTTCAGAGTTTGCCCTAAACAATAGCTGCTTCAGGTCTTACAGGCTGAGCAATAACGGGGTGAGACATGAACCAGGCAAAAACTACTTCATTTCCATGCTTCTAGCCAAACAGAAAAGTGCTTGCAACAGCAAAAAAATAAGCCATATTTTAATTTGGTGAGTGGGAAGAGGAATTAGAGAAGTCATTGTTGTTCTATGACTCAAAAGTCAGTAAGCAGAACCTGGTTAGACTGTCCCCACACTGAAGGATTAAACTTACATGAGCCTCTAAAAGACAGCATTGAAAGAGTTCTGCTTTGAGAGTGGTCTGAGACTAAAAAAACATTATCCATGATTCCCCTTTCCAGTTTTATGAACACAGCTTGTTCATTTAAAGTAAGATCTGCAGAACAGGCACCCTGCCAAAAGACAATGTGCACCGTGTCATAATTAATTCAGACCCACAGTCAGAAATTTTCACAGCTCTGGATCTGGAAGAGAGCTCCATCCTGTTCCCACTTAAATCAGTTCTAGTGACTTCACTGGAAGCAAGCTGATGGCCATTACCTCTTGATAAAAGCAAGTAAAAATAACTGTAAAAATACAGATAGGGTACAACTGTATGCTTATTCTGGGTCAGTATTTCACAAAGCAACAAACAAAACAAAATCATGCCCTCTTCATATTCCCATTAATGACTGATCATTTGCAGGGTCTTCCCTGAACCTTGTGCAGATTTATGAGGGAGTATTTAAATTCTTCTTCCTTTTTCTTAGTATGTAGGATAGGGTTTTCATGTGCTGTTAACACATAATACTGATGATGGCACAAGCAGCACTGGTGGAGGGTGACAGGATGGCATGTGAATGCATGTTTGAGCCTATGTGGAATTTGGTTGGCTTTTAACTTCTTTTGGGACTTGTCTGGGAAACAAATCTGGGAGCTCTGTGCATGAATTCCCCATTATTTTTGTGATGAAGTTGAGTCTGTATATGTGATACCAGTGCAATGTATCAAAACCATGGTGCTAAGTACATATCCCAGGCCATAGACAATTTGCTTTAATGTTTCTCATCCTCCAGCTGTTTTTCTTCTTTTGTTTTAACGGTGCTCCACCTTCTGGCAGTGGCTGCCACCTGAAACACTGTGACCACCTGTGTGCTCAGATCAGCCTGACAGGAGAGTCCATCCTCAATCAGTCACCATTAGCAGTTACTTACAAACAATGCAATTCCTATCCCGCCTCCCACACAAGAGAAAACCTCGGGTTTCTTGGTTTTTAATTATGTATCTTTATATCATTATGCTCAGGGGATAAACAGATTTTTCAAAATTCTACTTCTGCCATTTGTGTTTGAATTGTGAGGATAAGAAACATTCTTTTGTATTTGGCCTTACGAGTGGGTAACTGCATTTGTGCATTTTTTTACCTCTGCATTAGAATGTTGACCCTTTTTTTTATTTTTATGTATTTATTGTTTTTTTAAGAATCTCATTGGTCTTGTAAGAAACAGTAAAAAGACCCTATGCTTAAGGAAGCAATCTATCTTCTGTTTTACAGACTTGCTTTTAAATAAAATATTTCTTGCTGTTTTTGTAATTTTACTTCCATGATCTCTTATACGGAAACCCTAGAATATCATTAATATAAAAGTCTGCCTGGGCTACCACTTCTCTATAATATGGCTCATGTAGTCCTCAGTGGGCAAACGTCCTTGCTCTTCGGTCTCTTCCTTGGGAAGTGCTTCATTGGACCGGTGAAGAAGCCTCTCTTCCCGATTCTTTATCCTCTGCTCCATCCTCTCCAGCTGCCGTTTGTACTGGTAGCGCTGTTGGAAGAGGTCCTTTGCATAGTCATAGAGCTGCATGTCCAAGTCATTGAGCTCTTCGATCCTCCGGATAGTGTCATTATCCACCTCCACCCCTCCTGCCCTGGTGCTGTTGTACTGCATAAAGGGCCGGATAAATTTCAGGTTAAAAGTTCTCTCAAACAGGTATTGAGTCTTTCTCTGAAATTCTGTCAGGCCAAAGAAGGCCATGTCTTTGAGGTTTTTTTTTGCACTCTCCAGCAGGATCTGCGCTCGCTTGTTCTCTGGGATGAAGGACATGTTGTAGCAGCCCACTAAGCTCAGGTCAGCCAACATCCTCACTTGACGGTTGTTGGCCAGGTTGTACGGGCAATCCATGAACTCCTGCAGCGTGCAGCCTGACCAGTCTGTGCCTTCATAACATGATGGCAGCTCTTCAGGAGTTGGTGTCCTGCCGTCACACATGTGCAAGGAGGTCTTCCAAGTAGCTCCTCGTTGGACGTGACGCCATTCGCTGAGGTAACGAGATACAGGGTCTCTCAGCAGTGTAATGTAGTAAAATTTTCTACAAGAAGAAGAGAAAATAGAATAAATATTCTGCTAATAACAAGAAAGATGCTTGGCAAGCAGAGAACTATGGTGGACAGCAAAAAATGGTGAGTAAATCAACATCACAACATCCTTTCCACTGTACTCTTGGATTCTTTTCTTGCAATATCTCATGCGAAGGAGTCTGTGGAACATTAGACTCGTGGTCCTCTTTCTCACAGCCCAACATTTTAGACTTGCCAAGTCATAATGCTTTCACTGGGGCATCCACTTCCAGCAACAGACTGCAATGTCAGAACAAATTATCAGGAGTGAACCCATCTACCAACTTCAGCGCACAACTGTGACTCCAGGGACTGCCTGGCCTTTCACACCAGCCACTGTGTGCCCCCTGCATCAACCAGGACTTGCTCCATAGTACAGCCCGGCAGCCTGTCTGTTTATGAGCTGGGCCTATCACTTTCACTTCGTGCAGATGCTGACCAGGACACCTACTGCTTGATTGATCTGGCTGCCGAGCTGGAATCTGGGAGTCTGCAGTGAGCAGCAGGATAACACCACAGGAACATAAGTGAAACACAATGGGAAATCAGAAATGCAATATGCTTTGCAGAAAGAGAGGGCTAAGCTGACAACCAGCAACAGCAGCAATAATTTATGCCCATTTCAGCCAACCTGCCATCAAATCAAACACACTTCAGACAGACTTTTGACACAGGAGACTAAAAAGAAGGAAAAAGCAAGACAATCAGAAAGAACACACACAGTGACACGGGGCATTCTTGCTGTTCCAAGTATAATGAAGTCCCCAACAATACAAACGGTCCCTAGACCTGAAAACATGACCACAGTCCTGTACAGAGACCCACCGGCTTCAGCCCACCTGGAGCCTGGATAAAGTTCTGGGATTGACAGTGGTGACAGTGTGCAACAGCCCTCTCCAGACATAGGGAAATGAACCTTTTCTTCCCTTACTACCAGTAGCTTGAACTAAGGAGTCCCTGCATTTCTAGAAGGTGGAAATACCTCTACTTGCTGAAGCTGGTAGGGAATTAAACGCACACATGTTCCTGGTGCATGGAGATGTAATGCTGTGCGCAGACAGGAGCACCTTGCTTTGGCAGGTATTGCACACATGCTACTGGAAATTTTTTATATAGGGGTGGGGGAGGATCTACCTCCCCATCAAAAGTGCATCTTTGGACTGCTGTTCCAGCTCACTGCCCTGCCAGCATGGCTTGGGAACACCAAATGTGATGGCCATGGCGAGGGCACTGCACAGCTTTTTGAGGTGAAGAAAAAGTAAAAGTATTCTGCTTTGACTGACTTTAAACCACCCATGTTTTCCTAGAACCTTCAGTATTATTCTTTCTAGTAACCTAAATGACTGAAATAAGAGCAATTTAATTTAAAAAAAAATACATCAAAATCATTGCCCAGGAAGTTTGATATTAAGGAATGTTTGCTTTCCCAATTCATTGCTAACTTGCTGAAGGGTTGTTTCAAAGTAGTCAGTTTTGGTCTTTCCAACAATGGCAATGGATGTCCACTTCGGCTCCCAGTCCTCTCCTCCTTCCGTCTTCAGAACTAGGACTGGTACAAACATTTGCTATTTTTGGAAACTTTTCCATCTGTCTTCACAGCAAAAGTATCAGACTGTCTAGTAATACTGTCCAGTACGGTCTGTGTACAGGGAGAGGGGAGAAAGAAGGGGAGCAGAGTACGTAAGAGAAACACTTTCCTTAGATCTACTCTTTTTCATTCGTTTACCTTTCAGCCTGTAATGATTCCACTACCCTGACTGAGAGGCACCTATAGTTTATACAGACTAAGCTAAGAAACCCCTAACAGATGGGGATAAAATATGACAGTGGAAAGAAAAGGAAGGTAGTGATGAATGTCAGATGTTCAAGTGGCAGACATTGATGTTAAACACAACCAGCAGTTTTTGACCTATGAATTGCAGTGGATTTCTTATTTACACCAATGTAATCCAAAGACTGCATTTTTCCCTGAGCAGGTTGAAGCCTGTCATTATTTTGTGTCTTACAGAAGCAACTACAAGAAGCCCCAGTTTGGCCACGCAGTGCCAAGTCTCACTAGCCCTTCTGGACTCAACAAGCCTGAGCAAGAAAAATGGACATTCGAGTTAGTAAGATATTTTTCTTTTTCTTTCCACATGAAGCAGGGCAGAACAGCATCACTGCTCTCACAGGCTTCTCTTCTACATACCCATGGGGTTGTGATCCCCAAGGGGACATAGACAAGCAGAAGCCAAAGTCACACATCTGCCTTGTCTTGCGTTACTGTTCCTGGCAGTCCCAATATGAAAATCCACCTGAAGCTCCCTGAGGCACTTGCAGAGTTGCAGCTCAGACCTGCATGCAAGTGGCAGAGTTTTGTCCAAGGAAAGAATCCCTAGTGCATCTATTAAACAGAATAAAATAAAATAATGTTTTTGATAAACAACCCTGTATTAGAACTGAAGTTTCAGGGAGAACAAAATCCAATATTAGAAAGGTAGTGCAATCTTGTGACTGTAGTACACAACTGAATTCAGGAAACTTCAGTTTAAGTGCCCCCTCTGTCAAAATCAGCCTGTGTGCACCAGAAAAATCTCTCTCTCTGCCTCTGTTTCCCATGTGTAAGGGCTGACAATGTCTCCTTTGTCTGTTTTGGAAATTCAAAACATAACAACTTTTGGAGCAGGAGCCATCCCCTTCCATGATTATGCAAAGCCCCTGCTTCAGCATGGCTCGAGGTCAGGACAATAGTTAACTGGAGGCATATTTTCATGACACAGGCATCAGAGGCACTGCTGCCCCACAGGATTCCCACCCAGACTTCTCCTTCCCATTCTCACACAGTAGCACAAAGCAGCCTTAGTTTTGCCAGCAGAGGTTTTTTTGCAGGGCCATGCTGTAAATGCAGTCACTGAGCAGCTCTAGGTTAAAAATAACCCTTTCTTGCATGACTGAAGCCCCGTTTTAGTAATATTCTGTCTTAATTCCTCTCAGCAGGTTCCTCAGCTAATGAAGGGGAAATGCCACCTTTCCTCCTCTAAAAACCAGTTCCTTCTCCTTTGCTAAAAACCAGTCAACATAATTCTGATAAGGTGACAGATTCTAAATATGATACTATTCTTTCTATGCATTTCCATGCTTTCCTCCACTCTGATACACTTTTCTTACTTCCCACTGGGGGTCTCTAAAATCTGCCAAGAACTGCTTATTTGACTGTGTAATCCCCTACTCTCTGCTATGCTTAAAGGCTTCCCTCCCACACAGCCAAAATATCTAATTCTTTTACTTTTACAGGTTCTTCACTGAGTTGTTTCTTTTTCCCCTCACAGGAAAAGCAAAACCTGTAGCAAGTCCTTCTTGACTACTGTGATGGCCTTCCGTCAGATAAAGTAAAAAATACAGATAACCACTTTCAATCATAAATGCTTCATCTGCCTGCCCAGGAGGGGGAAGGGTAAGGAAGCTGCATAGGTCGACTTCAACTATATAATCCCAACCTGTCAAAGTAACATGTCCCCAGGCTATAATTTTTCTACTGATAATGAAATAAAAAAAACTTTCTGTGTCCTTGAACAGGGCATGCAGGTATGAGAAATACTGTTTTGTTTAAAAGAAGCAGTAGTGCCAAATTTATGGCTGACTTAAGGCATCCTTGTAAGTCAAGTCCACGTAATTATGCACTCCTCAAATGATTTGAGAGGATCCTTATTCCCTTCCTACTGGCTCTCACTGTAAATAGTTTATCACTGAAACAACCAGTGATTCTGTCTCCCACCAGTGAAATACAGATGTGCACCTGCCCTTAGTCTGCAGGGAGTGAGGGAGGAAGAACCAGAGCACTCAGCACCACCACTGTGACTACCTAAACCCTCACCTGACAGAGATGCTGAAGGAGACTGCCAGGTAAGGGTTATCTCCACTGAAAATAGACAGTGTATCCTTAAGGAACAGGTTCAGCAAGGACTTACAGGTAAGTCATAAGTACAGGTGAGTTAGTTGTCTCTAATGATGGATGAGCTGAGAATATTGCAGATGAAGGATTGTAAAGCATTTATATTCTCAAGTCATACTAAACATTACCTACAAATAACAGATGTATGAAAAACTGTTTTCCCCTTCTGCACAGAGAATAACCTTCTGCAACAGTGGGAAACTCTGGGATGCAGAACCCCCTCCAGCCAAACCCGCCACCTGGTTCAGTGAAAGCTGCTTCCTGGCTTATTTACCACCACTGAACTAAAGCCAGCCTTACCACTTTTAAAGCCCAGCCTTGGGAAGACTCCACATGCTTTCCTTCTTCCTCTACAGTCAGATTTCTTGCATAGCAAACACATCTCACTTAGAGATTGGAATTTAATATATGTACAATGATTACTTCCTTTGGTAGCAAATAGCCCTAATTTTCCTCAGTCTATTTCCTCTCATCTGGTGTTCATTTAGACTCTTCCTGCATTTCACACACAATAAACTCTTCAGTCCTTTAAAAGTCACAGAAATGGAAAGAAAACCCCAAACAAACAAATGAAGAAAACAAACACATCTCTTCTGTCCCCTATCTTTAAATAAAGGTTGCAACACAAAACCCCCAAAGCCAAGAAACTGAACAGCAAACCCAATCCGTCAGCTCTCAGACTGGATAAACACCTACATCAACAATTTTCTTTGCCAGGAAAGGAGGGGGTGTCAGTGCTTGCCTTGGGGAACTGGGTTTGTTTTGCATAGTTGTGTTTGTTTGGCCTGATGGTCTCTGCATTTGGGATTGGCTTTACTAAAAGACAGGATGTTTGGAATCATAACAACCAACCCTTACATAGGCTCTGCTCACCCTCCAGATCCTCACTCAGGGACTTGTCCTAGGGTGTGATTTCACCATGGGCCATTCCTGATGCAGTGGTGCTGGGTTATGCTGTTGACAGCCCACTGAGAGCCAGGCCTGAACAACCCTCAGGCTGCTCCAGGAGCCAAAGGCAGAGGAAAAGAGCCACACCACTCCTTTCCCCCAGTCATTTCATAAAACGTGAAGGATTTTGACTGCTTTGCAACCCTGGTGATGCAGTCTTTCCTCATACCACAGTAGTCACACTGCAGTGCCAGCCCACGATGTGGAGCTCCTGTGTATCTGTACCTGTGTGCAAGGGCAGTAGGAACCATAACAGAGGCTGACAGTGAAGGAGGAGATAAAAGAGCAAGCAGCAGCTCAGGCATTTCACAAGAGGGACAACCCACCCCTTCACTGATTCAAAATGATTTTAAACAAAAGCTCCGTTTTGCTGTTCACAAGCCATGCATGGGCTGAGCCATGGCTTAAAAACACCAGAGAGAGTCAAACAAAACTACAATGGCCTTCTCCAGCCTGGTGTGAAGAGACCTGCAGACATGAAACCAAGGAAAAGGTCAATCTGTGTGCTTGATCCAGTCACCCCCCAGCAATCCAGCTCTGATTTTGGAATCTGTAGGAGCAGTAATACTGTGTGTCTGCACACATGGTGGCTGCAGTGCGGTGTGAGGCATCTCTATTTAAAACTGACCTACAAAGAAAGGTAGGTCTGCAAAGCAAGAGCTGGAATAGTGTTGCATATATATTCCTATTACATAGATACTCTTTCTGAATTACACTGGCAAAGGCAGCAGAGCTGGAGTGGAAGCACAAAGGATGTAAGTCAGCCCCAAGGGCAGAGGGGTAAAACCTAGTTTCTCAGAAAGGTGGGAGGGGACACGGAGTCTTGAGGCCCATGTTGGGAGTGGCAATATTATACAGACCATTTCATACTGATTGGATCGATACGGTAATACAAGGGAACGTTTCATGTCTGAAATCAAATGCAGCATCAAGGTAGGTATAGCTGGGTACTCTTTCCCTTGAAATCATCATAAATGGACACTTTCAGGACCCCTATTTCCATAAATGAAATGAGGGTGCATTTTTATCTCAGATACCAATGCTGTGCAGTGCTGATACTCATTGTGTTCATACTACACTGTTACATACTTAGCCCTGGTTTGGACTTCTTAGCAACCTACTACTAATAGGCTTTTACCCAGGAAGCAAGTGTGGTCCTATCACCCTCGTGTCTCATGACTCTTTTATATCCAATTAACAGAATAGAAACAGACTATGAGTTTTAACAGCATATCTGCTTTTCATAAAAATTGCACTGCTGTGTAAGCATAAGAATTTCCTGTTGAACTGTATCTTTGCAAACAAGTTAATCTCAAAAAAAGGATACGTGGCATGCTCTGAACCTTAGGAATGAACTGCCAGCTCATTTTTCAAAATGACAGATGTGATGAAAATTGGCCAAAGGCTTGGAAGAAAAAAGTGGGGGTCAGGGTGAGGAGAGCAGATGGGGGCAGAGAGGAAGGCATTCCAGAGACCTCTGGAGCCTTGGACTCCTCTAGGACCCATTAAAGGCTTATGTTACTTGCACCATTTATAAACAAGCACTTTCTTTTGCCATCATAGCCTTCCTCATACCAAGAGTTTAGGAAGTGTTGACTGCTGTCCTCTACTGAAGCAAGGCACCAAAAATGATGGGAAGTTACAAATCAAATGCCTTTGATTTATTACCTTTCCCAAGTTTCAGGAGGTTTGCTGTGATTCCTAAGTGACCTCAGTAAATCACCTAATCAATAACACACTGGAATGCTGACAGATGGCAATGGAAAGTTTCAGTACCAGAAGGGTTACACCAGTGCTAGCAGAAGACAGAGAACAGAAAGGTGGGCTGCAACCCCGGCCTGTTCTTTGCATTCTTTTGCTTTTATTGTTGCCCCTGCTGTCATCAAGGTAGGAAATTTCAGGAAGGAAAAACACGGCCATTCTCCAAAAGAAAAATTTTCACTTGCCTCACATATTGGTTCTATTGCAGAGACTTTCATTTGTGTTGATCTTGGACTATACAAAATACAGATTTTAGTAAAATATTACACCCATATTTACTGTAAGATATTTGCCAGAAGGATTTTGACTTTCTCCTTGTATGTGGCCACATTAGAACCAAATCAACCCCTCAAGAGCAATGAGACAGTTGCAATGAGACACTGAACTTTTCATCCCTGTGTCAGAGATCAATTTCCACTGGACACGTAGCATAGGATATCAATTTTCACCCTACCACAAGGTGAGTGGAAAGCATTTGGGATCTCATTCCAGCTCCAGGGAGTAAATGCTGTCCCCTACTACACTAGCAGTGTAGGCTGCCATGTCATGGAGCCTTAGCCCATGGCACTGGGACTGAGCTGCACTGGTTCTGTACAGAGACCTGCATAGCTTCATGTGCCTCGGCCCTGGGAAGAGAGAGAATGCCAGGGATTTAGCCTCTGCAGGTGTAAAGATGGATGCAATGAATAAAACAAGTGAATATTTAAACTAATAAAGTAGGATTTCTGCATCTGATCCCTACACACCTCAGGATGCAGAAGGAAGAACGATCGGGATTCTGCCACACAGAAAAGAAGAAAACCAGAAGTGAGTTGATATAGCGCAAAGACAAAGCAGAAGTAACTACACAATATGTAAAGATACTTATTTGAAACAACTGTAAATAAAGCAGATAGGCTAGAATTTGCATTTTCTTGTGAACTGTCAGTCAGCTTCTCTCGCGGATCATAGAAGCTCCACTGGTTGTGAGATTAAAAAAAGATTTGAGATAAGTGTAGCACCATGATAGACAGGACACATGGCTCCTTGAAGATTAAATTATAAAGAAACCATACAGGAAGCTTAAGGGAACAAGAGTGGTCAGAGGAACAGACATACACTGCTTATACAGGACAATTGAATTCCTTGGCAAAAGGAGGCAATATTTGTCTCAGATAGCTGCAACACAGCACCCGAGTTGCTTGTTGATCAATCTTGTTCCAGCCAAAAACTGATGGATGGCTATTTTTATTGATCTGAGTGGCAAGACTCTCGAAACAGAATTGAGATGCACAGAATTTTTAAACTGGATTGACATGTCCTGGAAATACCATGGACAAACATTATAACTTTCAGGCAGTAAGTGAACATCAAGAAACAAGACATTCCAAGGAAGAAAAACACAGACAGCAGTTTGACCTGTTCCTGAAAGCAGGCACAGTGCAAGGATTGGTTTCCAAAGGGCTCTGCAAGCCACATAGGGCTGTTAGCAAAAGGGAACAACTACAGCCCGGCCAAGCAATCACTGTGAGCTACACACTGCCACACACGTCCCGGCATCAGGTAGGGGACTGGCCTTAATGCCATTTACCCAGTTTCTTCTTAAAATCAGTGCTGGGAGAGGTTCCCACACTGCTTCTTTTCTTGTGAATAGATGTATTAGAGGCTTACAAAGAATGCCAAAACTCCCTCTCCTCAATTAACTGACTCTCCCTTGCTCAGGAATAGCAGTTGCTGTCAAGCAGCAAAGGATAATACTCAAGAAAGCAGAGCTACTAATCAGTCACTTTTACATTTAAGATCACTTGGAGTTGCCACTGCCTTACACTGTTTTTCTAATTAATTGTACTGGAATGCACTTAAGCAAGCCCCAGATCAAAGAATCATCTGCAGAGATTGAAATAAATCCTGTCTGTGTTGCTAATGCCTTGAAAGTGGATGACTTGCTAAGCATTCAAAATCCTGGGTACCACGTTTTAAAAGTCCAGATACTGTGAGATGTTTTCAAAGGAACATATTTAAGGATAAAAAGGAAAAAGTTCCCTTCATTGGATCCTAAGACAATTAAACAAAGGCAATTGCTCAACTAATTTATTGTGAAGTTTGTGTATCTTAAGTTTATTATCCTTCACTTTTCTATCACCAGAAATCACAGTTCAGGACTGTCAATTTTCAGTACAGAAAAATTTTATCATCATTACAGAATTTTTAAATTTGCTTTTATGAAGGGTTGAAATATTTTCAAAATAATGATAAATAAAAATGACTGCAGCTGAATGTGTTACCAGTTGGTGCAGTAAAGCAGTCTCTTCCTTCATGAGTCTCTCTTTCATGCTCTAGAATATCATCAAAATGCTTTGATTGATTTACAATTTAGTAATATAGCCATCATCATCCATAATTCTACAATAAACCACTCCACTTAATGTAGCTGTTACAGACGTTCAGAAGTTCATTCCCTGCCTTTTAGGAGGAGACACAGCAGCTGCAGACACCAGGACTAGCTATGGAACAAAAATTTGTCTTCAGCACAGGAAAACATCTCATTTTCCTCTAACAATGCCCTGTCTTTAAAGCCGAAAGACACGCTGCTAACCTTGATACATCCAGGTTCAATTATTAAACACCAAGTATCTGTATGCACATATACACCCCCCCTGCCAGCTGGCAGGAGTAACATGTGTGGCTTCTGTCTAAAACACATAATTTCCTGGGAAATCTAGGCATTACTAAAAGCTGTATGCAACAAATCCATCAAAGGGCATGCAGTGAACAGCAACTGATCTCAGGCCACGCCAGCATCAAGAAGTCCACTGCATCCTGAGTCAGGCCTAAGGAAGGAGGTGCTGGGAGTTTGCTCTTAAAACCACCACTCAAGCTGGGCTGAGCAGGACGGGCTGCAATCCCATGAAGAGGGGGCTGCTTATTATGCTGTCTCTGTAACCAATACCAGCCCTTCCTCACAGCACAACTGGAGACTTCTTGGGCATCACTATTATTCTTTTTTTTTTTTCTTTTTTTTTTCCCATAAATTATTGATCTGAAAACAGTAGGTTGATTTTTGTTTTCCACTTCTTTTGCTTGAGCCTGAAAACAACCCAGCATGAGCTGGCCTGCAATTAACACTTTTGTTAAAACTGTTTCCTAAAGAAAAGGAGAATATGTAACATGCACGGTACAAGGTGTGGGTATTTTAGTCCAAAAAGCACAAGTACTCCCTGCCAGCCTCAGCAGCCACTGTTCACTTAAAGCAGGCGTACAGACATATCCAACAGGAATTGTCAAAGTGATGGTCTAGCTCACAGACACAATTTCTCTCCTAAGTGAATCACTGTGCTGAGGAAGCCAACAAAGACTGCAAAATTCATTAGCCGAGCAGTGCTGGAAAGGGCTGCTCCAAATCTGTCACTGATCCGTCCTGGCCAGCCAGCATCCTGTCTCTGGCAGTGACCTGTCCCAGGCACTGCCGAGAGAGGTTCAAGGAACAGCAAAGCTATTTCTGATTACAGGAATCCTCTTGTTTCCTCTCAGCAGCACTTGCAGAAAGCACAAATCAGACTTGTGGGTAGGGTCTTCAGAGGCACATTTGAGTCTTCAAAACTTCAACAGCTGCAGGATTTCTCTGCTGGGTGATCCCTCAGACCTGTGCATTGTGAAGCTGAGAGATTATGAAACCCCAAGTGGGTATTTCACAAGGACAGCTCCCCTGCACTGTGAAGAAGGAATATCACACTGACAAACCTTGGGTTCTTCTGCCTTGTAGGGGGGTTAATGGGATCCCTAGCCCTGTGGTTAGAAGGAATACTTATGTATTGCATCCCAATACACAGAAAAGCAGCAACGTGTCGAATGCGATTTTGAAAAGCTGCTTTTTGATTAACAAATCCTTTCTTAACAACACTTTCTTTTAAATACAGGCCAACCTTATTACCCTGCCTTCCATGGGAAGGGCTCCAGAGGTGCCCCAGCTGGCCAAAAGGTAGCCAAGCTCTTCTGCAGCTCAGCTGCAGACAAGTCTAATTATGTGCTTAAAAGTGTATGTTCCCATTCCACAAAGCGCTGCTTTCAGCTTAGAAAACCCTTCTGCATCTCTCCAAAGGAAGTGCACAGCAGGACTGTTCCTGCTTCTGTTGGAGCCTGGGAATCCTCTGACCATTGCAGGAGGGAACACCCGGCTGCGCCCAACCCCACTAGGTGGCACCTGCTTGCTATGGAATCACTCCGGCAGGGAGGGACCGCTCCTTACGCCAACATTTTCCTTCCCTTCTCATGGGATTTGCCATGTCTTACACAGTAAGACCACAAGTGCAATGTCATTTAATTGTCGGGAATTGCTTAATTGTGTCTGTTTCCCTCTCCACAGCAGCGCTGGAGGCAGTAATCGCCCGTGCGCCGCTCGGCAGCCCCACCCCACACAGGAGTCACCCAGCTGGGTACCACAATCGAGGATGAGTCGGCACAAGTGCATCCTCCAAAGGCAATTCTCTGCTCACATCTTTCCTTCCAGAAGGACTGACAGTACTTCCACAGGGTATTACATTTTCAAGGCAACAGCTATTCCCTGCTTACACCAGTGCTGCCCCCAAAGTGCCTGCTGGCCTGGGGGTGATGTTGCACACAAAACTGCACAGCATTGGGGTTTGTGTTGGCGCATTACAGTTCTGTATCTACAGAGCTTTTTGCTTAAGTCTCTGCCTCAGGCTTGACTACAAAACACCACCTCTAAAAAATTCACACAGGCATTTTCTCCCTCATATGCTTAGGTTACATGGAAGAGTTTTGCTGGCACAGCTGTACTGTGAGAAGTAAATAAAAAAAGAATATTGGCAGCCAAACAGCAATGCCAGCAAAAAGCTGTGGGTAGCTCTAAATGTGGTTGTGGGTATGGCTTTTCCTGTACAGAGAAATGGGTTAAGCAGAGGAACCTTGCCAGTGTGAGTTCTCTCCCAGAAGGAGTTTATCAGCTCAGCTCTGCTGAAATAACCACAGTTTGAATGCAGGCATGTGCTTAGTCTCTGTCAGAACCATTACCACAGAGGAAAAGTTTCTTGTGTTTGGTAAATTCTGAAATAAGAATGTGGCCATCCACTTCTCTAGAGCATGCTGTGCTGTCTCTGCCCACTGGGACTGGCTGGGCTGGGGCCATTGGCTCTTTCAGACACACTGGCAACTGCAGAGCTCAGAGAGGCTTGTAAAAGTCTGGGATGGATGAGAGCTGGTGATCTTGTTAAATGAGGCTTCATATCCCACAGTCCTGAATCAGCAAGACCAGGGATGTGATCCTTCCCCTGTACTCAGTGCTGGTGAGGCTGCACCTTGAGTACTGTGTCCAGTTCTGGGCCCCTCAGTTCAGGAAGGACATTCTGGTGCTGGAGCAGGTCCAGAAAAGGGCAACGAGGCTGGTGAAGGGCCTGGAGCACAAGTCCTATGAGGAGAGGCTGAGGGAGCTGAGGATGTTAAGCCTGGAGAACAGGAGGCTCAGGGGACACCTTATTGCTCTCTGCAACTACCTGACAGGAGGTTGTAGCCAGGTGGGGGTTGGTCTCTTCTCCCAGGCAACAAGCAGGAGGAACAAGAGGGCACAGTCTTAAGCTGTGCCAAGAGAGGTATAGGTTAGATATTAGAAAGACATTTTTTACAGAGAGAGTGATCAGTGATTGGAATAGGCTGCCCCTGGAGGTTTTTAAGGCAAGACTGGATGTGGCACTTATGCCACGGTCTAGTAAGCACGATGGTTGGATCAAAGGTTGGACTTGATGATATAGGAGGTCTTTTCCAACCTAGTTAATTTTATGATTCTATGATTCAATCCCCTGCTTGTCTCTTCACATAAGAATTTTTTTTTTCTTTGTATATTTTGCCAGTGGGAGCTGGAGGGTGACAGGGCAACTGCAATCCCTTTCTTTGAATACTCTGTGGGATCTCAGCTTTGCCTATTGCATCCCCAAGAGAGGGTGAATACAAAAGCAAAAGCTCTGGAAAGCTTTTAGTATCACAAAACTGCCAGCATTTCTTCCTTTGTCTGCTCTGTTTAACCTGATGATGTTTTTTATTAGCTCAAACACAGAAACGCTATACCTCTCAGTCACCTGTGGGACACAGGTACTGGGGTTCAAATTCCCCTTGTTAGTCTTTCTGAGAAGCTGGGCTTGTTGTGGATCCTGTTATTCCAGTCACCCAGAGCTGACACAAAAGGTAGGTATCACAGACAGAGAAAACCAAAAGTAAATTCCTCCCACTCCATGCTTAGGCTCAGTATACCTGTTACTACATGTGTATCCTCCTTATGCCTGACAAAACAAAGGCAGAACAGTTGTAGAGAGGGATAGAAATGGGATAGATAATACAGAAAATTAATAGGGAAAAAGTTGGTACAGTAAAGATTCACTCTGGGAAGACAAAGTGTTCCTTCTGGGGAATTCTCTGAAGGGAGGAATAGTAGCAATAGATTTGAAAACAAACAAGAAATTAAAAAAAAAATAAATCCAATCATATACTCTATATCTTTATATTTAAAAATTAAAAAGACTACAAGATGCAATTACAGTCATGATTAAAAGATCTAACAGAAGCTTATTTAAATTCATTAACTTATTCTACACTTTCCTACCTCAGGAGACCAGCTGCTCCTGGAATACAGGGCAGCAAAATACAAACTACATCTTGCTTGTATTTGATCAAAACCTTTTCAGAGTTCCAATGATCTGGCTGTTAACATCTCTTAGGTGATAATTAGGCTCTTGGGGTAGGAAACATTGTTTGGGAGAGAAAATGCAGTGTGGAAACATAAGTAACAGAGCCTTCCGTCTTCCTGAGGAGTAATTTATTCCACTGTATAAAAAAGGCAGGCAAGGGCGAAATGAGACCATTTTCACACAGAGTCTCATTTTGCCTGTGTATAGCAGCAACCAGCAGATGCTCACCTCTGTGTAAACTGTTTACTTTAGGTTTTGTCCATTTCTTGCAACATATGTTTTAACCAAGAGATTTCAGCACTCACAAGCACAGCTCTCCTCTGGCAAACAGACACACCATGGGTTTTCCATCACTGCTTGACAGGTGTTTGGTAGCAGGCACCAGCTGGGGGTGAGCAGGTATTTCTCCCAGTTCCTGTCTTCCTAAGCAGGGTGCCTGGCCCACCTTGCCCTCCTGGTCTCTCTGCTTAGGGGACCCTATGCTCCAGGACCTCTGCATGACACTTCAGGGCATTTTCAGAAGTACAGTGAAGAGAGAGAACCTCCCTGTGGGATGAAGCCTCTTACCAGGGACAATGCACAACAATATTCTCTGTTGGTCCCAGGAGGACATTAAATTAACAGCAGAGGCACTGACTTCCTTTCTGTTACTGCCATGGGACCTATCTCCCTCTGATGAGACAGGAAGAGAACACTGGGAATTTATCATTGCATCCAACAGGTATCTGTCATTCTGAAGTCCTTCTCTGGGTGCTATGCCTGGTTCTGGTCTCCTCCCTGCAACACAAAGCTCACCTCCTCTCTATAACGACCTTCCTTCTCAAGAGATCTTTTAATAATTCTGCCAGTTGGACTCTCAGTCCCCTGTGATCAAGCACAAGAAACATCAAAGGACAGACTTGCTCTTTCAGACAGACAGCTACACCTGTGTCTGAACTGCTGGGCAGACATTTTCATGACCCGATCCTGGATTTTCCTCTTGTGAGTTAGTTATGATCCATGGCAGAGAGTTCTGAAGTATGGAAGCATCTGCTATCCCTTCTCTGGAAAGCTGCATCATTTCTTAAGATTTGTAATTCAGTTTGAAAGCATGAGCCTTTGGTGCCACATGAATGTTAGTTCCTCACTGTCTGCAAATGTACCTGAAGTGCCCGGCACCTCGACACACCACCAAGGCAGCACTGCTGGTGTGCAGAGGAGCAGCACGAGTTTCCTGCTGTCTGTGTCTCTTTGTTCCAATGAAGTCAGTGGAGATGTGGCTGCACCGGCAGCGTGATGCCCCACTCAACTTTAGTCCTCCTTTGTCACTGCAGGACTGGAGAGATCTGTTTTATTTTGCTTTAAAAGCATAAGGCAGCTGACATGCCTTGACAAAAGTATGAAACCCAACAATAATTCAGGTAGCAAAATCACCGTTTCAGAATGTTCCCTGTTTGAGCGCTAGTCTGGGAACACCTCACAGCTGAGGGTACGGAGGGGAGAGCTCCTGAGAGGCTGGAGAAGGACACTCTTCCATGTCTCATCACCATCCCTCTAGTGAACAAGGACACAGGGATAGGATTTGTCAAAAAAATTGTATCTGTAACCAAAAGTAAGAAGCAAATAGAGAAAAAACTGGGAAAAGGATGGGAAATTGCAAACATTCAAACCCAACTTTAAATCCTGAAACTGTGTCTCGTAATTCAGATCCAGACATGTGATTCTGGACGTGTTTCTATCTCATAATCAGATTTAAACACAGTTTCACATCCTCATTTTGATGAATAGGAACTACATTTTTTCTTGTTATATATGGGAATGTGCACCATACATATTATTTTATGTTTCAAATGCATAGGAAGATTCCCCTTATTGCCATATTTTTGGGACAATCCTTCCTATTGCTCCAAAAGTCAAAAAAGTACATGCTTAAGCCCATTACAACATGAGATCACTTTCCTGAGTGGAACCTGGAATTCAGTCTGAGCTGAAGTTGCTTACAGCAAAACTCAAACAATACCTGTGCTGTGCATGTAACCTTGAAAATAATGGCATTATATTTTGTGAGGAATTTACATGAAGTGGTGAATATTTTCTTTCTACAGTATTAAGTCTCAGAGAAAATGAAGATTATTTGCATATAAGAGCAAAATACCCTTATTACAATGAACACACAAAACTTTATGGATGAGACTTCCGATGGCACTTACTGAAATTGGGTGCTTAAGTCCCATATACAGATGGGTTTATTTCTTGTCATTGAGGAGACTGTGAAGGCTGCTGTGAGTCTTGAGATTGGGAACTGAAGATGGTGGATGGCAGATTTATAAATCACATTCCAATTTTTTAACCCAAAGAAGCTTCAACGCCTTTTACTACCCTTTCCCTTCAAGAAAATGTTACCAGTTATCCTTGACAACTGATAGCTCCATCTGCACTTTTATCCATCCCCAGTGAATATATGGATTTTCTTTAACCACAGCCTTTCATCTGTTTAAGCCTTTAGGAGTAGCAAAATATGCTGGGAGAAAAACTCAGAGTGATGCTCATGACAGGGTAGGGAGGACAAGGAAGGAAGATAAGAAAAGAGCTTGAGATGAGTTGTGATTACATTTGTTAAGTTTAAATTTGATTAAATTTGTTAGATTAAATTTGCAAAATTACTTAAGAGTATTATATCAGCCTTGAGTTCACCATCAGGTCAACCTGGTTATAAAAGAGAGGCCTTCTATTTTGAAGAGGTGAAACAAAAAATATTAGACATTTTCTCTTTTAAAACCAGTTTGTGTATGAGAGGATGTTCTGGCTGCAGATGGTATGATTGGTTCTCTTTCGGGTGAATATTTGGGGTGAGGTTAGCTGCGTGTATTATCATCCAAAAGCTTTGTTTTTAGGACTGTATTTACTATAATCTGAGCTTTCCTTTTTCTTTCTACGAATAAGGTTTTCACAGGTCTTACTCAAAGGCTGCATTGATTCCAAAGTGAGAAACTCTGATGATGACATTTTCAAATCATCACCATTAATATAGGTGAGTTACAAATGCACCTGGCCTTGTTGCAGGCTGCAACCTGAACACCTCCGAGTTTGATTGTCACTTTTAATTGACTGAACATGCCTGTAACACCGAAAGAGAACTGCTCTTCTTACCAGTGTTTTTCTGGGCATCAGTGCTGACCTCTCCGTTCCTTCCTGTGCTTGGCCTCTTGCACTCAGCTCAAGTTCTTCCAGCCACTGTTGGCTTGCTGAAATCTTTCTGCCTGACTTGTACATCACAGTTACTACATACTTCTGCCAAATTTTCATTCCATAAGAGCACAATCCAAACTCAAAGGAAAGATCTGCACTGGCTCCTAGGGATTTTGGATCCTACTTCACCTGCCTGCCTGCCAAATGCCTTCCTTGAAGACAATGCAAATGCTGTGTATGAGCTCTGTTATGAAAGAGTGACAAATGCTAGGGAAGGACACATGAGGAAACACGTAGGGAGAAGCCTGAGGATACAAGGGGAGGGCCAGACTGCTGAGGGCACACGGGGCTGAAGGCACACTTTTGGAAGGAGGGACGCCCCTGAGGGGCTGTGGCCCATGGAGGACTCATGCCAGGGCAGGACTTTCCTGAAGGAATGCAGCCTACTGGTGACCCATGCTGGGGAGCAGCAGTGACAAGGGCAGAGTAGTAGAGAGAACTAGTAAAAACTGTGAAACAGAGACAGACAGAAACAATTGCACCATTACACATGACAACAATCACATTTGATTCTGCCATTTGTGTCCAAACCCTAATTTAGAAGAATAATCTCTAGGTGAAGCAGGAACTTGTATCTCCATATTGTTTTAATGCTGGGCCTTTCTCAGAAAGGGACAACCAGGACCCCAACATGACATCACCTTCCTGCAAAAATGACAGATATGTTTAACTGAGGACATATGGACCCTTCCCAACCCATGTTCAAAGAAATCTGAAAATCAGTGGGAGGTTTCCTTTCTGTGCCCCCACCAACTCCCTTAGTGTATGTCTAAACCATCAGATCAGAAACTCTCATCTAGGTGGGATAACCAGTTTGTCCTGAAGTCCAGAAGTGCCCCAGTCCCCCCGTGCTGTGGTTTCAATGGGCTGGAGGAGAGCTGCAGGCTGCTCTAGGCAGGCAGCATGTTAGCATGACACAGGGATCAGGGTAAAAGGAATTGCCACAAAACACACATATTTGATATCTTAGACAGAAGCAGAGTATCAAACATCCTCAAAAATTATTGTCAAGCCTTGTTTAGGGAGCCAAATACTGTTTTCTCCCCAGAATTATGTCTTATTTGCCATCATCACAATGTCTACCCTCTACGCCCATTTTGTCACCTGGGACTCTGGTGATCTCACTGCCTCCCAGCAATTCAACAGCACCAAGAAAACCAAATACTTCTCCCTTGCTAATTCACTAAGAAGGTCAAAGGTAGAAAATAAAAGCCTCAGTAGAAAGTTGAGGCCTCTCAGTTCAGTCAGTCCTCTGCCCTGAACACACAGTCAGTCAGTCCATTCACGTGGCATTTACTGACCCTAAATTCCTGCCTGTCCACATGTACATGCAAAGTGGGTTTTATAATGTTTGTGGCTGATAGTTATAAAAGCAAAAAGATTTACGAATTGCCAGATTTATGCATTCAGAAAATTTGACTCAGGCCCCTGGAAAACCACTGGAGCAGCTGAAAAATTCCACCACATCAAGCTGACCTCATTCTTCTTTACTCCAAGTATTCTGGCAGGGCAGCCCAGGATCCTTCCAGATCCAAGTAATGCGCTCTAGTAACTACAAGAAAGCTGTGGGAGGTGTCCTCTGCCAAAGCTCCTTCCCTCCCAGCAGCGATGCCTTTGTTCATGAGCAAGCAGTCATGATTTCTGCTACTTGTGGCACCGTTCTGTAAGGGACTGTTCTGTCTCTAACTGGCTAGTATTAGCGCAGTAATTAATTACTCTCACAAAAAGTACAACAAGCGTTACTGAGGCAACTTAAACACCCGAGGCAGAGTTACCTTGAAGCCGGACAAGAAGCCATCAGCAAAGACAGTTTCCTCCCTCAGCTCCAGGAGCGCCCCCTCACACACACCTGTGCCCACACAAAATGGTGGGCGCCGCCCTGGGGGGACACACAAAATGGCGGGCATGGCCCTGGGGGGGGACACAAAATGGCGGGCACGGCCCTGGGGGGAGATACAAAATGGCGGCCACTGCCCTGGGGGG
>JAWWTY010000010.1:22494858-22524108 GCA_035222235.1 Margarornis squamiger
GCACCACCCTGGGGGGGGAACACAAAATGGCGGGCACCACCCTGGTGGGGGACACAAAATGGCGGGCACCACCCTGGGGGGGGAACACAAAATGGCGGGCACCACCCTGGTGGGGGACACAAAATGGCGGGCACCACCCTGGTGGGGGACACAAAATGGCGGGCACCGCCCTGGGGGGGGACACAAAATGGCTGGGACTGCCCTGAGGGGGGGAGACACAAAATGGCAGCCAGCGCCCTGGCTCTCTCTCTGCAGGGCAGGGCTGTCTCCATCCACCCAGGTGACATTTCTGGGCTGCTGGCAGACACTTTGAGGAGCCCTCAGGGTGTGGCTGACGGCAGAGGTGCTGGGAAATGGTGACATTTCTCCCTGCCTGGATAGGCCTGGCCGATCCACACCTGGGGGAGCCGGCCTGAAGCTGAGATACCCCATGGCCACCCAGCAGAGGGTACAGAAGGCCATGCCCGGGGGTGCCCGTTGATCAGCCATTTCCATCTCTGCTTCACCCAGGGTGTAAGCCTGGCTGCTGGTCCTGCTCCTCGTCCTGCCTGCCTCTCCATCATCCCTTGTCCTGCCTGCCTCTCCTCTTCATCATCCTTCATCCTGCCTGCCTCTTCATCATCCCTCGTCCTGCCTGCCTCTCCATCATTCCCCCTCATCCCTCCTGCCTCTCCTCTTCCTCCCCTCCCCATCCTGCTGTACCTGGTTCCCTCCCCCCAAAGTCCTTCCCACTGGTGGTAATTCTTTTCCTCGTTCCAGCCTGCCCCTTTTTCTGTCCCCTCAATAAAGTCAGGATCTGTTTGAGACCCAACAGAAGGAGTTGCATGCCTGAATCTCTCTTTCAGAGCAACCAATCTAAAAGAACCTGGTTGTAATTTCCAACCGGATTATAACAAGTTCTGCTCTATTTTAGGATTTCTAGAAGCTGTTAAAGACTAATATCCTCTCACTCCATCCTGCTAGAACCGTATTTATCACTCTGGCTCCTGCACAGCAACACTTCTCTCTCTCTGTGTGCACTTTCTCTGCTATGGTATAAATTTTGGATGACCCTAAGGGATTGTAAGCACATGGGTGCAGTGGATCAGACTACATAGTGACAGGGACAGACTTAAGCAATTGGGACTGCAAGGCAGGGGGGAATTGTGCTCATTAGAAGGAAAAGGAACAGCAAATAGCCAGCGACAAAAATGCACAGATCCTCAAGCAGAAGCCCCAGCTGAAACAGGGCTATGAAATGCATCAATTTAGTAATAGAAAATTCATTCTCCGAATGTATTCAGTGTCGTCTGCTGACTTGTATTTTGGGTATATTTTTACAACTGTTTGCATTACAGTCACCATTAATTACAAACACGTCAGTTGAACTCAACTTCACTTACTAATAAAGCTTGATGACCAAGTCGTGTCCCAAATGGCACTTGGTTATCCACAAGGTGGTGCAAGGACAAAAACAGTGCACATAGAGAGTTGGCAAATAGGAAATAAGGAGAATATTTTGGCTTACAGAATTTGCACATTAAGGAGTGACAGGGTGGCTCGATGATCAAACACCAGGCTGCATTCCTTGGGCCAACATAAGAAGTTCTTACCTACACTCTTAGTGCACCCACATATGACTGCCCATCTCATCAGTATTTTTAAAGATAAGCAAATGCTAATGACAAATTAGATGTGGGACCAAGAATAGGCACCTGGAAAGGAAGCTTTTCAAAATCATTGGACTAACTGGGTTACATTATTTCTAAATGTCAACTAATGTCACCAATCTGTTCCCATATGAACAACTGAACTCTGCACTAAAATACCTCTTTACCTGCGTATGTGGGCACAAGGAGGAACTCAGAGAGCCTCTTCCAGGGCAGCTTCTTTCTCAGGCTGGAGCCCACTGAAGTAAATGAATCTCTCTCCAAATCTAACAGGGGCTTTACCTCACAAACGGCACCAGTTTTCATACACTGACAATCCACTGGTTCAAAAAGCCTTGGAATACAACTGCTCATGGGACTGTCACTTGGTATAAAGCATTTGTATGCCATGAAACACAACCCATCACCAACCTGCTCTGCCTCCAAGCACTATGGCATATCCATGGCTACAGCCAAGAAATGCACAGTACAGGTCAAGAAAGGGCCAGAGGTAGCTGCCAATGGCCTCTGATCACAAATCTGCCTTATGCCTAGTAGTAAATGTCAGTAGTACAGAAGTTGGCTTAAGTTTATGGGCTGTCAGGGGCTTCTGTGGGCCAATAAAGCACCAGGGGATCAGTGGGAACATGCAGAGAAACCCACTGACTCCCTTAAATTGCCACTTGGGAGTCACCATACAAACTCCAGGATGCAACAGAGCTCCCCTCTGCTGAGATGATAATTCAGGGATCAATTGCACTGCTGGAAGTCCCTGCCCTAGTACCAATGTGGATCAAAGTGAGCACCACAAGGTCCCTGTCTCTGTCTGGAAGGGCAATGGAGTGTCCACACTCCACAGTCCACCTGGTGCTGAACCATGGCGTGATGGCAAACACACTGATCACACCACACACATCTCTGAGCCACCCATTCCAGGCACAGCTCACTGTTTCGCTCTCAGACCATCAATATTCCTCCTGCTTATTGTGCACATTCACACACAAAAAGAAAATAGACAAAGACAAATTTTCCCTGCTTCTCATCTCATTACTGAAATTTTCCTTGCAGCTCACTAATCTTCACTAATTCTCTCTCAGGTATGAGCACTCCCAGCAGCAGGTTTCCAGCAGTAAATTAGACAAGCTAAATTACTGGAAGTTTACCAAAGGAAAAGGAAATAAAGACCTCAAACACCTTGTAGACTTTTCTCTCTCTCAAATCAGTAGCTTGTTTATCCTATTAATAATAAAACAGGCTGAAGGATGTAATTAATGTCAAGCACAATTCATTCCCATTACCTTGAGGTACTCAATTCAAACCCAGAAATCCTGACTTTGAAACAACACACACACAAAAACACAAGAAAACTTTTATATGTACAGTTTTCTAACGTAGGAATGTCCATGTGCAAGGTAAGCTGCTCAGCAAATTGAGCTGAAAGCTAATGAAGGGCAGAACTATTTTACCTCACGTCTGACACTGTTCCACCAGGTTATTTCTCTGCAGCAAGACAAAACATTCTGCAGAGGAGAATAAGCATGCTAAGGAGAAGAGAGAAGGTTTTGCACTGTGGGCTTTTTGCTAAAATGGAAAGGAAGCTATTTCTGGTGAAGTGGACTCTCCCACACACATGATTAATGGATAAATTGTGTAAGAAAAATGTCTCCATCCCAAGGCAGACCCAATTATGTTCTGCATTAACTGAAACATATGGGAACATTTCAGTATAAACAAAAACTGCACTGTATGAGCTTTTTTCTAGGAGCTTTCCAGTTCATTTAACCCTTGCTATGGTGAGCATTAAGGACGGCCTGAGATTACTGGTGTAACGCTCCACTGTGTATTTTCTGGCTCAGATAATGCAGCAGTATCTCCCAGCTCTTATACTGATAAACTGGAAGCCTACTTGCATTTTAAACCCCTGTAGATCCTTTTCTTTATGCCAAATTTTCCAGCTGAAGGCAGTGGATATTACTTTGGGCTTCCTGAGAGCACCCATGTTGAACAACAGCCAGATTTTTGAACAGAAGGATGGCAGCACTGTAAAATCATCTTTCTTAGTTTAGAGGAAACTAAGATGTCTATGTTGACCAGGAGAAGGGAAGGGGCCTTCTCCCTCAAAAAATAACCACCCAGCTCCCTGAAATTTAGAACAAACTTTAATTAGGAAAATGTATAGAAAAGGATAACAGTTCTTAACTACAATCTATCTATCTATCTATCTATCTATCTATCTATCTATCTATCTATCTATCTATCTGTCTGTCTTCAGAAAAAACAGAGCCAGACAAACCAGTCTGTAATCAACTCTTTGGAATGAAATGAAGGTTTCTGTTCCCTTTGGGTGCAATTATATTCACGGATAGCAGGTGGCAATGTCGCACCCCGGCTGGCTGCAGGGTCGGCTCTCAGGGATGCAGCGAAAGCCCCGCTGGGTCCCAGTGATGGAAAACGTGGCAGTCCCGAGGGGGCAGAGGATGATGTGGAACCTCTTTCCATGGTATGGAGTAGGTGTATGTTCCCATCCTTTCAAGAGAAGAAGCATTGGGCCAGGGGGGCAGAGGGTGGAAGCAGCAGCAGCTTCTCTGCCAGTGTTGGTCCCATCAGGGAAAGGGATCCATCACAAATCCAAGGCACAAGGTGCCCAGAGCTAGGGGTTGGAGAGAGGAGCCAAGCTGAAAAAGAGAGGCTACCCCTGAGGTGCTTTCACCCCCAGCCACAGCCAGGAGAAAGAAACACCCCAAAAATGACCAAACCTCTCTCCCTTCCCCCTCACCCCTTAGGTTGGAATACGGGTGCTCAGCCATCCCTTTTGCTGACCAACAGTAGGAGGTTGGGCATCAGCTTCAAATTCTGTGTTGGTAGGAAAAGGAATTCCATAGCAGATTCTGAAACTATAACATCAACTATGGGAAAAAAGTTATTCATGTGAGCTTAGGCTCTCAAATGACTTGTTTGCTTCCAAAAATGCTGCCACTGTGTAATTCCCAGATTTTGCTTCCCTTCCCAGACTGTGCCCTTTCACCTTCACACTGGGCTTTCAGAAGCACTTTTGCCTGGTTGCAACAGTGAACCCCAGCAGTCACGGTGAGTCATGATGACACAAACCTCTGCTAGGGTTCAGGCATCCCTGGGGTCCTGAGCATGAATCATTCACTTGCCCTTTCCTCTTCTTGCCAAGGCATGCCCTGCTGAGATGATCAGCTGCTCCATCCCTTTTTTTGTCAGGTAGATGAGGAGCTATCGAAATTTGGACAATTCTCTTATGTCAACTAACCTACTTATGTTTCAGTACTAATGTTTGCTATGCCGACTAGTTTACTTTTGTCTTTGAGAGCCCACTGACATTAAATCAGCAAATGTACCTCCAAACTCTCATATCCTCCTGACTGCTAGAACAAGGAAACCCCAACAGCTTGGACATGGCTGTAATGAAAAGCGTTGGTTTTATATTTTCATACAGCGGGTGTGACAAGAGCAAAGACTCCCAAATCAAAGTGAAGGGTCCTTCTGCCATGGAAAACATGGAAAATCTCCTCAAGTTGATGGCACAGTATCAAGTGACTGGATGAACACTCATTTTCATTTCCTGACCAAATCACAGTGAAACTAGGAACTTGTTCATCTCACTGTCATTCATAGAAAGTAAACCCACAAAAGACTATTGCAATGTTGTCTTCTGAATTACAGGGGCAACTGGGCTCCTCTGACTTAATTTTCCCTTGAATTCAGCATGTATTCTTGAAATAATCTTATTTCAATTAACAATTGTCAATAATGCTCCACCCAGTACAACCCAGTGAATTTTCTACAATCTTTAGCCTGAGTTTGTCCAGCTTCCTCAGTCTTTAGTCTGCTGTTTGCCTTACAGACTGCATATAAATGGCCCTTTAGACTTCAGCTTGTACAAACTGTGCTCTTCAAGCTTCTTCTGGAGCCCTGGTTCCCAGTCTTTTTCTTTGATGTAATTTTTCAATGAATCTTACCCTATCTATTTTTGCCTTCTCCAACTGTGGGCATCAGAACTGAGGTGTGTGAGTGAATGCTACACTCAGAGCTGCAGGAGATGAAGTCACAGCTCCTGGGTGGATACTTGTTGTGTATCTATAGTATAGCTCACAGAGGAAGATCCTGACAGCAGACCCCACTAATAGTCCCTATCCCACTTCAGATGAGCCTCATGCTGCTGTGTTTGGGATATAGTGTCCATAAACTGATCCCATCTTAATGAACAGATTGATATTCTCAAAAAGACCGTAAATGAAGTAACTATAATGATGGAAATAATGATGAGGATATTCTGGACAAATTTCACATTGTGCTACACAGTGGAACAAGGAACTAAAAATTGCTCAGGACTGAAAATGAGATGTTACAGCATTTGCCTTCTGGATCAGGAGTTCAAATCAGATGGAGGAGGGTAATGAATAAAGCCTCATTATCATCTAGCAGCCACTAATGAGTGTCAGGAACTAGATAAATACAGGACTTTGCTGACGAGAAATGGCAGCTCCTATTTTAGCAAGAGCTGTCTTTGCAAGAAGGTCTGGAAAAATGTGCCCAAATTCTGAAACCAAGTGATCCCTCAGGTACAAAATTCTTGCACGATGGCAAGTGAGGGGCAATGGCTTTATTTTTAGGTCACATGCTTATAACCAGACTGGAAAAAGAGTAAGGAGAAATAGTTAATACTTGGTCACCATTAAGTCCTTCACTGCTCACACTGAGCCAGCAGGGAGGTGCAGCAGTGGTACCTTTTGAGGGAACCTATGGCACAGCTGCTGGTGCTGCTCCAAGTTGGGAAGTCCAGAAGCCCACAGGCCCTTGCAACCATCAGTTTTGGTGATTTTAATTTGGCTGGCAGGGAGAGGGGAGGTCAGTCTGCAACTGTCCTCCAAGTTGCAGTCTCATAAAGATAATTGCATTCTCACTTTTAAAGAGGACTTTCACTCCATAAGCATGTCTTTCTCAAAGATCTGTGACACAAATGAGTGTGCCCATTCTCCCTCCAAGTGTGGACTGCTCTGACAGCTCTGTGACACAAAGCAAATCCCCCCCACCCCTGTGTGCTCTGCCCTCACAGTTTGACTGCCTGAGAGGTTTTCACCCTTCTTTACTAAACCTTCTCTTTGGCTACCTTTTCTCTCCTACATGAAGCACAAGCCCAATAATATTCAAGAAAATGACAACCACCAGACCTACAGTGTTCGAGTCAGCCAAAGCACTAATGAAATGATTTTCCTTGTCCCTGACCTGCAGTGCTGTCAGTCATGGCACTCTTCACAAGTCTGAGTTCACTTTCACATGTGTCATCTTGGCTGAGGCAGGCTCTTTGACCTGAGAATCACACCTTAAATACTTAGCCCTCAGAGCAGACCGGCTGCTAAGGACAAGCCTTGCTTGGTTTGCAGACAGAATTCCCCAACTCACTCCCACAGATACCTTTCATGTGAGGATTGATAGAGGAAGGGACCGTGCATTTCACTGCTTGGTCACAGCTAGCTGTTGGCAGCAATGACACACCAAGAGAAAGAAAGTCAGAAGCATTCCTGGGCAGAAGAACCCTGCTGTAGAATTTGCAGCAGAGGATGGAACCAGAGGGAGCACATACGTGGCCTGTGTAGCTCTGCTGGAGCACTAGGGACAGGCTTGGAAAGAGGAGCAGAACTTTCATAGTTATTAAAAATACTCTAAGAAGAATCTCATAGCCTTTTCTCCATATTCCTTGGTTAAACTTTCCTTGATGACCTTTCCCCCTCCTTCTGAGGTGTGGTGTAAATCACAGACATAAAATCACATGCCATTCTGCACAAGCAAGCATTTCTCTACTGTGAGTCCAACTCACTCTCTGGGTAACTGAGGACAGTAAGAAGTTAAATCCTTGAAACTACTGTTGCAAACAGCAACACTTGACATGGTGACCCCATACCAGGGTAATCTTGGATTCTGATCTAGTTAAACATCCTTGTCTAATAACTGCCTCAGGCTGTCAGACTGCAAAACTGCAAACCCTGGAAAATAAAGCAGCACCACAATACATAAAAAGTCTTGCTCTTGTCATTTCTGGCCAAGAACCTACTCACCTTGAGCTGCCAGGTCAAACAGGCAGGTAGGATGAGCTGGGGATAGGGATGGCCAGGCAGGAACAGACAATGCAGGCTGGAGTTTCTCTCTGAATGAAAACAATTACCCTTCCAATGCTCTCAGCACTCTTTTTTCAGTCTGTTACACCTGCTCTGTAAGGTGTGCTCCTCTGCTCAGTGAGGTGGGCTTTACTGAGGGTGCCAATCAGGGTTTCACCTTTACACTCACTACCTGGTTCTGAGGAAAATTTAGATGATTTTTTTCTGAAGCATGGACAGGAAATCCCTGGATGGTGACATCTGAAAATGGGGTTAGGAAAGGGAGGTCTGGGAGCACACAGCTCTTACTGGAAGCCACATGCTGCCAGCATATTTGTGGAGAGAACTGCAGGATAAGCAGGAGCCTACAAGCAGAATGGTGTCACACATCAAGTGGTCCCTAGAAAGCACAGGAAAACTTAAGAGCAGCAGCTCTGAAAAAAAATAATAAAAAAAGGGGAAATCGGGAGTAAATGATTAAATAAACTGAGGCTCCACTTACGGAAGGAAAACAATTCATGACAACTGCCCATAAATCCCATTGGTGGGGGCCATGTTTCCTGGATCGTGTTCTTCCTCTAGAAAATGGCTTATCAATGGATTAATAAGGCTTTGACAGCCACTCCCAGAGCTGCCAGCTTGGGTTAGGATCTGCCTCACTGTCAGACAGGGACTCGCTGAGCTGGAAAGCCAGGCTGGACCAAACACAAGGCACCCACTGGACCCTGGGACCCTCAGACATCCTGCTCCAGGCTCATGCTGATCACAGCACAGCACTGTGTCAGTCACTGGGACAGGATGGAAGAGTTAGAGCTTTTGAGGTTCATTTACCACATGACAGGTGTAATAGTCAGAGTCATTAAGAGAACTTTCTTCTGCTTTTCAACAGTGGCAGCAGCTCAAAAAGACCCTTAAAAATCCCTTTTTGTGCACAGTCCTAAGAGCTGCAACTATACACACCCGCTCCTGGATGGGATCCAGAAGTGTCAGCAACAGCCCTAGGGTTAAGTCCGTTCCCTTCTTGCTGACAACAATAGTCTAAAGCTCCCCATGAAACTCTTTGTTCCATATCCTCTACAATGAGGCTGAATGAGACCCCAGGGAATCCCACAGTGATAATCCAGCTGCATGTAACTTGCCTGAGGGTCTGTGAATTAACATTTGCAGTGACTGGGTAGGTGAAAACTTTCCTCACAGCCATTTTTTGGCACTACAATGCCCATCAGAGCCTTGAGCATTCCTACAGTGGTCACACACTGTGTAATGTTTATTATGGCTTTTTACTCTGTGCACACACTTTGGTAGAGGTCCAGTACATGATTCCTCTTACAACTGCTATGTTTTTCTGATCTTCTCTCAATTAATTTACTTATAAATACATATCCCACCTCAAAGCCCATTTAAATGGAGAAACCCTGATATTCCCAACAAGTTTTCAGTCTATACCAAGCGTGAACAACCATCTCCCCAACAAATCCCAGTAACCCTCATACAGCTGATTTGATTTCTTGTGACACAAGTGCAGTTCCTGTCATTTCGCCTCTAGCGCTGGCATCCAGCCACAGTGGTGAGTCACTGACAATTCCATTTCAAGGGTTAAATTTACATGTTTTACATAATGAGTACACATATTTTTCAGTTCCTACTAATTAAATTCATTGCGTCTCCTGTGACTCCACTGTCACTATGTAAATGGAGGCAACCTGCCATTGTTGAGAGAGGCACAAGGCTACCAGCTCCAACCCTCTGTCAATCACTCTCTGGAACACAGCCAGGCCTTACAAGGGCTGCAGAGATGACCCAGACACTACAGCACATGCTTCTGGATCTCTGAGAGGGGGCAAGTATAAAGTTTGGAAAAATATTCTCTTCCAGGTCTGTCAGAGACCAGGACTGTCTCTGTGCAAGCTGGGAAGCATCAGGACTTCACTATTTGCCACTTGCTGGCTAGATATAAAAGTGCTCATTAAAATAAAATTTCCTACTCTGGTTTCTCTTGCTTATCTTCAGCAAAATTCTGTGCTTGGATATTGTCAGAAAATACAGAGCCCTGCCTCCTAACATCTCCACATTTCTAGAATCCTCCTGTGAAACATTATTTTTCCTAAGTGTTCTGGTTCCTGAGCAAAAGAATGTACTGAAAATGCATGAAAAGGCAGCAAGCTCTGGAAAGGGCTGGTTGGGAGATATTTCACCTCAGGCTTGGCAGAGTCCCAAGTGGCATAACATGCTGTGCAAACCAAAGACACGCTTATAAGAGGGCGACAGGAAGAAAACACTGCCAGTTTTCAGGGAGAGACAATGTCCCTGCCTGTCTCTGGACATCTATCTCTGTATATTCTGATCTTGATTGGCATCCCCTCTCTCTGTTGCCATTGAAACAGGCCGACATACGTGATCTTTAAATTACTGAGTCTCCTCTGACAATCGCAATTCCCTGCGACTCTTGTGTGAAGGGGAACATCCAGTGACCTTGTCTTGCTCCTTGCAGTCCTGGACAGATTTCCTGCTCCAAGCTCCAGTGTCCCCTCTAAGTTGTATTCATGGAAGGGCTGGCAAAGCTGGGAACAGCAGGGGACAAAGCCCAGCTGGCATAGCAGCACTGTGTCTGGGGGGCTGCCCAGGGAAACCCAGCCTCCTCTGCTGGGGGAATCCCTAGCAGTCAATGGCTAGTGAAGACAAAATATAAAATGTTCTTCTTAATTGGACTTCTTGCACTCTGAATAGCCACTAATTATTTTGCCTCCTTACCGACCCTCTTCCCCAGACGGCTTTCAAGTTATATTTCTGTACCTTCTGGAACATGTATAATATTTGCTGAGGAAATAATAATCTTACCTTTAAAGTAATGAGGCAGACAGGATCACACAGTGATATCAAAAGACAAATCCAGGTCAAAAGGGAAAAGAAAAAGAGAGAAAAAAACACAGTTAGATTTGTATTTCACGTTGAGTACGCCAGCTAAACAGGAAAAAAAGAAGACAATTTAATTAAATTTAGTTTGCTTTCTCCAAGCAAACGATAAAGTAAAAGCAATGGGGCAAATGCATAGAGTGACACAAAGTGCTTCTGTCAGTGGATAAAGATTTCAGAGATCCAAGCATATAATCTTTTATCAGCATTCCTTCATGACACTGATTCGCTGTCAATAAAGGAGGAAGAGGAAGACCTTTCCTGTACTATGAAATCTAACGCAGACACAGAGTGTTTCAGCAGTGCTGGGTGCAGATGGAGAGCAAAGGTGGGGTATGTATCAGTGCATCTGTCTGCACACACTCAGCAGTCAAAGCTCCAGCCCCGGGCGGTGCCAGCCCAGCCCTCTGTATTTGCCATGTTATCCCAGAGCCCCAGGCACAGTTCTAACATCCAGCCCTTTTTCTATTAGCAGCCTACTTCTGGCACAAACCACGGAAAAGGCTTTAGAGACCTGCTAACACTAAACCAAAAATCCATAAACCAAAGTTTGGTGCAATGAAGGGATAAAAAGGGGGGAGGGGAGCACTTACTTGCAAGAAAAGAAACAAAGACTGTTCTAAAGCCAGAAATTCTGTGAGTTTCCTGGGGAGTTTATCAGTGAGACTGAAAGGTTTCCAATACTACTGAAGGAAGCAAGCAGGAAGCAAGCTCAAGTCCTTCAATTGCCTTGTCATTAGTGCTCCAACACTGTGGTAAAAGGTTTGACACGAGTGTCTGGGAATAAAGGAAAAACCCAAAGCAAATGGGAACTCCTTTCTCCCATCAACTGTGTCCCCCCCCTCCATGCCTGCATATAAATGTAATGAATTTGGCATGCCACGTCTGAATGATTTTTTTAAAATGAATTATTTTTATAATGTTTTTCACTTTTGGTGATGATAAAAAGTTTAATTATTTTTTTTTTAATGCTAAGAGGAACCTCTCTGGGAGCGGCAAAATCAAATTTTGAATATTAAAAACCTTGAACAAAACGGTGTCAGAGTATTTCTGTATGTTCTGCTCAAGCTGCAATGCTTGACCCTAAATGGCACACAAATAAAGAATTGTTCTTCCAGAGAAATTTAAGATCATAATGTAAGAAAAAAGACCACAGACAGACACAGAGAGCAACTGGAGGAAGACATGTACTCTGTTCATCCCAGCCTCGCAGGAATAAGTCAAAGAAACACCTGGTCTGGCTGGGTCAAGGCTCTGATTCCTCAGTGCTGCCTCAGAACTAATGATCCCAGCATGCTGCTGCCTGGGCACCTCTGTGCTGGCTCCAGTCCACAGGGCAGGGATTCTCTGTGCCAGCAGTGATCCTCCTCTCCTGCCCCAGAGGGTGCTGATAGACTGGCCCTCCAAGCACAGAACACAAGTGGGCACAGGCAGCAGATGAGTCTCACTGATGATGCTCGTTCTCACTCATCGGGAGGCTGTGAGGAAAACCAGAACCTTCTGCCAGGCTATTCTTCCATCCACCTTTTTTCTGTTTATGAAAAAAGACAGGGAGGAAATGAAATCTTGGATAAAGTCACTGTGCTGAAGGACCCACGAGGGTGGAGAGAACACAGCTCTCAATGAATTCCAGTTACGATCTCAGCCCTCAGTAACTACTGAGCAAAGATGAAGGAGAAACGAGCAAAGGCACAAGCAATGAGACCTACATTTCATACGGTCACAGAATTAAGGGGGAACATGAACTGTGGCTGACTTTCACCACAAAACCTTCACAGACTGTCTGTTACTGTCTTGACGCTCATCCATGTACTGAATTCATTCAGTGAATTCAATCTTGGATAAGAAATCAGTGAGAATGGAGGAAAGGAGTTAAAAACCCCCATGGTAAATGGACAAGTAAGCTCTGCAAGACAGAAGAACCCAAAGGGTCTGGAGTTTGGGCAGAGCTGGTCTGAGGGCTCTTCCTCCCACTGAGATCTGCACCCAGGTGGTTTCTTGTCTCTGGGGTGGGGTGAAAACTGCTCGTTCAGCTGATGTTTGAAAGGGACAGGAAGTTCTGTAAGAACTTTTTCCACAAGATTCTTTACTATTTTTTTCTGTCTCAGCAGGGCCCTGTAGCTCCACTTCCCCATGAGGAGCTGGAATGAATTATGGAGCACATGTCCTTTGCTGCAGGGCCTGGAACATGGCACAGGAATCAAGGAAATTTACTCTCTATATTTCTAAGATACTCTGATGCCTGGAGTACTATATTAAGGCTGCACTACAGAACCAGCAGCAGAAGAGTCCTACACAACCACCTCCAGAAAAAAAATCCAATTTTCTAGGTGAACATACAATGGTTTGTGTCTCTCCAGTTTGGCTTCTGCCATACTGCATTACTGGAAGATTACCCACAAAGGCAAAATGGAATTACTAGTCTTGATTCCCAGACCAAAGACTAAATGAGCTGAATGAACATGTTTGCTCACAAAGGCAATGACATACGTGACAATGTCTTGACCCTTAAGAGCACATCCTACTGAAGGGTGAGAAGAACTTCAGCAATATCCATAAAACAGTCCTGCAGCATTCTTGAGAAAGTGGTGAAGACTAGTAATTCCTAATTCGCCATGATGGAGTTCAGTTCAGGCTATTTTAAGCATCATCACCGCATTCCTCTGGTCCTGCCACACAAGGCAGCGTAGGTATTTATACCACAGCCTTGATCCCCAGAGCACTGTAGCATGGCCACAAAGATAGCCGAGGTATCAAAGGGATTGGAACTTTTTTTTATCTTGAATGGCATGGGACTGATGGAAATACTGTTATTAGAGATGAGCTGAAGCTAACATGGTTTGTATGGAATTGGACATGCACTCTGTCTCCAGCTCTTAAGCACTGCTCTCTGCTGCTCTTCACTCCCTGCTGAGCCCAAGGCACATTCCAGTCATTCCAAAGCTACAGGCTGTTTTAAGGGTCTAAGATGCAAACACATCAAAACTCAGATTTATTTTTCTTTTATTTCCTTTTACCCTGTGCTGATGGGCACAGTGTCTCCTATCAGCAAAATTAAGAGCATCACCCAGTAAATCTCTTTCCAGGGGTCAACATGAGAGCATAGAACAATTGTCTCTGGAGAGCAAGATTATTTGTTTAATTCAAACACACTTTTTTCTCATTAGCTGGGAGAGAAAGAGAAGGGAGTAGGAAAATCAATAACTATAAGAACTTCAATAATAATAATCACATAGGAAAAAGTTGAAATGAAGTTAAACAAATGAAGTTTAATAATGATTTTTAATTACAGGGGCTTTCATTTTGCTTTTCAAATGGATCTTAAAAACCTTGCCCTTAGAAACCTCACCGTATTTATGAAATAATGAATAATTCAACACAGCTGCAGTTGACACTTTACACACCACCGATAATAATAGCATTGCTGTGATCAATCTGCAGAATGCCTTCCTTTAAAGTTCCTACATCTGGCTACTAATACAGCTCTGAATCACAATGCCTTTTGCAGTCCCTAATTTTGTGAAGAGATGCATGGAAGCAGAACTGAAATTCTTCCTCAGCTTCTGCATGCCATCTTACAAAGGCTGGCTTGCTCTGCGAGACATCTCATTCAGGGACGGGGTGGGAAGCATGAAAGAGTGGTCTTGGCAATGCCAGCAGGCTGGTTCCTGGTTGTTGGCTTTGGGCAGGGCAAAGTGAACACTCAAGAATGTGCCTGCAGGAGGAAAGCACTTCCATGTGCCCTGGCACGCCAGCTGTACAAGTGAGAGATTTGTCTCTCCCAGGACAACAATTTCTGGAATCTTACAAATGGCAAATTGTTCTTAAAGTCTGAACAGGAGAGGAAAGTAAGCGAAGTTCTCCGCTCGATTATCATACAAGAAGCCTACCCCAGCCCCTTTTCCTGAAATATCCCTCCAGCAATGCAATGAAGCACTGTTTGTTTCTATTCAACAAGGAGAAAGCTGCACGTTGCTGAAGGGAGCTCCTCACAGAACTATCAGCAAAGCATGAGGGATGTACAAATCCTTAAACATAAAAGAAATAAAAGAAGTACCATTAAAAGGCAGCAACAACAAAACGACTTCCAAAAACCAAACAACAAAGGCATTCAAGCTTCAGAAGGAAGTTGTCCCGTGAGTGGCAGAGTTCTCACTATGTTTCCTGACAGTAAGACAGGATACAGCTTTAAAGTTCTGCCTTAACCAGAGCAAAGCAATGGCTTGAGAGTGTATTGTCTGAACTTTATGCTTTTGTTTTTAAGGAACTGCAAAATTATTAAGAAATTGTGTCATGTTGCGTATCAATTCAGTTTTTCTGATGGTGAACTCTTAAGTCTGTGGTACATTCAGAGTCAAACTCAAGGGATGAACAAACTCAAGCCATTTAAATCATTTATGCACATTTGGAAACTCAGGTGTACACGTGATGCAAACGGTGCTCTGTAAACAGCCATGTGGCTGAATAACTTCATTCACATGATCTGTTTAACCAGCAAGTTACAGTACAAAATATGCCCATTGATTTAGACTGGCAGGATTGGGATGCCTTGCCATAGACACGGAGGAAACAGGGGGTGACTGTAGTTCCTGGGGTTCAGAAAACTACTCACAGCTTAATAAATTCAGCCACTCATTCCTTTTAACTCACTTTCTTGACAACTTGACAACAGAAGAGCCCTTCAAAACAACCTGCACACTTAACTTGCAATCAAAATTTTAAAAGATATCTAGAATGCACTTAGGAAATATTCAAACAGTAATGTCCCTTTCATTTGGGACTAATCCTAGGGAAAACCTCTAGGTCTCTCAGGAAATTTCAGAGTTTATTAGTAATTTGGAAATTAAGACATTTTATTGTAATTCATTTAAAAAAACCCAAACAAACCCAAAACACAACTTTGGAAGCTTGTGCTCTCATTTATCTGCCAAATCCAAGTAAAAAGTGGTGTTAAAGGTTACCAAGCAGCAGAAAAAAAATATCCTAAACAGCTACAGGAAAGAAATGTGTGCTGAGAGCCCTTTAGGCATGCTGGAGGAGGACGAGAAGAACTGACTTTGTGGTGGCATCTATCAAGATGTCCCTGTGGTTGACCCAGAGGCTTCTGTAATGCTTCCCTGTAAGGAGCTCAAAGGTATCTGCTGATATGGAGGGAGGAGAGATTGTGCCTTTGGACCCTTCCCTAGAGATACTGACATTAGACCACCAACTCCAGCAGGGCAGCAGGAGGGAAGACAAACTGCACTCACCACAAAGATTTGGGATTTAGCCATTTCTGGCACTTTTTGCAGTGCCTCATGTTAGCAAAACAGAGCAGGAATATATTGGTCCTAAGGATTGGTAGGTAACTCTAAGAAAAAGTTGGAAATGCTCTATTTTCCTTTCAAATTTAAAAAAAGAAACAACAGAAAGCCCAACAAAGTGGGATCTAAAAATGAATTCTGCTTTAGGTGTTAGACCTGCTATTGGCCTTATGTATCTGACACTGTTTAAACTCAGGGGAACGCTTTTGAAGGGTGGGAGACTACATACTTGGCAAATTCTGTCACCAGTTGGGGATCTTATTGGTACAGTGTGGCTTTGATAGTCAGAAAACATCAATGAAACCTATCCTAAATGCTAGGAAGAGAAGTTCACAGCAAGTCTTCTCTGCTGAAGAAGCTGCATGAGTTTTGCTGCAGCTCCTGTCAAGAGCTGATCCACCAGGCTGGTCCAGCCAGGGCTTTATCCCTGCAAACCACAGCCAGGCTAATGCAGTCCCTGATGTATTTACCCAGTGATGCAAACCCTGGGCACAGAGCTGCGTTTACACAGAGCCATGTCTTAAGCAAAGCTTCATGCCACTGACACAGTGCACTGCTTCAAAGCTCTGAGGTGCTGGGAAAGCCAGAGTGCTCTATCCCTTAAAAAGCAAACACCCACTTTACAGGAGAGCAAATTCTGTGAAACTGACTTTGGATGGAAATGCGGATCACAAAAACTGCTGCTTGGGAGACAGGCTTTGGTTTTGCAGCACCAGCTCCTCTGCAACCTGATTTGTCTCAGCCAAAGAGAACAAAAAGCGGAAGAATCTTGTTTGAACGGATTTTGTTTTGTTTCTTTTTTGACTTTCCTTCACAAGAGCTGCTAATGTCAAAAAATGTCAAAACACAATTAGGGAGGCCTTTCCTCCCCTTCTGTAAGCTTCCTGACAGTATTAAATCATTATCTTATAAATTAGTTTCAGAATGATGACAAATAAATGGGGAAAAAAGGTACCACCAGGGATATGGCACCAACAGGGCTAATGCTCAGTTTGAGCCTCATGTTCACTGCTTTTGGCAAGTCTTCCACACATATTCTGGTCCCTTCCTGAGAGGCTCACTTGAGGTCTCCTCGAATTTTGGTATTTTAGTAGAGCCCATCATCATACAAGTTAAATGAATGCTGAAGCAATCTACCAATAGCAAAGCTGATCCTACAAACCCCTTATATTTTGAGAAACAGAAAGAGAGACATTGTCTTTCAGAGGACTCTGCAGCTTTCAGCCCAAGGGTAGCACTGGTGCACCAAAGATCAAACACAAACCTGAATTACTGCAGTGCTTGACCTTTGCTTACAAGGACTCTGACAAAAGACACCATCACAGATGGTTCTGTCGTACAACAGAGTTTCAAGAAAAGCTAAAATAAATAAGTAGAAAGCACTGACAGGAATTTGGGGCCGGAGCCAGCATGGTGGGACTGCTGTGGTTTTGCCAATGCGTAGCAGAATAAGAAACCGTATTTTGAAAAAAATTGACAGGGGTTTGTTTGAGAGCCATGCAGGGCTGCTCTGGGTTCAGCATCACCACTGACAGTCAGGCCAGACCACTCTGCATCTCACCTCGGTGAGACAAAAAGAAGCTGGCTTTTACCTACTTTTGTTCTTCCCACCTGCAGGCTTAGGCTGCTGCAGACAGCTGCAATGAGCCCGCACTCCAGGGATTCGTTTCTGGCAGACAGGAATTCCTGACAGCGCTGAACTACTTTCCAGCCCTCCCTGTCTCCCCACCTGGAACATCCCTGCAGCACATCCTCCAGGCTAGCAGAGCTTGTCACATCTCATGCATCTCATTAGGCTGGATGCAGTTGAAGCGGGTACTTTACATGTCTTGTAAAGCACCTAGTCCATCCAGGTGCCATACGAATAAGAACAATCACTTCATTTGATGTAACTTTGTCTTCTGTTGCTAAGTGGAAATGCCAGGGAGAAAATGGGGGGAAAGAGGGCTGCTTTTCTTAACACCATCCAAATTGCCTGGGTCTGCAGTATGGCATTGTAGCTTACTCTCTCTTTTGGGAGTCTTTCTGCAACACTTGCAGCTCCATGATTCACAAATACTTTAGCCTTCTTCTATGCCCCTGCCTCTGAAATCCTGATTAGAAGACAGAAGCCTACCCAAAGACAGAGCAGAGTGTGCAGCTGGAGGGCAGAGGGCCAGAAGAGCATCCCTCAAAGCTGCCTGACCTGGTACTCCTGCTGCCACTGCCCAGTGGCCTCACAGAGGGTGCCTGTGGAGCTGAGCCTGCAGTACAGGTGATGACAGCAACGCTGCTGAGAATAGATTTGGCATTAAGGAGCTTTGCCACTTAGCTCTCAAACCCTCTTAATTTCACAGACCAAGGAATAGATAAAATCTGACCAGCTGGATAACAGGCCTACCCCCACAACTGGAGGCTGGTGCATGAGCAGTTGCTGGAGTTTTTCCCTTCATATTACTCTACTGCATAGATTCCAATGAGAATTTGGAGAGATCAATTCCCCCGCTGTCTTCTCTTTGCACATCCATGGATAACAGTGTCAGGCCAAGTATGGAACGAGTCAGGACCCTCCATCTACAGACATGCCTGCACACAGCCACAGACAGCTTTTATTGTACAGTATGTCCCAAATTTTAAAAACATTCCTTCCTCACTAGAGGGGTGTCCAAGGTGAGAATGCAATTTCAGTAGCTGAGCTATAAGGAAAAACTCTACAGTGGTACTATTTAAAAAGCCTCCAATTAGAAATACTGCTATAATCACACATACTAGTTCCTGATTCTTGTGCATGTTTCAGCTATTCCAACTCAGTTTACTGGAAATACCTCCCCTCTGTGTATAACATATAGCACAAAAAAGCACTACTTTCTACAGGTGAACTCAGTGTAGTCCATAATTAAACTAATATATACATATTTATCTCCCATCTGCCCATTTGTAAAATGCTCGTGAATGTAATTTTGGTTTATGGATCACTCACAGCTGTTTCCTTCACAAAAGAAAAAAGAAGACAGAAGAAACACCCTGGCAGGACAAGGTGACTGTTTAAAGCTGAGCTGTAATTTGCAGTAACAGTTTCTCCGAGTTGGTTCTTTAGTTAATTCAGCTGCCAGTGCTGAAACACTTATTCACCTCCAGAGCTCCAGCCCAGCCTCAACCTACACTCCCAGGGCCTCTTCTTTCCATAAGGAAGGCAAGAAAAGTTTCCTCAGAATGAAAAATCTCTGTGCTGAGGATTTCGGAGAGGGAGAAAGAAGAGGCATCTATCTGCCTTTGCTGAAATAACTGCCCAGAGGTTTCCACCTGCAATGCCTGGGCTGCAGACTCTGCCATGAAGTACAAGCACCGTCCAAGAGGAAATCTCTTTGCAGAGGGGGAAAGAGTAATACCAACTCTGTCAGTCAGGCTGAGTGAAGCACAGCTCTTCCAAGTGTGGCACATGAGCTGGCTGCTGTCTGGAGCACCCAGTGTTCAACAAAGGCCAGCAGCCTGCTGCCCAGATCTCCCAGCCCAGAATGTTTCAGAAGGCAGTGGGATGTGCCTCCCCAAGGAAAGCCCAGTGACATTCAGAGGGAAGGGCTTGAGAACCAGCTGACAGCACCGTAAAAGAAACCTTGGGATCCATTTTGACATTCTCTGAGATATGACTTGCTTGACTTTTTAATTTCCATATATATCCAAAAGGCAGGGAATAGACTGGCTGAGGCAACAAAGCAAAGCTCAGGATATGCCCTGACAATAGGAATGATACTTGATGAAGTGACAGATGCTCAATTTTTTGGCAGTTTCACCACTAACTGGTCCATGCAACAAAAATAAAATTAAATCGCTTTTAGGGACAGAGGACACAGAAATTGTTGAGCTGCTTGACGGGATGCTGAAATGCACTTAAACACCAGGAGGATTCAGGAGTTTGGATCTATTGTCATGGACTGTTCTGGGATCTGCAACTGCATTCTTCCATCTCTGATAAACTAATGGTCCCATTATGCATTATTCCAATCTGGGATTCTTACAGATAAAAGAGGCACTGAGAGCTCCCACTCTTCCATGTGTCGTGGGACAGACAGCAAATGCCCAAACATGCAGGTTTACAGTCCACTGCTGGGCAATCAGTTACAGCAGAAGGGCCAACACACATCCCAACAGGAGAGCAAGAATGTCATGAAGATTCTCAAAAGACAGGTTGAGGTAATATAGGGCAAACATAAAAACTAGGCTGGATATCACTGAGACTCTGCTCTGAGCTGAAGCAGAAAGAGATAACAGAATGAGAAGGTTCAGAGCTACCCTCTATTTCATGACCTCATTTAGAATCCTGTTTTCTTTTGCACCACAAAATAATGGTCCTGCAAAGGACTCCCAAAGTCACTTTCCTGAAGAACTTCCCAGTTTTTTGCTAAAGGGCTTCCATCCACCACTTTCTGTCCCTCTGCAGCAGGCACTGAGAGGAGATGAATGTGCTGCATTACAGTTTTTTCTTTTCCTTAGAGAGGCTTTCAGGGTTAGTGAATGATGACAGTAAAAATACATGGAAAGGAAGAGTGATCTGCTGGCACCAAAACATGGATTTTCTGGCAAGTTTTGATGAAAATTAATGAGAAATACATGCAGTCATGGTCACATCAGCCAATATTGACTCTCTTGGACTAGTTACCAGATGAAATCATGCCCTGGAATGCAGGCTGCACTGCCAGAAGCATTATTTCTTTCTGGAATTCAATTTTTCAACCCAAGAAACAACCACTTTCTGTCTAAACTGAAAATACCAGACAAGAGTGTCACCTTTTAAGCACGTACTGAAAGTTTGAGTAAAAAGGAAAACAAACAAGCCTTCTGCCTCTTTACCTACCTCTGTAACTATTGAAATACTCCTTTCAGGCTGCAAAGAAAAAGACTAACCCTTTTAGAGATCTGGCTGGCTTCCAGCACTGACAAAAGTCAGGCATAGCCTATTCTGTTTCACATTTTCTTCAAAATGAGAGATCTTCTGGCATGAGACCAGTAGGGGACACACTAAAAAGTGAATTCTCTCAACCCTGACTCAGACAAACACTTGAGCTGAGCCCAGACCCTTTTCCATGTGGGATAGGAAGACTGTAAGCAGGTGTGTAACTTCAGGCACGTGCTTAAGCCTTTTGCTGCCCAAGGAGGGACCACTGAACTGGGAGAACATCACTGGGGGTGTGCAAAGGTGGTGGCACTACTGGAGCTGGTGTTCCACAGCCCAGGCCCAAGGACTGACACATACCAGCACGGCTGGGCTTGGAAGAGGCAGCTCCAGGGTGTCCTGTAATAAACCCAGTCACTTAGCTGAGACCTTGGGGTATCTGGAAACCAGGACATCAACAGGATGTCACCTAAAGGTGTAACGTAGCAGTTTATCCCTAAAACCTGTGCAATCATTAAGGACTGGCCCAGGGAATGACTGAATGTGGGCATATCATTTTGCTAATCATAGAACACAGAAAGGTGAGTGAAAGCTGGTGATTATGGACCTTTTTAAAACAGACTGCTGGTAAACAGCCTGGGAATCACACCACAAACACCTGCAAGCCATTTCTGGTCACCTAGTCAGGAAAATCAAGCCCTACGGTTTGTCAGGTTATTCTGCATCTCTTTGCATGAGTGGGAATAAACTCATAGGTCAGGGAATGAGCAAACTAAATAAAGCAGAGAGCAACCAGGAGGCTGCAGGATGTGCCAATCCCTATGCAAAAATGAGTGTACTTTAATTCCTGCCCTACAGTTAAAATTTAGTTGGCTTACGCCTAAGAAAAAGCTATGAGAACACGAACAGAGTGGGGACAGGTCATGTTTTACATTTACCTCTCTGTATTACAATAAAGCACCAGACAAAGGCACTTAATCTTCATGTGCACCAGCAGAAGCCTTTTTGCACTGCTTGATACGTCAGAAATGCCCTGCCTTTGATTGTGACAGGACAGTGATTTCCTTGGAGCGAATATGCACATGTGTCATGGAGGTGATGTATTCAGAATAGGGAGATAGGAGAGGAGAAAAAGGAGCCAGCAGCAATCTTGCATAGCTGTGCCTTGCTGTGTTACACAGTTGAAGAGAACTGATATCTGTATCATTGAGATATGGTCTCTTTCCTTTTGGGACTGTAGTAACCATCTTCACATGAAAAACAGCTTAAAGGATGCTACATATAAAAGAGCTGATTCACAACTGCTCCACTTGAAGACTATTAATCTAATTTCTTTATGATTATCTTTTCAGAAATTGGATCCAGCTGTTCAGCAGTCTTCAGTGGGAGGTTAATGAATATGCTGAGCTTGCAGAACAAAATGTTCAGCTTCAAAAAACTTCTGGGTTCATTTTTAATGAAATGTTTAAAAATATTTGCTTTTATCTGTCTTGCAAGCTTCAGAAGTAGCCCTGGCGCCCTTTTAATTTGCTTACTTGATCATTTTTGTTAAAAGAAACTCAAAATGCATGTATTAAAATGCATCATAATGTTGCCTGTTTAGTCCAACCAGTATGCAAAATTCAAAGCCTTCCTGTCTTGTTTCCATGAAAAGTTGATACGGCTCCAATATTTTCTTTGTAAATAAGGGAGGACTGCACAAAAATCTACAAAAAGTTAGGGTTAGGGTTCCTCCTGAAAACAGAAGGAGCAAAAAGGACCAAAAGTACTCTTGGAGGCTGGGAGGATGTCAGGAGCAGGTATCCTACACACCTGACAATATTCCTGGCCATCCCTGAGCAGCATTTCTAAGCACTGCTAGGAAAAGGCTTGACACAGTGCAATCTGCTCCACCCTCTCCAGAACTCTCCTCTTCCCAGCATTGTGTGTCAGGAAGCCCTGCCTTGGCATTCTTCAGGACCAAACCTGCCCTGTTTTCTTTCTCCCTTTCCTTCCTGGGTGCTTGCACAGAAGGAGCTGTGGAGAACCTGAGAACTGGCTAACAGAGTGGTCCTGCTCCACGAAGCAACATCCACGGGCAACATCTGGGACGTAGCTTTGGCTCTGGCTTTCACTGCCAGACTGCAGTGTCAGCAGGGCCTTCTGGTATCAAACTGGTACCAAGAAAGGAGCCTTACATGGCTTCGTTATTTATCCTCAATGGAGAATGCTTACCACACATACAGGTGCTTGCCAAGGCTGTGACTGAGGACTATTTTTATCTTCTACCGCCACAATATATTTATTCCCTCAGGAGAGAGGGAAGGCAGCAGTGTAACCACCTCCTTGTGGAACATTTTTCTCCTTGCTAATTACTGCATGGCCTCCTCCATGCCCAGGTGCTTCAGCTGGGATGCACAGCACACACAGTGGAGGCGGTCCCTGGCTTGAGGAACATCTCACCTTAACACCCAACAAGGCACACCAGAAGCATTTCTGAACATGTCAGAAAGAGATTTCTGCCTGAGGCCCCAGACCAGCTGATACAGGCTCTACCCCCAGGAAGCCCTCCATCAGTAAGGGTTATTTTGCTTCTGATTTTATGCTGTGTATACTCAAGGTGCACACTTCCAGTGCCCAAGGATTTACCAGCAGGGTCTAGTTATTTCACCCTGTTCTTCTGAGAGAAAAATTGGTTGGGTGACCTGTGATTACATACCCTCAGTACAACCCTGTCTTAATACTATATTCTCCTTCTCATTTGCATCCCTACCTGTGAACTTCAAAGTGAACTCTTAACGGTGGAGGCAAAATTTTCTATGAAGAGCATCACTTCCTTGTTCCCCTTCAGGACTAGCTCCAGGCACAGCACCACAAAGGGCTGTGCTCTTCATTCTCCCAGGCCAGTTTTTCCTGTGGCTGTCCTGTTGGCCTTACAAATCCATTTCGTTATAGAAATCAGCATCAGCTCCGATCTGTGCTCATACACATCATTTTTGCATTTTCCAGCATTAGGCATTTACAGAGGGACTCTTGAGACAAATTTATTACTTCCCATGCTTATGTCCTAGGCAAATGCTGGCAGGAGCAGCGTGCTTCTGCTTCAGTCCTGGCCTGCCAAATTCTCACCAAAATAGTTTTGCAGGACTCGACTGCCTTTGGGTCAGCCCTCTGTGTCAAGCCAGTTCTCTTGTCTGTTTATCCCCGAACTAAACACTGGCAAACACAAAAAGGACATGCCACCATTCTGCTGGAAGAAATAAACTGACCTTCAGTCTGGCTTTGCCCTCTGCTCTATAAAATAATAAAAAGAGTAGGAAAAAATATGTACTTGGTGCACTGCCCCAGTGACTTTTAGACAAATCTAAAGCCAATCTGCGGTGCACGAGTGGATATAGTTTATTACAACTCTGGCATTTTTACATCGGTTTACTATCAACAGGAAGCAAACTGTTTGAGAAATGCCAGACAAATAGCTCTGTGCAATCCTGCAGCCTCCTAAAGAAGTGCTTTCAAGCAGCTAAACTGGGGAAATCTCTCAAATGAAACTAAGCAATAGCTCACAGTCAGATGCGCTGACAAAAGGACAGAGCACTGTTTCAACCACAAGAAAATCCACCCTCAAGTTAGAAGCTGCACTGAGCTAATTATGACTCTGGCTAATAACCATGAGAGGAAGCATGAGACAATGTTCCCTACATGTTGCATCTATTCTGCACAAAATTCCTCCTGCAGCTCTGTAGGAACATGGGCCTGCATCCCAACATCCTGATTCCCAGCTCTGGACCCAGTGTTTCCCTGCTGACTCACTCACCCCTAACTTGTACTCTCTCAAATCACTCTTCAGGGGTACAGCTTTCTTCACCAAAGCCAAGAGGAGAGTGGAAATTCAGGCTGTCCCAATAAAAGCCCCAGCTCAAGAGCCATCTTTATGGAATTGCCTATGAAAGATATAATGCTCCTCATGTTCAGACTACCAAGTTTCATGCTTTGCTGGGAACAGACTGAATAACACTCTGATGCATCTCATATACAGAGACATTGTTTTCCAAGATTGCCAAAGTCACATTTTCTGCAAGCTCTTTCCTCTTTGTCTTGGACTGGTGGGTAGCAACCACAGGGAAGGGTGAGCTTTAAAATACTGCAAGGATTTGCAGTGGGAACGTATCATTACTTTGCATTTCTTTCTTGCAAATTGAGAAATCCAGCTCAAAATGCCCCTGCACACATTCTCTTTCTTAGGAATATTCAGGATACCTCTACTGACCGGTGTAACAGCTCTTGGTGCTGCAAATTAATTATGGGTAGACTCCAAGTTTTCAGTATAATTGCTGGATAATGTGGTATTATAAACATTGTCAAGGACATCACAGGTGAAAAAAGCCTCCTCATATATAAGGCTTACAAAGATCTTGTTCTAAATTGACATTTAGCTCCTTCATAATGGTAATAAAAAGCTTCACGACTGGTATGAGCAGCTCTGATACTCAAGAGTAGGCACACACATTTAGACAGATATAATTTACACTTTGATTCTGAATACATGCAACACTCGCTGTATGAAAGAGCTGACCTGTCCTCTATAAATATTTTTGAGGTGACTTCAAAGGCCAACTGGAATCTCTTCTACGGAAAATATGCAAACTCTAGGATTACACATGTGGGGAGGGAGACAGCTCAGGGGAAAGATAATGAACAGCCATGCTCTCCTTCCAAGGTCATGGTCTCGTGTCCAGCCTTGGTAGATGTTTCTACCTAGAGACTGATCAGAACTCTGCATAAACTGGGGCACTCCTAATCCAGTCCCTAGGCAACAAATATCTATATTAAAAAACAAACCCTGACACAACTTGGTGGACAGAGGAATGAGGACATGCAAATTGCTGACAACTTTGACCCACATGCATTCTCATCATTGCAATAGCTCAGATAATGTTCTTAAAAGGGTGTCTTCATGCCAAAGAAGAAATGTTCTGCTTGGGGACTGTAGGGAAAACTATTCTTCTCTCTTTAATGAGTCTAAATGGTGAAGAGGGAGCCTATGCACTGGCCTTTTCAAGGCTGTGCTGCTTTCTGCTGGAAGAATGACCTACATTTTTTTTGGCAGCAAAGTCAACTGAAGTAGCTCCTGCCATCCCTCCTTGCCCTGCGTGGTCCTTTTCCACCCCCAAAGCAGTGTCAGAACAACTGCTTCATGGAGCTGAATGCTGGGCTTGATCAAGCTACTGAGCCAGGTTAAAAATAACCCAGCAAAGAAGAGAGCCCTGACTGCTCTCCTGATCCAGTTCAGCCTGCAACCCTGGAGCCAGCAGCTGTGGGAGACAGGGACAAAGGAGAGGGCAGTAAAGGACCTGTTAGCCAGAGAAGCCCCCAATAATCATATTTTCAAACCATGCCCTGATTTGATCCGCACATCCTCCAACCTTGTAGAATTGCACTGTTTTTTTCCTAATTTTATATACTAAGAAAAGAATGAGTCAGTGAAATATCCAGGTGTGCTGTCTGCCTAACTGGAGAGGTGGGAGCTGACATGGTGAAATTGCCTCTATTGCACTCCTGGGGTGTGCAGTGCCCTGGGGCAGGGTCCAGGCAGGCTCCTGCCACGACAAGGGACCAGCAAGGGAACTGGAACATAAAATACACCTTGTGTAGATCCAGCTTACTAACCAAAAAAGGTAACTCCAAAAACATCATATGAAACTCCAGCCTCTGCCTTTTCACAAGGTCTTGGAGTTTTCCCAGTCAGAAGAACTGTGTTGTTCTCTTTCTTGCAGTTCAGCTGAGCTTCCCCTAAACATGGGTTTTCCATGGGTCCAGCCAAACAAAAGGGACAATCACATTCCAAACATTTCAAAAGAAGATGCAGAATTTACAGCAAACTCCACTCCCAACCTGCTATAGCATTACATTTCCTTTTCTAGATTAAAAAATAGTCTCAGAATTCTTAAATGGATACCCAAGAGACTCTGTTAAGCAGAGAAGCCTCAGAAATACCCCAACACAGAGTATCACAGTGCATCTCAACACAGAAAGAGTCTGCTAAACCTCCATGGCTACCCACCAAAGCCAGTCATCCACCCAACCCATGCTCCCACTTTGCCCTGTATCTTTGCTATGCAATCCTGTGCAGGGCAAGACAACACTCAGCGACAGAACAATTTGTTGTGGACAAATATTCAGCCAGCAGCCAAAGTGACCACTGGCAGGACCTAGGGGACCTCCACTGTCAGTGGTTTTAAGAAGTTAGCTAAAGATCTCTCAGGAGAAGTTTCTTTTGAATGGATCCTGCCTGGGGGCAGCAGAGTGGAGTGGATGACCTCCTGTCTTTTCTAGGCTGATCTCCTCAATTCTAACCAAAGCACAGAGGGCATGGAAAGCTGATTCCGATCCTGTCTCTGACACTGAGTTTTCTTTCATCCTTGCAACTACTATTACCTTCTCAGAAGGCTCTACTTGCCACAAAACTGGGATTAAAGCATTTCCTAATTCATCTAAACATGTCAAATGCATATATGCACAGAGAGAAATACATACATGATATATATCTATAGCTGTATTTGTATCTATAACCAGTTACCCACAAAACACACATATATTGCTTCTATAAACAAGAGTCATTCCAGACAAGCACGAAAGTAGTAGACGAGAAAGAAAATGGAAAAGCAAAGCATTAAGGCTAGGGATACCACAGCAATAATTCCTCAGCTGGTACTTCTGACTGCTATTTCTGCAGCACTGAGTCTCCATCTCACACTGGTCGAACTTTTCTGTTTGCAGGCCCCAGAAGGCAGAAAAACTACATTTTAGTGGGTGCTTTTCAACTAATGCCTGAGCAAAGCAGGCATTTAAAGTTCACTAAAGCACTGCAAGGAACAGGAAGAGAACATAGAAGAATCTTTCTTGGCTCATCTTTTCAGCTGTTGCTTCAATGTGCTCCATGCTAGCAGCATGGTCTTCTACAGAATACAAGACCATATAACATATGGTCTTGCATCTTACATATCAAATGTAGGTTACTGAAATAAACTTTACAGGTACAAAATATAGGAATTCTACATAACAACCAGCCTCTACCTAGGTCTGAACGAATGCAGCACAGCCAAATCTAATCACTGCCTGTTGAATCCCATTCAGTGTAGCTCAAGATCTGCCTCTGCTCCCCGCAGAGGATGCACCCACAGACCTTGCAGCCACATTCATGGGGGCCAGTTGAGCTTTCTGGTGTCCTGCATGGATCTACAGCCACTATACCTATGGCTGTGCAACAGCTCAATGTGTATAGACAAGTTTTAAACACTGCACATTACACAGGCCCACTTCTGCAGAGATTAGATGTTTGTTCTTGAGAAATGAAAGGAAATGACTGGGGAAAATTTATCAAAACTGAAATAATCACCATGCAAATCACCAAAGTGGGTTTGAGATGCAAAGGGATTTAATTCATCAATTCGCACAGATTAGGCAAAACTGAAAATCACTGCATTAAGAGCTCCTATTTATTTCTTAAAACCTTTCTTGGCAGGAAGCCATTAGGTACTTGTAAAAGATTAGAATTATTGGTGTTTGATGGCCTCTCCTAAAAGGAACAGAGGGAGAAAATGGCAGACTGGAGTCATTAGGATCATCTTCTGTTAACTCTTGTATTTTACAAAAATATACTTTAAAAAATCATAACTAGATGACAAATTGCCTATCTCCTAGCTCGACTCCTGGACATTCCCACTCTCCATAAGCACGTTCCAGGCAAACCTCCTGCACTCTGCAAGTGTTCCTGCCTACTCACACAGCCCATAGGCTGGAAGATTCATTGTACACACTGCTTTGTTTTGTCCTGCCACATGAATACCCAACAAATCCTCCAGAACAGCAGATCAGCTATTTGAGGCCACTAAGCTGGCTCTCTTCTTCTTTTTAATAACGTAAATGAGCTGACTTAGTGTAGGTGCAGGACAGCTCTTTTGGCTGCCTGCAAACCTTCCTCGTGTAGCATCTGTTAGTGTAGCTCCAAAGCAATCAGGAAATCTTTCCTGCTCTTCTTACCCCAGACATTCCCTTGTTTGGATGATGCTGCCTGTCCCAAACCCAGCCTCGTTTTGGGATGCTTCTAGGAAAGAACTACAAACATTCCAGCCGACCTGATTTACAAGCTAGAACTCAGTCTCAGGTTTCATTAGGCAAGAGATTAGCACCCTAATGCATTTCATTAGCTGTGTATCAGCAGACCCGTGTTGTTAAATGACTGAAGTGATGTGACTTGCAAGGTTTGTGGAAAGAAATGCTTATGCTGACCTTTTGGTCCAAAAAAGATGAAAGCTGGAAATCTCTAAGGCAGTTCTACAACAAAAAGATAAACCTAGAGTAGACAAAGTGCTAATTTGTGGTTTTCAAGGTAATTAGTTTTCAAAATTACAATTTATGCAGACCTCTTATATCTA
>JAWWTY010000010.1:22524208-22551079 GCA_035222235.1 Margarornis squamiger
CAGGAATGTTCTCTGCCTTACCTTGAGAAGTTTCAAAGAAACCACATGGGGCTTATACTTTGTAGGATGAATAAACAAAGCTTAAATTATAGGTGATTCTGAGATTTCCTTGCTTTCCTGAGTTTTTCCCCTGTTCTTATGTATAATACTTATTTATGTCCTGCTTACTCTGAAAGGTCATGCTAATGCCAAAAATTACAACAGCATGAGAATCAAGAGAATGAAAGCTGCGTAACAGAGAAGACCTTTCAATTTAAGTTCCTTAAAAGCTCTACTATTTAGTTTAAAATTCCAACAGATAACGAGCATTTTTCAGAAGGGATGTCCTTGTTAGGAATTCAATAGCCCTACTCTTTAAATTATCAAGTAGAATTACACTCATGCTTGAATACCTAGGACCAAAAATGGGTACAAGCCTCAAGCACAAGAATATCCTTTGAAAAGGTCACTTTTAAAAGACATTCCAGAATGCAATACAGGGCAGCTGTGTTACTTTGTGCAAGAAGCCTGGCATGTTTTCACTCCTTTTAAATACAATTCTGGGGAAACAAATAGGCTTCATTTTTTGCCTTGGCTTTGCAGAGACCTTAGCCCTTGGAACACAGGTACTCCTGTTTTACTATATGCACAGCATCCAAATTTTGACATTTATTCTAACTGCCTGTGTTGGGAGTACAGCCTTCCTAGCCACTCAAGGAGAGAAGGACTCCCCTGGAAGGAGCTACAAAGCTCATCAAACAGAAGCCTCTCTCTCTGCTAACAATATAAAAAGCCTGAAGTTTGATGCTGTGACGATCTGAAGTTGCAGATTAGCCCCAATTAAGAGTCAATTAGTAGGAATATACATCAGTGTGCTTAAGCACCTTCAAACCCAAGGACATTTTGGAACACACTAGATAAAATTCAGTCATGATTTACAAATTGCATGTTCTTAGACCTTATGTTCATAGATATATACATGCACAGCCCCTGTGTGTGTGCGTGTTTGGAAGTCTTCGCTGTTTTGACAGTGCTGGATGGGACTTTTCAAGGCTCCAAGGGGGAAGGCAGCTGCGTAGCCAAGGGATCAGGATCATTCCCTGTGCTGCCAGGCTGGAAGCAGTGCAGGGCTTGCATGCCTCCAGCAGTCCCTCTGCTTGGCAGCTCGCTGGAACCCCTACCTGCCCATGGAGCTCCAGACACTGCTTTTTAAATTCAGCTTTGCATTTGTTCTTCCCTTTTTGGTTTCAGTGGTGTTACTAACAGCTGGCAGCCTGCAGGGATGGCTTGGGAGTTTCCCCCTGTGCCTCCCACCTAGAGGCTGGATCCCAGCCCTGGCAGAAGCTATTTTTGTTATTGCTTAACTATCCTTCCCCAAACTCCTCTTTGCTCAGTGTGCTAGTAATTTTAAAAACCATTAACGGCAGTAGTTCAAGGTAGGAGTTTGCTGTGCACTTCAACTCCTCTGCTTTACACTTATGGCAAGGGAAGAAACCCAGAGGTTTCATTAGAGGGAGATGACAATGAGGTTGGGAGACACTGTTTTTTTTTTTCATTTCAGCTATTATCTGTATTTTGGAGTTTGTTTCTACGAACTGTCAAAACAGATAACATTTGAGACAGAGAGATAAAAAAAAATCCCAGTATTTTGAAACTACACAACTTTAGGAAAAGTGATAGTCCCAAGGATGACGGGTACCTAACCAGATCACAACTTGGAAAGAAAAAAGCATAGGACTTTGAAACCATGATTCACATTATATGAGACTTCAGACAGCAGACAATCAATCTTTGCTGTTTCCAAAGGTACTTCTGAGAAACTGCCCTCACTGCTCCAAGTGACAACAGGAAAGGAAAAAACAGAGGATGGGGAGAGGTTAGTCTATGCTGTAATAATGTACAGGTCCAGCATATAAGCTGGGTAAGGTTATTTTTACTCATCTTGAAAAAGCTGAAAAAAAAGAATGAAAACTGAGCAAAGAATATGGAATAGAGAACCCTGTCATGTCTCTGCAAGCTCACTTGATGCTTCCCACTGAAATGTGGGACGAAATGATCTAATTCAAAAAAATGCTAATGGAAAACAATGCTCAAAGGAACAAAGCCAGATGTTCATTAGTCAAGCGGTCCCGCTCCACTTTCCATAATGCCATATCCTGGGGGAGCTGCTGCTGCACTGCCCTGCTGTGTGGGGCTCTCAGGTGGGTCCACAGGGTCCACTTGGAGCAGAACCTTTAGAAGGAGCTGGCAGACCTTCCCCTTGCTTCTCCTTCAGAAGAAGGAAACTAAGCCCCACATGTATTTGTTATGCCTTTGCCAAACAGTGACATTGGGAAAGGCAGACCTTGCCAGGAACCAGCTGCCATTGCTTCTCTCTGTTGTAAAAGAAAGCATGTGTATTCCTGCACATGTGTGTGCATGGCCTTGGATGGAGAGAGAGGATAAGTAATGATTCCCCTCCAACCCAGGCCAATTAACATTCCCTTGGAGGCTTTTAATATAAGCGAATGTTCACCCAACAAAGAAGGCAGTCTGGGAGGATGACATTGCCTCTCCTCAAAAAACACACACAGACACACCTCCCTGATAAAGGCTATTTATTATCTGCTCAAGAGACTTTCTGGGATTCATTCTCCCCTTTTGGCCTCACTGTGGCCAAAGAGTCCCTTTCTTATCTCTCTGACAGGTCCATACAATGCTTAATTGACTTGCCTGGGGTCTTGCGTTTTCTTTCTTTAGGGGAAGCCGGGCTTTGGGGTGGTGATGGATGGATCCCATCCTTCTGGCTTTGAATGAAAAGACTCCCGGAATAATGCCATCCATTTGCAATCATGACCCCCTAGAAGATACTCTGTGGACAACAGTTTCCCTCACACAGTTAGTGGGGGCTGGGAAAACCACGGGGCTGAATTCTCAACTACTTTGGGTTTTGTTTTCCTAAGACTACAAAAAATGCAGCGCTCGGGAGATGGAATTTTCCGTACACTTAAGCTGGCTTTCACAAACACAAAACCCTTCAAAACCGTCAGTCTTGGGCAGATATACTTTTGACAGGTTAGGAACTTTGAGAAGCGTCAGCTATTGCTGAAACCCCACGGAAATCCTAAATAATGGCCTGAAGGTGCCTGAGCCTGAGTACTGAACGTTCATTGACCCACAGGTATGAACACAACAGCGCCCATACCCCACTGCTGGTATCACTGCCCTTGGTAATGACTAGGGGAGATACAACTTCCCTCCATGGATCTTGGGGTTAACTACATTTTCCCCCAGCAGCACTGGATGGCAGCACGGGTCCTGGGAACATGGGCTGATGACTGAGCCAAGCCACCTGAAGCACATGTTGCTGCCAGCAGGAGCCACACTGCTGTCCCCTACCATTTTGGTGAGGTCTTGCCCTCTCCTTTGGCCCTCCTCATGCATCCATCTAACTTCTCCTCAAGCCACATTAGCACATCAGGTTTCGATGTGTAAAACCACATCAAGTCAGGGCACAATTTGCACCTCCACCCTTTTTTCCATATTGGGTTTTTTTTTAGCAAGTTAGTGAGGCAAATTCCACATCACTGAGATGCCAATCACACATCAAAGCCAGTGCACAGGAAAAGTCATGCACAGAGTAGGGAATGGAAGACAACCATCACACCTGCCCCTTTGACAGCATGTCATTAGTTGTCATTTCAGCTCAGGGGCTCTGAACGTGCACCCCAAGCAGGTGGTGGGATGAGGCAGGGGCAGGCTTTGAATGCACTTCTCTCCCATGAAAGAGCAGTGCAAGGGATCTTTCTTAAGGAACAAACATCTCAGTATGTGCTCCCAACCAGTTCACACACCATATCAGACTCATCCAAAACGTTGCATAGATGTGCTCTCAGGGACTGCAAATGAGAATATACATTTATAAAGTGACCAAGGCTGGCCTGGATGGTCCCTGGCTTCCTGTGTTCCCCATCCTTGCAGCACAGCAGGGCAGCAGCCAGGACACACTGCTCCTGCCCTGAGCCAGACTGACCTGCTGCTGGGCTTGTAACCCTGACCAGGGTGAGAGTGGAGAAGAAGTGAGGAGACTGATGGAGTTTGCATCCTTTTTTGCCTTCTGCTGTAGCCAGACATGGCTGAGAAAAATTGCTCTTTCCCAGAAGAAGAGGGAAGTGGCTTCCCTGCTGGAGGGGAAGCAGCTCACCTCATTCACATATTGCCCCAAGAAATTATTTTGTCTTTGACCCTGTGTTAGTGAAACTAACTTTTTCCTAAAGATCCTTACTGATGGGTTTGTGAGAGAATGTGGAAATGGTGCAGCAAAGATATAGTAAAAGAGCAAGGAGGAAGCGCTCGAGGGAGCCTTGCTCTTCTTCCCCCTCACAGCTCTAGGGCAGCACTTTGCAAAGGCTGCTGACAGCACAGGGAATGAGCCATGTGTTGCCAGAGGGTAGGTGAAGGGAGAGCACTTGCCATCTGTGAACATCTGTGAAATTCATGGGCCTTTAATATACCCTTGGGCTGAGTGAGGTCTGCACACTCTGTCAGTTGCATGGAATAAAGTTCAGGAAATTCTCAATAGAAAACCAGGAAAAGTGGGATTCTTCTAGCTATTTCCAGTTCAGAGAACTGGCACATCACTAGTAGTTTGTTCTGGGACTGAAAACTGTCCCTGTGACTCGTGTTCACTAAATATACTTAGGGTCTATTTGCTGCATTAAAATGAATTTTCATGATTAGGTAACAAAAAGGAGAAAACTGAGAGAGACAGGAAGTTTCTGAATGCATGTTAGGAAAACATCCAGACAATGCAGTGAAACCAAAAGGAAATACACAATTAAGAATGAGGACATTCCATAAACTGTTCCTCTAATGGCAGCTTAGTATCATTTCTGCCTTGCATTCTGAATTCAAAAGGTGCTGCTTTTGCACCCCACCAGAGCTATCCCTGCTGTTCTCGTGCAGTGGTGTAATTCAGTGCTCCTGAAGTGTGTCCCAAGTTCACAGCTGTACACTGTATGCATACACCCACCCGTGTGTTCCTAAGGTGATAAAATACAGCAGAGGCTTTCTAAAGGTCCCTGTCCTTACACAGCATCTTGCACCTAAAGGCAGACAAAGTATACCGAGACACTCAGGTGAAAGTATACAAATGTAAATAATAATAATAACTATAAACAAAGTTAAAGAACAAGTCTATTTCAAGAGATAAATGCATCATTTAGTCTATGTTTATATATTAATATATGATAATTAAATCTCTCTAGCACTAATGCCAGCTTGGACTGGAACCAAAGCAGCTGTCTTGGGAGATTCTCTGCACGGTACTCCCTTTTATATACCCTAGAAGCAGACATTTATCCACTTTTAGGCCTTTTATAATGTTTGCATGGACAAAAACAGAGAAAGAGGCAAGGACGGGAGGGAGGCATGGGGAGAAAAGAATAAGAATGAAAACAAAAAACCCAAATGCAGCCTGGAAGTCAGGAAAAGCGCGTTTCCCGCAGCACAGCTCCAGGGGTGCTTTCTGAGGCTCTCCATGGGGATTCAGGGAGCTGACGCTTACTGGAGGAAACCAGGCTAAAGAGATTATCTGAGTTTGCAATTGTATATTGGTTTGGTTATTATACATGTGGCTTCTGAGGTCCATTTCTATTGCAGAGGCAGAGCTAAAAAGATCGGCTTTGTTTGCTCCAACTCACAAATGGGGATGTGGGGAAGCAGCTTTTATCAATGCTGCCATGGAAAAAAGTCCATAATCTCCCTGAAGTCCAGTGCTACTTTTCTTTGTCTGCTGGTATATCAAATCTACAAATTCCAAAAGGGTATTTACAGTGTACACTTTAATGGGTACTGCAATGTATTGCTGGGACCTACTGGGATCTGACACTCTGCACTAGCAAAGAGTCCCGCTATTTAACCTCCTGAGCTGCACCTTGGCCTGAGCCAAGACTGGGAGAGTGCAAGGAGCCAGGCACAGTGAAAACAAGTACTTCAAACAAAGACAAAATGATCTCTGCAGAAAACAGAGCAAAAATACAACAAATAAACAATGAATAATGTATTAGGAATTCTGCATCGAGCAATATATGCAGCACTGTATTCATAAACTTTGCAAAAAGGAAGGAAACACCAAAAATGTTGAAGTTCTCAGACTTGAAGGAATGTTAACCACTGGCTTTCCTGTTACAAATAATTATACCTAAGCTTAAGAAAGTAAGTTGCTCAGGTAGAAAGGGTCTAATTGCAGGTGCAGCTGAGAACCACTTTCTGCAAAAAGATTTCTGGGTCAGAGAAACACCCTCTCTTGCCATCTGACACACTAAAGTACTGCTGCACGAAGTACAGCACTTCCTAATGTTATCATTCCTAATGTTATCACCTTGTCTTCAGATGGATCAGACCTACTTTTAGTTTGGTGTTGTGGTTCTGTGGGTAAGTTAACCCCCCTGCTTGTCACCTTGTGGTTAAACCAGTTTCTTTGGAGGTGAAGAGTTCAGCAATTCTAAAGCTTCTCCCCTGTGACCATTTCCAACTCTCTCTGACCTACTTCTCCTAAAAGCCTCACTTTATAAAGTATAAAACTTATGTCCATAGAGAGCATCCAAAACCCTTCTAAAAAGTCCGCAACCTCTACCAGCATTAATATAAGCCCCCTGTCTTTTGCACTGGCCTTCCTTGCTCTGCAGGATAGCTCTGGGTCCATCCCTGTGTGCAGAAGGCCTGGCCTGTAGCTGAGAAGATAAAATTTATTGCCAAATGTCAACATTATTTTCCATTTCATCCAGGGCTGTCAAATTATTTTCAAGTAGGTAAAATAGCAGTATCAGGGTGAGGGGTTTCACATTGTTTTATATAAGTGGATTCAATTAGTGCAAGCTGTCCCAGCAGTGAGATATTGGCCTCCAAACTACGTGCATATGTGTAACAGAGCACAGGAAGATACAGAGGGATTGAGGTCACGCTGAATAAACAAGAATAAGCACAAAGTCCACAAACCTCTCTTTGTCTGTGGATGGCTATTTACAACCCTGCAAACTAAAGCAACCATGTAAGAATCATCCAATACCTGGGAAGTCGGGCACAGCCCCAAGTGCAACACAGAGAGTGCCCAAAGGAAGCGAGGGGATTATTTCAACTTGGCTGTTGGGCAGATCAGGGGTCTCTGCACGTATAGCCAGTGCTAGTGCTGCCCTGGGACTGCCAGCCATGCCATCCTCACACCTCTTCAGGTACCCAGCAGGATGTTTGTTCCTCTTTCAGCACATTCCCCAAACCTGGCTTGGAATGGTGCTGAAGGAAAGCTGTGCCAACATTGCTGGTGTTCCCAAGCACCACTGAATCCAGCTGGGTCTTTACAGTGCTTTGTTCAGCATTGGGAAGAATAAGGAGAGCAATTTGGAAGAATAAGGATCATGCACAGCAATGTGGCAGCAACAATAGACATGGCAAAACCAGCTCCCAACTTCTCCTCTCAGAGCATTTACCATTCATTGATAGCAGAGCTGTTGCAATACCCAGACAGGAGCAGATAGCAGATAGGACTATAGCAACAGCAGTGGGAAAGGCATTTTTCTGGCAGACACCAAAGCTTCTGCAGGTGAGAGGCTTGTTATCAATGCCAGTTTCAGTTAAAGTCTTCCAAAACCTGCCACACCAAAAAATCAATCCACAGGCCACAACTCTTGAAGAACCCGGGGTTCATGTGTTCTGCTCCTGTGCAAAAAGCAATATTCTGGGACAAGGTTTTTTCCTCACACAACATCCTCTGATGCTGCCTCTGGCAGCTTCTGCTGAAAATGGCAGTGTTTCATTTCATCTCCTTCACCACACAGGAAAAAACATTAACTTCCACTGAAGTCACTGCTCCTGGAACCTAAATGTCCTCTGCCTAGCACGCACTGTAGATTAGGCAGAGTGACAGTATGGTGTGTCAAACTAAACTAAACTAAACTAAACTAGCACAGCTCAATTCTTTTTGTATCTTGTACTACAGCTGCAACTAAAAATAAAAGTCAGCCAGTGACATACCAAGCACTAATAGGAGTCTTCTTTTTTTTTATTTTAGGAGACGTTACAGTATTTTGTTTGCTTTTTGTCAGGAAATTTCCCATCTTAAATCTTACATCTGCTAAGGTTAATAAATCTCACTGTGTCATCCTGTTCTGCTCCTTATTTCTCCTTTTCTCTCTGTGCTCATGCATGTTTGGAGAGCTGTGCCATTATTATTTATGACACTACTAACCCTCTTGCCTGTTCAGACATTTTTATGACTTGTGACCACATTCCAAAGCACAACGTTAAGGGGCTTAATGGCTGTGGCAGAAACTTTTCAGATATTATATATGTGTCAGCCTAATATTTTAATCATGCTGTGCTTCAGGACAACGCGTTGCCCTCGGGGGTTTGCCAGGTTACAGCATACTGATATATGTTTCAACAACTCTTTGCCTCAGGAAGGCTTAATCAAAATTTATAGCATTCTGTTCAAGGACATGAGCAGGCATGAATCTTGCACCTTGAGCTGTATCATCTTCCCTGGCTTGTAGTCAGCTTTTTCTGCATGCAAACAGTTAATGCACCCGACCAGGCAGCTGTTTGTGATGTTGCCCCCATTCCCAGCACTCCCTATTAGAGTGTATTTTCTACTCTGCTTGCAGCCCGTGTGACAGGGATGAGTCGGTCCTCAAGCAAATCTCGAGGGTCTCCCTGTGCTGGGAGCATGTGAGGCAGTGGAAGAGGCAGCAGAGGGGCGATGGGGAATGAGGCACACAGAAACCCACAGCTCCTGCTATGTATAAGGAACGGGTTTCCAGGACTTAATCATCTAGGTGATTCTGCACGCATCTCCAGGATTTACTAAGACGTTAAAATAGAAGTAGACCAGGATTAAAAAGCTGTCAGTTCAAACAGAAACACAAACCACAGCCTGAGCAGGATGCCCTGGAGCGGCAGGCAAGGCCCTGACTTGACCCTTTCAGTGCCATCAGGCCATTTCTCAGCTCTGGCGCCAGTGAGTTTTCAAAAAGCACCTTTTAAAAGGCAACTGAAACCGTGGAAAGCCTTGAGGCATGGACACATACCCAGCTACTGCCCCTTCAAAGCTCTGAAGGCACAGCTCCAGTTACAGCAATCATCTTTTAACTGATGGGGGTTGCTCCCCAGAAGTAACCAAAATACCTTCCATGCCTTTCCCCCTGCCATCTGCCCAGCCTGCCACACTACATAATTATGCTGTGCTCAAAGGTTGGCCCTGATTGTGCAGAGGTGAGGCATGAAAAGGAGGATTAAGTCTCCTGACTGGAAAGCTTTGTAGGAAGGACTCGTCCAAGGTCAGGCACACACATCTCTTTCCCACAATGCCCAGTGGAAAAAGCTGAACTGCAGATTAAGAGAAATGAACTAGAGAGTGGTTGTCACCTTTTTTTCCAATCTTTTAAAAATAAAACTTGCATCAGAATTAAAAGAAATACAAATGTCTCCGGACATTGGGAATCATTTGACCATGTGCTTCAGGACCTACACTCAGACTAGACCGAAGGAGAAGCCTCAGCCCAGAACACAGCCTAAGAGAGAAGACAAGCATGCTCAGACACTTTCAGAGAAGACCTTTCCAGAAACTATTTCCTGGGGCTATGTTTAAACCTAATATAATGACACAAACTCGTACTCACAAAGCTATTTTCTGCCTCAGGATGCAAACACACCTGCCTACAAGCTCCTGCAACAAACAAAGCCCAAACTGGCCACTCTTCCTACTCTAGAGTCCAAGTGCAAATTCACATTTCTTAACAGGATTTCAGATACAGGCTCCTAAGTGAGAACCCAACATATTGCTTACTTCAAAACTAAATTAACATACATTTCAATACAAAACAAACAAAATCAAAAGAGTACTGTTTAAATATTACAGAACAAAGAGGTCTCAGTTTTACCTGTCTTCTGTTTTTAACAGCCTTCAAATTAAACATTCACTACAAGAATATAGAAACAACCACTACCTCCTCCCTGTGTTCTCACGTGCCAGCTTCCAACTGCAAAGTGCTGATCTTACATTCAAAATAGAAACTCTAAAGGACCAAAAATACTTGATGTCTTTTTGCTCTGGTTGTCCAGCACCCAGCACAGTGAATCTTCTGCTGCCTGGGCTCCTGTGCAGCACTGCATTGGGAATGTGAAGCAGGACTGAAGCCAATGTCAGTGCCACACAGCTCAGGCAAGCACACATCTCAGTGTCTTCCTCACCCAGTGCAAAGAGAATATGGCAAAAATAAACACCATGTTGTGTGCTCTCTGCATTTATGACGTTAGGAACGTACAGTGAATGCTCCAGACCAAATGGTTATTCCTCGAGGGGAAGGAGGAGCTGGAGGAAAGGACTAGGAGAGGCTGAGAAAGAAGGGAGCCTCCAGAGCTGCACTCCTTGCTGGGAAGCTGCTTGGCATCAAGGCTTGAGGGCAACCACCATTCTGGCCTTCAGGAGGAAAACAAAGACACACCTCCAGTGTTGGAGGGACAGAGAAAGGACTGTTCAGCCCTCAAAAGAACAGTGGAAACAGGCGACTGAGGAGTGCTGCTCTCTGCAATGCTTACAGTCCTTACGAAAACCTCTGCTGGAAAAAAGAAAGTAATTCTTCCAGCACAAAGACTTGGAGAAATGCAGTGCTGGAAAGCCGGCCTCCCTCCCCTGCAGAAAGCTGCCTGCTGTTCTCAGCCTTAGCTCTTCCCTGGGCTGCCTCTCAGACGAGATGCTCCTGCCACCATCGTCCTCACGCAGAGAAACTATCTCTGCCAACAAATTGACAGAGAATTTCAGTCTTAATAATCATCCTGCTCTACACTTCAGCCTGATCCACATTCCAGAAGGAAGATTAATCCTCTAAGCCTCTGAGCTCCTAGAAACGATACTTACAGGCAAACAACTATCCCCACTCATTCTCTTCCTCAGATGATAATCAGAAAAATGTCTGTATTTGGCTCACTATGACAAGCTGATTTTAAACCTCCTAAGGAGCACAAGCTTATTGGCTCCAGGGATAACCCCACTCATCCCCGTGCTTTAGCCCAGCAGCCTGGGAAAGAACAAGCCCGGCCATCTCAGAGGTCTTTTCCAACCTTCACAACTCCGTGTTTCTGTGACCCACGGAAAGGTTAACATGAGGTGGTTCCACAGGTGAATCCTGATCAGTTGAGCCCATCCCAGCATGTCAGGCCTCCGAGGGCACTGCACAGCTAAGGAAGGGAGGCTCTGGTAATCGCTGAGCTCTTTTCTTCTCCCAGACACTACAAGCACAGTTGCTGTTCAATTTGACTGCAGTGTGTTCATCACTATTAATGCATTCCTTTGATTTGCAAAACAACAAGTAGATATGGAAAGATTATGGACATCTTGGCACCTCGGTGAACCAGAATCCATTTACAAGTAAGTCTGAAGCTAGATGGCTTGTTAGGAAGCCAGCTCAAGCTCTCCCTAAAAAGAAATCAATACCTTTGAAGCTTCATGATGTTAGTTTATAATAGGTATTTTGTAGATCCTTTTGCAAGGATAAGAAAAGCAGTGAATAAAGACATGATACATCATGGTCACAGCACTTAAGAAAGAATTGGGTACAATTTTTATTTATTTTTTTTTAATTCATTATTTTAAGGCAATTATGCTTTATCCTACTTTGTTCTTATTTAGAGTTTAAACCATTTGAATGATGAACCTTAATTTTTAATGTATTTATAAAAAAAATACAAAGCTGTCACAGGGACTGGAGCTAGCAAATCATACATTTTTTTCATATGTAGATAATATATCCAATTTCTGGGTGAAGAAAATTGCCTTCCGGTATTTTATTTTCCATGGAACATAATTTGGTTCCCCAGAATCGCTGAATTTGGACTCTGTGCCATTTCAGTCTAGAGTTAAGAATTTTCTAGATTTTTGCCCACTGAGGAAGGTCAGCACTACACTGTTTCTAGGAGACTCGGCAAACATGACATCTACATGAAGCCACAACTTCAAAAGAAGCTGTGTCCTCCATTTGAAAGGTGTTAAGAGAAGCCCCAGGAAGAAGCTGTAGGCACCTCATTGCAGAAAAATGAAAATGAAAGCAGAGGTACATGGGAATGACAGCAGCAGGAGAAGAATTTATTGTTAATCTTTAATGGAAAACCACACAGACATAGCAGGTCTTCATCTAAGTATCTGCAAAAAGAAACACTTTTCAGCAGCTTCACGTTTTGTTCTTGCTCTTTTGGCAAAGTGCTTAAAATGTTTAGGGATCATATATTGTCTGAAGGCCCTGGAGCATACAAGCCAGGCAGGTCACTCAAGAAAACCATGAACTCACAATTTGCTCTAATTAATTCATTTCTTTGTAAATCACTCTGAGGAGCCTTGATTGCTTCAACACCTTCCTAATCCTGCTCTCAGGCAGCTTTCTCAAACTCACACCTACATTTTGTAGCCTCAACAATAATCCCTTCTGCAGCGAGCTGGGTAGTTTCTAACACATTCTCCCACTCCAGTTGGGCTCTTTTAAGGATAAGGAATAATTCAAAGGGCTTTGCTGTAACTAATCCTTCTACCTTTCAAACAATAAAAATCAACTCAGCAAGCTCAATAAAACTAATGGTAAAAAAATACAAGCCTGGAATAACTGAGCTAAACAGAAGATTTTACAACAAACCCTAAGTCCTTCAGTGTTGAAATTCAACTACACAGGAGGGCTCCTTTTTATTCCTTGCATTTCTGAAGGCTTTCTTGATAAAGTTCTGTGACAGGACTAATTCTGTGTAACCAAAGTGTGCTAATTGAAATGCAACCCATCATTTCCTTCTAGGTGATTTGTTCTTAATATCTGTTCTGCAGCAGGGTTTTGATACTTAGATGCACCCACTGTGCCATTGGGAGGGAGGAAAAAACCCTATTAGCTGTAGCAGAGATGATGAAAAGCAGAGAAATCAAAGGGGGAAAAAAGACAGAAGGCTTTATCTCTTTAGTCAGGCCCGTTCCGTATTCCACATGACTCTCCAAAGCTGGGCCAGCACAGACAAGTTGGCATTTAGTGCCCTGAAGGAACAGGCTGGCAGTTTGGCATGAGCCTTTGAAACACAGCCTGGGTTTGGATCCCATCCTTGCTCTCCAGCTGACACCTGACTTTGGACAGAGCTCAACAGGAAGCAAGGCATCTGTAAAAAAGCCTTATCTAGGGAACAATGAGAAGCTAATACAGCAACCTAAATGAGACATGACTCAATTAATGAGAACTGATGGGGCTAATGACTAAACAGATGGTATTCCTAAAAAAAGACCAGGGAGGGGAAACATAGCTGTGATAATCGACTTGCTGCAGCATAGATGGCAACTCTAACGCTGCCTCTTGCAGAGTGTCAAAACCTTTGAGGAAAAGGAGTGCTCTTTCCCTCATCTGGCCCAGAGCAACCTGCAGAAGGAAGCTCTCTACACGCTTGGATTAAGGCACCACATCCCTCCTTCCTGCAGGCAGAAGAAGATTTTATTAAAAAAGCCTCCTACTCCAGTCACCAATAGGCCTGGTAGGAATTTTGTTACAACCATGACTTCTATCTCTACATACACCCGTTCTTTGGGTTGGGCTGACTACAGTAGAAACCCTTGGCCGAAGTCTTTCAAAGGCAGAAGTGCTTACAGCTAAGACATGGCTCGATCTGAAGGACCATCAGACAGTGCTGCTGTCAGCACCTTCATGCAATGGTAACTCAAAGACAGACAGACTGTCCCCTCTTGAGACACTCTCATACGTTCCTGGAGCAGCCTTGAGAAGGTTTGACTGGATTTGATCCCACTTACTCTTGTAACTCTGTTGAGATTACAAGTCAGATGTTATGGGCCACTGGACTGTCAGGGTGACTCAAGGTTAGGGTAAGGAGTGGCCTTTGTCCTTTCTGATGCTATGTCATATACAATTATATTTGTGACATTTTATCATAGGCCTAAGAGACCGTAGTGAGCTCAGCCCTACAAACCTGATCCAAACACAATGCTTCCAGCTCCAAAGAGCAGCCTCCTTTTAAGCATTACCCATATGTTCATTCATCAGCCTTCCTTTGATGAGGCTGCTGGGATCAATACATACAGTGCTGCTAAAGCTTCCCGTGCATTACATATTCCACTGTAGCATGTCTGTTCTGATAACAGCTTTTGCAACAATGGGCCCCTCTTGTGGGGTTTGCCAGTAGGAGGAAGGAGGGGAGCCCATCCTGCTCAGTGATGCGTTCTGATTGACTAGTGTCTGCTTTAGGGGGAACTTTGGATTTCCTCCCTTGTATCCTGAGATAACACACGGCTGTCCCCCCATGACAATCACCCAAATCACCAAGCATTAGAGCCACTCACATCCCTTCAGAGTCTTCCATTTAAGAACAGGCTAGAGGGGAAAAAAAAAATGAAGAAAAGGAATTTTGCTACTCCGGAACTTATAAAAATGAGCAGTGCCCAACACATCCCTTTCCCTACTTATCGGCATCTCTGAATCTGACACTCTCGTGCCACTTCTCACACAGGTCTTGGTGCTGCCATCAGAGGGTACCTTGCTCAGCAACCCACAAGAGCCCAGTTATGGAAGAATGACCAGCATCAACAAACCTGTCCACTCCATCAGGTATTTTTCCCAGCAGAGGAAAGGCAGCAACAGCTAACCATTAAATCCTAGCCAACCAGTGCAGGATATTTCTGTCTCTGTAACAGGGCCACTAGGATATTCGTGAGATTTATGGTTGAGACATATAATAACATCTTTTCAAGGAATATTTGAGCAGCTGCCATCCATCCCATTTTCTAAATGCAATCGTCTTGATGTGCCTCGTGACTAAGGAGAGCCTGTGATAGGAAACCCTTCTGAACACAAATGGCCTCACCGATTGCCACAAACACACTGGACACGGTCATGAATCATTTTATGGTTAAAATGGGGAAAGCAGTTGCTCCTTGGGGATGATTCTGGGTGTGTGACATGCCCAGGGGATGGGTGAGATTCTCCTCTCTTAGCTCTCCTCAGCTCTGACTAGTGGGATGACGCTAACGGGGAGGTCAGTGGGCAGATTCTGCCCAGCTTTGTACTGTCTAGAACAGACTTTCAGCCTTTTTTTTCCACTGGAACAAAGAAAGAAACAACAGCATGGGTATGTCTAGGTTTGAGTTCTTTCTGACAAAAGAACATTATGCTCATTAAATTCAGAAAGATTCAGGGACTGATGTAGATACAACTTATGAAAGAACATACCCAATAAAATAAAATAAAATGAAATTTGCTGCTTCTGTTCGATACCTGCTTTTGAGTGAGTGCCCAAAGCCAACGAGGCTGACTTGTCTGAACCTTTCTGCTGACTCTGGAAGCAAGGAACACTGTCTGGCTGCCTCTCAGAGAAAGAACACATCCATACAAATAATAAAAAAAAAGTGTTTGTGAGGATGGAGGAGAAAAAGAAAACTCTCACGAAGTCTGAAGTTACAGACAATAATGCAGGATTCATTATTGTTTCAGCCTTAACTACATTAAATAACTATATTAAAACTATAAAAAGAATGTTTTCTGTGTTTCTTTGTCTCTGAAACCTACTGAAAGAGGTTCCTCCATTTCCACTTCCACAAAGCACATGGCAGCATGGAGCACACCAAGATTAGTTCAGATTAGCTTTACCAGTGAAAGGCACAAAAGTGTCCCTGTAATGTAGGTGACCCATTCTCCTAAATTAAACTGCAGAGTCTTTTTCAAATAAACAGCGCTGTTCCTTGTACTGCAGTGGCAAAAAGGAACTACAAATAAAGAAAATCTTAGGCAAAAAGCATAGAGGGTGAATTCTTAGGCAGAAGCACAAGAGAATTCAACTGAACATACTGGCACAGCATCAGCAAATCTTTCAGACAAAGGCTGACAGTCCTGCACAATAAATCTGCTCCCTCTTCATTACAAGCCTGTCTGGGAGAACACTCTCCACTAAAAGCATTGCTATAGCAAAGTTCTATTTATAGCAATCCTCATGGCAATTTCCTACTTCTCTTTCCTACCCCTTGTCAACACTCACAATCATTATCTTTCTTGGATGGTATTGAAACAAAGGTGAAGCTTGTGTTTCCCAGTTTTAAGGAATGGTGTGTCCCACACAGAAGGACCAACAAAAAGGTACTATGATAGTGACATTTAGGTTTAACAGATGTGAAGTCAGTTCATATGCATATGATTTCATTATTTTGCCCTCTCCTCCTTTTCTTTTAATGATACCCTTTCTGGAGCAGCCCCATGGCTTCTTATGCTGCAGGGAGAATTCAAGCAAGAGCTCATCATCTCACATGTGTGTGTTCCAAGGCACAGGTTCTGAAGGGACTCATTCCACATCCCTGACTGACAACTGCACACCCTGTGCTCCCGTATCCCGCAGGAACAGCAAAGACAACAGCAGGACAGTATCGTCCCCACAACTTCACTTGACTTGATGAAAGCCTGGCCATTCTTTGCAGCTATACCAGTTAGTCCCACAAAACATGCTAACTATCCCTGCAATCCTTTTTTCTCTTGAATCTTTTGATCATTCTGGCCATAACATTCTCACTGTTGCGATTGATGCTGCAACATTAGAGCTCGTGTCTCATCAAGGGAAGGTGGTTTGTGTTCTTTGTTTGTTCACTCCTTGATCTCGGAGCGAGAGAGGCAGTTGGGAGCGTGGCAGGTGGCAGGGGAGTTGCAGGCAATTCCCACATTTGCTACAAAATGGAGCACTTCTTGATCACTGTCTTTTTAATGAGCCCCGAATGATCCAGGAGTGAGGCTGTATGTGTGTGGCGAGATTCTCTGCATTTTCTCTTTTCATTCTCCTATTTTCAAAATCAAAGATTCTTCCTTGCAGTCATACTCTCCATATGTGGTTCGAGTTTCTGGGCCAGGACTGCCTGCATTTGAGGATTACAGAGAAAACCAAGGCAGGGACACCACTCTTGTGGTTCTGACCCTTAGGCACGGGTTATTCAGCTGCTGAGAGAGAAAAAAGTAGAAGCAGGATACTCATTAATTTCATTCCCAGGAATTTACACTTCTCAACAAAGGTTCTGCTGACACACCCAGGTTGCTAAGCTTTCAGTTTGCTGGGTGCAGCTCCAGGTTTAGCACTCCAACAAAAGCAGCTGTGTCTAAATCTCTTTCAGACACTAGCTGTTTTCTCCAATCTCCCTATCCTGGATGAGTGCTGTCCTCCCTTTCCCCTGCTTCCCAGTACCTTCAGGGACCTGAAAAGCCATCACAAACAGCAACACAAACCCAACCCACCCAGTGAAGGAGCGGGATCTTAATTAGCCAAAGGGTAGCTCAAGAACCAGAAGCCTCTGTGAGAAGGGTTAATGAGGGATTTTAAAGGTATCTAAAGAATCAGTACATGGGGACAAACAAGGGAATAGCTGTATTACCCACATATCCCTCCTGATTAAATTTTCACAATACTATTTCAATTTCATTAGGATTTTCAAGGTTTTCTGCAGTACATTAAAATGCAAACAATACCCTTTAAAAATATTTAAAACAAGTGGTGTTTCAACTTTCTCTAAACCAGGCAGGTATCTGCTTTTATCTTAAGGCTACACTTCCATTCTGTTACCTCTGTTAAGTAACAGGAAACCATGAACTCTTTAAGTTTCAGTGTAAACAGCAGAAATGAGATGATGGCACCTCTCTCATAGGCTCCAGCTGCATCCTCAGTTTATTCTTAGACAGGGATTACAAAGACCTATCGAGTGAGTTATATGTTATTAAAAGGAAACTGGCCAAATGCCAAGTAGACCAGCTCTCAGTGTCCTTTTCCATTCATATTTAATGCTGCTTTACCTCGTATTTGTAAAATTTCCAAACACTTTTGTGGTATTTCAAGTTTTCAATTATTAAATCACAGGCGAGGCCCACAGACACAGGCAGGTGAGATTCACAATAAAACTCCAGCACCTTCTGGAGTGTGAACAATTTGCCTTGGGGAGCACTGCTGTTACTATAATGTGGATTTATTCTCCATTTATAAACAAGAGTGCACAAACACTACTGAAAAATTTCTTCTTGTCGTCACAGTTAACGGAAAACAAACTATCAGGAAGGAATGAGATGTCCCTGGATACTGATTATGCACACAATGACATCCATTTGAGTTTTGTTTTGGAGTTTGAATGTGAAATTATTAAACAATATTGATGTTTTCCAGTAACCCCCAGGCAAGCTCTTTGGAATTTCTTATCTTTCTTACAGAAAATGCGACTACACAAAATTACCTGTTTGGGGTTTTCTTTTTCCAAATGACAGTATTTGGTACTGCTCCTTACAGATGATAGAATTTGAAAAGTAATTTTTTCTACTTTCCCGACTCTTTCTGAGAAAATTGGCCTTTTGTCCTTTTACTCAGTAAAGCACTCAGTGTTAGTCCAGCAGTAAGTGACACAGGAGCCTCCAGCTGGGAATTCGTACATTATAAATTTTCAATTACAGCTTCAAGTGCCACTTTAATAAGCACAGATTTAAAACAGGATCTCAGAAAATGAAGAAACACACCCAAAACAATGACATACAGGACTAATGACCATGAAAATGCTCCTTTGTTGAATTTCTTTTTGATGCTCATCAATTGCTTGTTTGCAATTAGAAAGGTACTACAGATGACGTTATATCTTCCTTTATGTATTATATCTGTATCTTCTAGACACGTAAAAAAGTTATATTAACCTTCTCTTCCTTTTTAATTTCAAAACACCATTCCTTTCGTTTAGCACTTTAATCCCCAAAATGTTTTTGTATTATTTTAAGGGGGAAAATGCAAAAGCCACTTTTGTACTGTCAGCAATCACTGTAAACAGGCTCTTTAGCCAAAGCTGGGGGGATACAAGTGTCAGGAGAGCTGACAAAGCTGGCAGCCCCAGCACCTATGGCAAGTTCCTGACCACTCCTCCAGCCACAGCTTTCTGTGCCCCCAGGAAAGGTGAAATAAGCTGAAAGAAACAGAACTTGGGCAGGTGTGAACGAAACCTTCTGAAATGCTAATAAAAAAGTAGGATTGTAGTTTAGTCTCTACCGCGTGCCAAAGCCCGGGGAACAGAAAACCCACCAGAATGCCAGAGAGTACAGCCTGTTCAGGCAATGAAGGATTAAGCCCCCTAATACAGCAAGACCCCCTCCAGGTCCCTGGCACCGCTGTGTCAATGCCCCTCTCCGTGGAGCAGCAGGTGGCAAAGGGGCAGTGTGGTAAGAGCAAACCAATGCTGCTTCCCTCACAAACCCGGCACTATTTTAACATGGAAGGCTGACTTGTTCTGCTTAATTACTAAGCAATTTTATTTCCTGAAGAGTTCCTTTGAGAGAGGTGGTTAATAAGAAAGGCGCTATAGAAATGAAGAATACAGCTGATTGCATACGCAAATCAGCGTGTGGATTTTCTTCGGGGAGGGGGATTTGCAGCTGAATGGGTTAATGATAATAGCAATCGATGGCTTTTTACCTTTGGGGTTTTTTTTTTCCCTCCTCTCCCAAGCTCCACAGCTGAACAGGATGTGATGTGAGAGGGGGAAGGATGGTTAGATGGTTAGGGAGAGATTAAAAAGTACAAAGCCATTTTGAGTGCTTAAAATATTTCCGGCAATCCTGACAGAGCCGATGGGAGAGGAACTCAGCACTGCCTTGCCAGAGGACCTGCCTTCGGACCTCACTACCAGACAACCTTTTTTTTTCCCCTCAAAGCCTCCACTTTTTGTTATTTGGGAACGACACAAAGAGCAGGAGAGAGGAGCTTATAAGCGAGCGCTTATTCTTCCAGGCACAGGGTGCAAATGGGAAGGATGGATGCCTGTGTCGTGAAAGGCTGGGAAGGAATAAAGAAATGAAGAGAAATAAACAGGCAGGAGCCTGAGCCCTCCAGAAGCAGTAAACCCTCACTTCTTTTCTTTGCCGCGATCTCTTTGGAAGCTGCTGCTAAGACATCCTGAAAGGGGTTTTTGTCAGAAGCCCTCCCCGCAGATGTCTTCTGATCCCTTTGCAGGCATTTCAGCCCCTAATACAGCTGTCACTTTCTCCCCGCCGCTCTAACAACAACAAAAAAACGGGGAGGGGAAAAATATAATACTAATAAATTTCTGCCTCACGGAGCGAAGCGGCACTGACAGCCACCCACTGGGGGCTTTGGGCTGCCCGGGACACCCTGCTGGCCGAGAGAGGGGCCAGCGCTTCGAACCGCTTTCACGCCGCATTAACACGCTGCGTGGCAGAGCAGGAGGGGGAACCCGGGGCTGTCCGACCCCCCGAGCCATGGGAGCTGCTGCTCTCTCCCCGCTCCGTCCCTCCTGCCCCGCCCGCCGCGGCTGGAAGCCAACAATACTTTTCACTTGATGCAAATAGCAGGGAGAAGGAGCCGAGGAAGCACCTTGCCCTCCACCCCTCCTCCCCTTTGCGAGCTCAAGCAGATCATAGTGAGAGCCAAGGCCCATCTGTGGCTTCTGAGCAGACTTTGTCCCAGTTACTTAGGCTCATCTCTAAGCCTCCTTTAGGCTCCCTGCAGTTTAATGCATCTTTCAGCATTGTCACTCCATCTCTCTCCCTCGCTCTGCCCCTTCCTTGCTCCCTCCCCTCTTCCAGTCCCGCCTGTTCGGAGCCTCCCTCTCCCCCCATTAAAAATTCTTCACATTTGAATGAGCGCATTTTCACCATCGCTTAGCTCGGAAATGGGCCCTTCCCCCCCTCCTTCACATCCAGCCTTCTGCTGAATAAAAACTGCGCTGGAGGAGCTCTTTTCACACACTATTTATTTAAAAGCTCTCTCTCGCTTTTCATGCCATCAGTGCGTCAGGCTGCTTTGGGACAGCATGGCCATGCTCACAAAAACAACACCTTAACCTGCCCAGTGCATTCGATCTTCTTCAGCATTCAATTTTTTCTGCTTTTATTCTTTCACCTCGTGCTGTACAGAAGGGTGAGGATCAGGTAAGAAAGATGAAAAAGTACATTTTTCTGGAGGATTATTAACTTATTTTACTTTTTTTCCCTCCCCAGGGCTGGCTGGAAAACGCTGAAAGTCTGGTAATTTTGAAAAGCACTGAACACATGAAATCCCTGAGAGCTGCTGTCTGGGCTCAGCACCTCTGAAAGGCAGCATGAAAAAACCACTGAATTCCACATTTATTTGTAGTAGACCAGCACCAAGACAGACAAACCCTGTAACAAACTGAATATATAATGCCCATCCCACTGGTCCCTGATGGGGGCAGGGACAAAGCTTCTCCGTGGCTGAGAAGAGGCTTCTTCCTTTGTTCTGCCCTGTCTATAGCAGGAGCACAGTCCCCTTTCACGGTGATGCTGGGTTTTACTGCACAAACCTCTGCTTGTTCAAGAAGCTAAAACTTCTGTGATCCCCGGTGTGGGTTCTGTTCCTCAGGGAATCAGAAAGCCTTGGGCAGCCTGTAGACAGGTGTACATCTGAGGCAGGTGTTTTACAGCCTTTTCCCTGCTCTGCAGTGTAGGACTGCCTGAACCTACAGCTGAAGAGGGCATTTTCAGTCTTGGGTTGCTAAACAGATAAAGCAGGAAGAGGACAGGAAGGAAAACAGCATCTTGAGGGTGTAGAGACTTGTTGGAAGTCACGGCAGATCAGGGGTAGGGCAGAGAATTAAGGTCCCAGTCCTGTTTTTGAAGATTTTCCTTCCAATCAGGATCATCTCAGTTTCAGTGGAGGGAGGCTGGGAGGGCTCGAGCACAAAGGCCTTGGATCCTTCAAGGGCAAAACTCCACTCTACATGAAAAAAACCTTATTCCTAGCATTAGAAACCTCTGAAGGAAAAGGCCTCTCTCTGAGGCGTGAAAATCCTTTGAGTTGTTACATGGATGGCAGATCCACTTAATTCTGAAAGCTGGAGAGCCAACTTCAGGCAATGCCTGGCCACCAGTGCTGATCTTCCCTCCCTCACATGGAGTTAAACCTCTGATGCCATGCCCTGTTAAGTGGCAGTGGCCTCGAGCATGGAAATGAAGACGGCAGTAGCTCTAATTAAACATTGCAGGGTCCATTCTAAAACAGGGGAGCACAGTGGAGCAGAAAGGGTGCTCAAGACTTAACCTGAGGATTTGCTTTAGCTAGCAAGTCATCTCAAGCAGGAAAAGAAACCGAGTCATACGTCTCCCTCCTTCCTGCTGCCCATATGTCTGCCTGACAACATGAAAAGCACCAGCAACTCTGACAAGTCCTAGGTAAATCCCAGATTGGATTTTCTCTACTTCTTCAGCACTACAGTTTTGACAAAGTTCCCATGACACTGGCAAGACACACTTGCAGAAACCCCAGCACAGCATATTTCTCTACACGAATGAGAAATGTAATACTCAGATCAAAGAGAATGACTCTGCACTGGCATGGAATAGTACAGCTTTCTCTGGATGGACTGACAATGCTGTTTGATGAATGGAAGAAATCCTGCTGGAAATGCACTGGATTTGTTCGTAGACCTGATGCTTATGTCCTAAGACCTCTTTGTATTCAGAACAGATATGAGCAAAAGGATATTATTCTGAAAATAAAGCCATTTGTAACATTTCTTGCACACCGAACAAGGCTGACGAAAGTAGAAAGATCCATAACTGCTTTGAAAGAACTGGGAAAATTTATTTTGTGCTGTTATGGAGGTGAAAGAAGGAACCTGTGTGACAGTCTGTATGCTCCCTGTCAGAACATGCAATAACAGCAATGTATTTTCTGTCTCCCACTTTACAGCTGACTGAAAAGCAAGTAACTCCCAATAACAACTTAGAAGCAGTGTTATGGCTAGCTCAAACACGTGAGATCAGACTGCCTTTCCTAATCCACATGTATTTTGTATTGTACATACATGACATGAGCTATAGGAAGGGAAGCCTTCTGAGGCTGCAGTTACTAGAACAGGGCTGTGTGACAGATTCCCTGAACAGCATTTAGGGGTTCAGATGCTCCACACAAACATTTTCTGTGATGAGCACAGTCATAAAGCACCAAATCCACACTGCGACGTAAATGAGCTTGTTTCACCAAAATTTAAGGGGTGATGTTGATTCGTATGATCAACAATGATCTGGCTCACTCTGTCTGCAACATAATGAGGATTATGTACCTGTACAAGTGACCAGTTAATATAAATACAAGACTGTAGACCTCAAATGAGGCCAAGAGCTACACAGAGTAAGGCTCTCCAGAGCCCACGTTGCAAAATTCACTGAGACACTTGTGAAAATTTCATCTACCAAGCTCTCTACACTTACAGTGTCCCTAAGAACATGTGGAGCGAAGCAAGTGGGAAGTGCATTAAGAGGCAGGGTTTAATAGGTTTAGCAAGGATTAATAGACAGACTGACACTGAGAGGCTGGGGGTTGTGAACAGCACTGTGCCACACTACACTCAGCATCAAAGGACTTTCTAAGAGTGGATGAATAAACAAACTCAGCCTAAAATAAGGCCGTGCACATACCATAAGCTTCTGCTGGCAGACCCTGTGAGAAGGTGAGAAGAGGTGGATCTCTGCAGGACAGTGCTGTGCCAGCTGAAGCCCCTCTGTGCAGACATGTTTATACTGGCAGCACATGCTTTTGGCACGAAAGCTCCTCTCATGTGTGTGCACTCCAGGGAGAAGTGTTACTAAAACAGTACAAAGAACATTTTTGCTAGTACAGCTGATTCCATAGCAAGAGCACTTTGTCAAATATGGTGGCTTCTTCCCTGAAAAAGCCCTTCCAGTGTAGCTCTCCCAGCAATTTTTAAATTAACCTTAGCATTGGCTCCAGCTTTCACACAGGACTCAGAACCTAAATTTTAAAACTTAGAAAAAGCTCCTTAAAAACAAACTACCTCAACCAATTTCGCCTTCAGGTTGAGCTCTGTATCTTGCACATGCTACACTGCTGGCTGATGTTCAGCAGTGGGATGTAATTAGTACTCAGTGTTCAGACACACATAGTGACAAACTAAAACCACAAACCCATGAGCACCTGTATCCCGTCCATACCAAAGGCAAATAAATGAGGCATACCATTTAGTTATGGCAAAGGATGGGCTGCTGTCAAGACATTAATCCTCCTTTACAGATGAGAATATCTGGGCAAGCACTAAATCAGCCCACGGTGCTGCCTTGTCCTATGCTAATTAAAATAATACTTCCAGTTCCCTACCTTGGCAGAAGCACTTTTTTTTTTTTTTGGGGGGGGGGGGGTCCCCAGGGGTGGGGGGGAGGGGAGTTAGGCCAGAGAATGGATTAAAGTTGACACTGAAATGCAATATTTTGCTGTCTAACCCCCCAATTTCCTGATAAATAAAATTTCAGGGACTCTAAATAATGTATTTCAGTTGCTAGCCCTTTGAAATGGGAGGCACTCTTCAATCAAGCCTCAGGATGGAGAGAGAAAGAAGAGCTTCTAAAGACAGGCTCTCTGTGGACTGCTCTGAACACCATCCTGGTCTCATTACCTCTCTGCACTGAAAAGAAAAAATGCAATTTGCCATCAATTAGGAAGAGTTCCCACTGAACCTGCAGAAACTCAAATTCATTGTTAGCTCATTAAATGTGCTAACATTTGTAAAGGTTCAAATGGGCTTTTCAGGCTTCAGCCCAGCAAGAGAGCTATTTCTGTTGCTTGTTAGATAATTGTCAATTAATGAGTTTAAATGCTATGTGGCAGTCTAAATGAGAAACTAACAGCTCTTCACAATCCAGTAAAATCAGGTGACATTAAGATAAATCAAAATGTTTTACACAGTATCCCAAATACATGGCACTTGGGAAAGCACACATGTATGAAACATGTGTGATTTCAGAGTCTTTGCGTGGTGCAAGTTTATGGCTACAACACCAAGAAAGTGGCTGATGAGATGGCTTGCTACATTTCCAAGTGACAGTGCAGCAAGCAAGACTTTACATACCTCAGGTACCTCCTTTACCTTGTTCTAACAGACTGTTTAAGGACTTCAGACTTATAGCCAAAAAATTTACAATCCAAACCACATGATCATTTCCCTATATTTGTGCCTTCTCCTTTTCACAAAACATTAGTATCAAGAGGCATTTCTTCGGAACTGGTCAGCACAGGTCTGGAAAGCCCACACTGTACCCACCACTCATCACTGTTCTTTTACTCTGTGATCACTTCCCCTACCCTGCAGTCACCTAAATGCCAGGGCAGGAGTAAGATGCACAGCACAGGGGAAAGCAGACTGCAGTGTGTCTTTACAAATGAGCATCTTTGTGAAGAGAAGAAAGGTAAATATTTTGCCTGGGGCCCTGGCAGAATACAGAAACCTCCCCTAAGTCCATCAAGGACTCCAAGTTGTGCAGAAGAAGGTGCTGCAGTTCTCCTGTGCATAATTCCCATCCATTCCGTACCCAGACTGACAGCTCTCTGGAGGGTGCTGGAAGGGGGTCAGGAGGAGGTTGACTCGCTGATTTCCTACCCCACCAGACCCCCTACCATGCCAAGAGGAGTGTATTCTGTACATCCCAGACACTCTTCATGGTGAATTGACTACCTGACAATCAAAAGGGAAACAACTAAACAATGAGCAAAGCCTACTGAAAGACAGAGACATGGGGCAGAAGAGGAAGGAGGGGGAATATGCTTGGGCTTCCGCTGCTTAAAAAAAGATTTTAGATTTTCAACCACTCTTAGGTAATTTGGAAGATCAGCAAAGTAGTGAAAAATGAAAGGGCAAGCTGCAGCACTCTGTGACAACTTAAAAAATCTCACAGAAAAGAAAGTTAGATAGTTTAGCTTGTAAAGATACAAGAAAATTCTGGGAAAAACTAGATCAGTTCCTATCCCTGAATCAGACTTTATTCTAAAGGTGAACTGAGTACTTAAACCAGACTGCAAGGTTATTAGAAAATCAGTGGTTTCCCTCACATATTATGGTATCCCCTGTGCTCCTGCAGAATATTCCCTATTTCACACCACTTGTAATTTTGAGAGAAAATGTTCTGTAAAGAGAAAATCTGTCTCAAAAACCAGCTCCAAAAGTGTCCCTGGCCAGAGAGAATTAGAACTGCTGAACTTCTCCCTCAGTAGATGTGGATAAGAATTCAGCAATCCTGTCCTAAAGGTTTTTAACTGCTAGAGAGAAGACCAAAGGACGTGCCTGTCTCCATGGAATCCAGTTTCAAGACCACCAGTTAGTGTTCCTGTCTGGAAGAGCCACAAGGTGCCACATCAGCAGCATCATGGAGAGATGGGCTGACAGAGAGGACAGGTACTGTTCCAAACCCTCACTCAGTTTTTCCTGGTTTCAATACCCCAGCCAGATACATAACACTAACAGGTCTGTGGTTGCCTGTTTTCATCTCCTACTGTCCTCCAGGACCCAGGCATGTCTGTCGCCTTAAGCAAATATAACTGCATGTTTCAAGCCATCTCCTCTGCTTCAAATCCTGTAAAAAAGCCAGTGCTTTGCCTGCTGAACTTGAAATGAAGATGTATGATTCAGTTCCTAACAGCCAATCAGGAGCTATAAGTGCAGGCTTTAATGTTTTATGACCTCCCTGGAAGCTGGAGTCAGAAGACCTGATTTTCCCAAACCCTTTAGTGACCTGCATGTGCAAAGCACAGTCTCTCACTCTCCAGCTCTGTATTTCTCCCCCTTCCTTGGGTCTGTTTTTCTGTTGGGTTGCACTGGAGGTGGGTTCTGCAGACAATCTCCTAGTGCCCCCAACCACCAGGACAACCTCTTGTCTGGACTGTGGGTATTATTCCTAGTCAGTGTAACAGCAGGAATATCGCACACAAGGTGTAGAATTATGGAGCAAATTCAATCACCTTTCTCAGATAATAATCTAAGCACCAGCTTACAAATAAAAAGCTATTAAAAAATTTCTCAAGGTAACAGGACAGAGGACTTGGAGATACCTTCTTTAGCACAACTTGCAGCTC
>JAWWTY010000010.1:22551179-22612464 GCA_035222235.1 Margarornis squamiger
TAGTCAGAACAGTTTTGGGCTATGGCCCCAAACCACTGAAAGCTACAGCTCCATAACAGGGCCCTTCACACTGTACCTCTTGCTTCTTTACAGACAGCTGCTTCCATATGAATTACTAATATTATTAGCACTAAAATCCTTACTCTGCTGTGCAGTTTACAGTCAGATCCATACACCATTTTCCCTCCCACCAGAGCACCGTGCTGTTTATCTGCTGCCTTTAACACACAGTTTAGCTTGAGTGACATGTCACGGAGGCAGGGAAAATCAGGAAATAAAGCTCAAGAATCCACCTGACAAAAACCACTCATTAACTGGACTGAGCTCCTAATTGTAACTTTCTGTTTTCCCCTCACAGAACCCATGAGCTATGTCTCTGGCAGGCTGGAGCAGGCTCAGCAGGGCTGGCAATAACTCTGCCTGTGCAGTGCTCGTGGCAGACACCACAGAACCTGCAAAGGTGACACAGCACACTCACTGCCATCAATGACCACGGGATTAGTCCCTGCCATCTGTTCTTACAAAAAGGTAAATGTGCTTACTGAGGAAAGTTCTTGATTTTAATGCTGGCGGAGTTGCTGACTGCTGTGACCTGTGTGATTGATGCAGCTGACAAGGCTGTAAAGCTGGCACAAAGCCCTTCTCAGAAAGGGCTGCTGAGATAAGCCAATTGATCATGCCAATATGATTAAGAAAATAAATAAATCAAGGAACCAGAAGCAATTCCATAGACTCTTCCCCATCCAAGAATACACTCTTAAAAACCAGGTTGCCAACTCTCTCAGAAATGCTGTGGCGTTTTCAAACCCCACTTTGTTAATCTTTTTGCTCCCAGCAATAGATACGGAATCCACAGGACAAAGCTCCAAAGACCCTCCCTGCACTGGGAGGTACATCCCACAGCCTTGGTGACTGCTCAGAGTAAATGAAAATGCTGCAAGCAGAGGCTCACAATCTGACACAGTTAAACCAGTGGGTGTCCACACTGGACTGGGACTGCAGGTGAGACTCCACTATGTGGAAATCATGCTCTGCATTGAAAGGCTGCCCAGCAGGGTCAGACAGCATCTGACTGCCCAAGGCCTGGGTTAGAATCTATGACAAATGAACAGTATTTTGATGTACAAATAAAGAGCAGTTTCTAATCTCACGTGCAGCATGGCACCAGTCACTGAAGTTTACACATTTTGGTGGGGAACACCTAGGGATCCCCCTAGGCCTGGTGAGAAGGGTTTGTCAGCAACAGCTTAAAACAGTCTACTTGGAAACTCAGAGCAGCAACATTAATTTGTGTTGCTTTGCAACATTTGAACCACTTAAACCATTTCCTCACTGGCTTTTCAGAGCAGGAGGTCCAGGGAACCTTGGCAGCTTGAGGAGTGGGCAGGGGAATGGTGACCCCTGTCAGTTCAAAGGTAAGCCTGAGGGTATGGCTAAGAACCCCAAAGTGAAAGGCTTGCTCTCAAGCATGCTGTATTCCTGCCTGAGTGACTTTTGAACACATTAGCCAAAACCTGTGACTAAAAATGTGGATTTCCTTACTATACATGAAACTGATTGTCAGTTTGGGTCCCCTCCTAATGGCAATAAAGGTTGTGGGGTGCTGATGCCCCATGACTGGTATTTTAAATGCCAAAGCAGAAAATGTAATCTGAAATAAAAGTGTAGCTTCATACTCAGGTTTAACAGCTACAGCTCATTCCAACAGCAGCATTACACTACAAACCATGCAGGATGTCTCACACTATTTGTCATTGGTTTGATTTTGTAACACACTCTCTCTTTTATATTTTGGAGACATTTTTGGACATACTGATTCAGAGACTTCAAGGGGACTTCCTCCTGCTGTCAACAGGTATGTCACAATTTTCCTAAAAGCGACTCGAGTTAATTAAACTTCTGTTGCAGATACTTCATGAAAGTACTTTTACTTAGCCTTTGCCACAAAAACCCAACTAAAGATTCTATAAGCTGCCTTTATTATTGCCCTCCAGCAGGTAACTGCTGAGAGAAACAGATGTGGCTTATGCTTGGTTAGAGCATATCTGTAAGAGGCTTAAGTCAGGAGTCCCTTAAAGAACAGAACTGGCCCTACTCAACAATCTGTTTGACCTTATCAGTAAGGTGGAGGATTCAGAGAAAGACCACAAGAAAACAACAGGTCTAGTAGGTTCAGGAAAAGGCTTCTGTGTCCACAATCAAACTGGACAAATACCTATGCAAAAAACTCCCTGCCAAGTAGGACTACCAAATTCCACCTTTTCTAAAGACTTGAAAAAAAAATTAAATCACCTCCCCCATATTTTTTACTAGTTAAGCTACTCCTCAGAAAAAGACAAAACTGACAGGCAGAAAGTCCAACAATTGATTTTCATGTTGGTCAATGGCACCAATAAATCATTATGTGAACAAAAGAGATTTCTGTAGCACACAGATATGTTTTATCTTTACTTCTCTCATCCTGACAAACTTATAATTACCAGTCTTTACAGAACAACTATACAGTACCAAGGTAACTCAATGGGTGGTTTTACACATTTCAGGCTTTTATAATTTGCACTCTTTATCTATGGAACCAAAAATTGTAAAATAAAGAAAGCTAAGAAATAAAGACTCAGCTGCACCAACAGTCGCATTTGCTTTTAAGAAACACTGTGAGATGGGTTTCACCATCCTTAAACACATAAATGTTTCCTGGTTTATATGTGCTAATCAAGTTCCTTTCTCCATTAAATTACTGATTTATATTAGGTTAGAAAATGAAACAACACCCCAAGGCAGGAAAATACTCATAAAACTCTAAACAGTAGTAGCAGAAAAATAAGAGAAAAGTATATCTGGGGCTGCTGCAAGACAAACTAGTCACATTCATGTCAACCTCTTGCTGTAAGAGCCTGGGAAAATTGCAGCATTGTAGCTGGGTCCAATTTTCCTGATAATGATGGTTGTAATAGGAAAAGGAAGAGAAGTTTTACAGGGAACCAGGAAATAAAAAAATTACAAAGGTGCAGATTTGTAAAAACAAATCTGTGCACAAATTTTGAGAGTGGGTCAGTGCTTGTCAAGGTGATTCTCCAACCTTTTGACAGCCCTCCAACCCTAAAATACCTCAGGGGCAGGAGGGTCTTTCATCTCCTGACATGTTGGCATCCTCTCAGACACACTCTCTCCAGGGGAAGAATACAAGGGCTGGAGATGCACTGTCAGAATAATGTAAGCCTTTGAGAATTGTAAGAGATGAGTGTGATTTTCTGTGAGTTGGTATAGTTTATCCCAGCCGATGTCAAGGGAGTTATCCTGGTGGAAAAGGGTAAGAGATGTGAGTTCACCATTTTATTCTGATGCTCTCTTAAATACTTCCTGGAATGGTGACTCCACCACCTCCCTGGGCAGCCCAATCATTCTCTCTGCAAAGAACTTCTTCCTAATGTCTAACCTAAATCTCCCCTGGCACAGCTTAAGACTGCACCCTCTTGTCCTACTGCTGGTTCCCTGGGAGAAGACACTGATCTCCACCTGGCTACAACCTCCTGTCAGATAGTTGTAGAGAGTGAGAAGGTCTCCCCTGAGCCTCCTCTTCTCCAGGCTGAACATCCTCAGCTCCCTCAGCTGCTCCTCACAGGACTTGTGCTCCAGTTCCTTTACCAGTCTTCTTGTCTTTCTCTGGACCTGTCCCAGCATCTCAACATTCCTCCTGAACTGAGGGGTCCAGAACTGGACACAGCACTTGAGGTGTGGCCTCACCAGTGCCAAGTTTGGGGCAGAATCACTTCCCTGGTCCTGCTGGCCACACCATTCCTGATCCAGGCCAGGATGCCATTGACCTTCTCAACCCCCTGGGCACACACTGCTCATGTTCAGCTTCCTGTCCAGCAGAACCCCCAGGTCCCTTTCTGCCTGCCCTTGTCCAGCCACTGTGTCCCCACCCTATGGTGATCCATGGGGTTGTTGTGGCCAAAGTGCAGGACCTGGCACTTGGTCTTGTTGAACCTCATACCATTGGATTTGGCCCATCTATCCAGCCTGTCCAGGTCCCTCCTGCTGAGTCTCTTTTGGGGGTGAAAGGGTGAGACTCCAGCAGTCTACTTCCCTTTCACTCTCCTTAGCCTTTCCACTTTTTCCTTAAGCTCTGCCACTAAACAGCAGACCATTCACCTGGTCACACCTTCCACAGGTGTCCTTTGCATTGTCCTCTGCTACTGACAGCAGGCTCATACACTCACTGCAGCCAGTGACCTGGACAGCTGTGTCCTTCTTGGGGGTTCTGTCTGGGTCAGCACACTCCTGCCACCAGCACAAGCAATAGCTGTTGATCATCTGTAAACCATTGCTGGATCTAGTCGAGGTGGGGAAAAAAACCAAACAAAAAACCAGACCAAAACCAACCAGCCAAAAATCCACAAACCAAAACCAACCAAACAAAAAAACCCCACACACCTCTCACACAACCCAGCAGCCAGAGCCAGGAGGGTGGCTGTGCCCTTCCTGCTTGTCCTGCCTGCTCGTTTGTTCTCACTGGACATTTGAACTCCCAACACATCTAGTAAGAAACTCTAGATCTTGGATTGTTGTTTTCTTCCTTTTCTCTTTTCTTCGGAAAGATGGATTAGTTCTTTGCCCATCTGACTGGCCCATCTGCTGATATTGCAGGAGGATGTGTGTTGGTATTGATGAACTCCACATTTTCATGGGAACCCAGATGAATTGGTTTAGCCTGTTCTCAATAGGATGCTGCCAGCCATTGATATTTGGAGGGGAAAGCCATAAATACTTCTCTGAATCTGGCTACTGATTTCTTATTTGTTGTTAATCAGAACGATAGCCATGGTTTTGCCTGGGAAACAACAACTTGCAAAAATGCACTCTAGAGGGACGCACGGGATTGAAACAATGCCAGATGTGAATGCTTTGTTTTAGCCAGTGAACTTCCCAACCTCAGTAACTATCTTCAGGACCACAAAGCCCACAGGATGAGGGAAGAATTACATTGCACATTTCTAAGAGACACACATATGCAAACCAATGTCTGTGGCTCATTCACTGATGCAAGTCTGAAGAGCTCGTGCTTTCTTTTCTCTTAAAGTCTTCTGTCTCTCCAGATTCAAGGCCAGTTCAAGGCTCTCCAAAAAAAAATAAAAAATCACTTGGGAGTCTAAACAAAAATGGCAATGAAAGAAAGAGGTGAAACTATATCTCCACCTATTTTTAATTCGGGAGAACTGAGAAATAACCCAGTAAGGCATGGCAAAACTTTTGATTGTCCAGGCTCAGCTTCACTGAGACTCAGGGTGGCTTTTGGGTTGCCCACCTGTCTAATGGAATACCTGTAAATGAAACAACTGTGACACCTGAGTGTCCTGTATCTTTCCCCATGGGACAGACATTCCCCAACATGTTGTTTGGCAGTTCCATGTTGAAGTATCCAGACTGATGAGGTATTCACAACTCCTCTTCCTCCCACCATCAGAATAAAAGGACCAACCCAAACAGGTAGTGAGACATGTTGCTCTAGAGGCTGCATAGGAAAGGCCACTTACTGGCACTCTTTAACAAACCATTTCTTTTTCCCTTTACCTTGTATCATCACAAGCTTTAAAAGCCCCCGTGCTTTGTCCTTCTGAGTGTTCTTTTATTTCTGCAGTGTGCAGCCAAGTTAAATGCCAGAATAAAAGCAGGGAACAGAAAACACAGGGGTGATACAACAGCAAGAAGCCAGTTTACCCATTCTTATCTCATTGTGATCAAAATTATAGCTCCATATCTGTTTGCAACAATGCCATGAGAAATGAAGAAAACTAGGAGTAACTGTCAATAAATTTTGAGACAATTTCATGTAAAAGATAAGGCAATTCAATTTACAGAAGTAAATCTTTTTGGTTACTTTGAGTGCAAGGCTACAAACCAAAACATATTAAGAAAGAGTTACTGTTGTATAATTAATGTTCCAAAGAAGAAAAATATTTGTGCTAAGGGATGACATTAACTGCATTCCCATTTGAGTGTGTGTTATGGTACAATATTTACCTACATGCTTGCATTTCTCAAATACCTATAACAACCTATATTTTGCTGGACATGATGCATGTGTATTGTTGGGCTGAGCACCACGATAATATATCAAAAGAAATTGCAAGAATTGTTTTCCAGTTATCACAACAGAACGTCAATTCCTTTCCACCCCAGACTTGCACCCCAACTGCTGATGCGTGGCAGTCCTCCCTCTCACACAGGGCACCTTTGGCAGGAATACCCTCGCCTGAGGGATTACATTTTCAGAGAAAAGGAAAATAACAGAACTTTTACCAAGAGGGCTTGCTACTGATACAACCACATCATAGGTGCAGTTAAAGCAGAGATCCACATGCTACTTTGAGTAAATAGCAGAGAAGAAAATCCAGGGTTTTCTGTAATGGGTATGTGCTTTCTCTTCACTCCTCATATCATTGCAGAAACTTAAGCTGACTATGCTTAATTCACTTGAGAATACACACAACGTTCAGCTGAGCTTTCAGACATATCCAGGTTTAGTAAACTACAAATTCCAGTTGAATTTCCCTGTGAAAGGCTGTGAAGGAGCTCTGCAGAAGTACTGAACATTTATGTGAGCCCTCACACGGAATTACACACGTATATCAAAGTTTAGTGTCTGAACCACCCAGCCTGATGTTTCACTTCAAAGAGGTGTCTACCTTTGGTACAGCTTTAACCCCTGCTGGCTACACAGCACTGCTCCATCACTGTGGGCAATGCAGGCTGAGCCTCAGCAGGGTTAGACACTGGACTGGGAAAGCTGTAATTGCTTATACAAAAGAAATTAAAGCTTAAATAGAGGAGATATTTAGTTGATATGTTTTGCTTCTTTTGTGCTAAATTTCATTCAAATCTGTACCTCCTTAGTAACTTCTAAGTCAGGAAGAGTTTGTTGAAGTTTGACATGTCTCAATATAAGGTGTGTTAAAACGTCAGAGACTAAGGTGTGTTCGGGAACTGAAGAAAAGGAGGACAGAGAAAATTTCAAGGTCATTAAACTGTCTGAGAGTCAGTGGCTTTCTAGTGAGGCAAAAATAGAATCTGTTTGGATTTTTTTATGGAAAAGTTTATTATAAATAGGGACTGTTCCTTCTAAACAGGACTCATACATATTTAAATCTCCCAGTCACAGCTGTCAACACACCCAAGGGCACAGTTTGCCAAAAATGGTAGACAAAATTTCTGGGAATCTTCCACATGTACAGCTGGCAAATTGACAGTTCACATCTCATTCAACCCCCAGCAATGAATTATTACTCTGACATCAGCTGAAAGCAAACTGGAGTGCTGTTCAAATGTGCTACCTTCCATATTCCTGTGCACAGAAATACACATACATTTTGTAAGAGTGATGGTACCATTAGTAATTCTGCTACTTTCCCTTTCCTGCACTCAAGTAACTCTTACCTTTATTATTTCTCTGAAGAAGCCTTTAGTGATCACTGTCTTTTCAAGGATACACTCCTCAACTACTGCATTGGAAAGTCTGGTCTTTTGGTTTCAAGAAAAATTTGAAGGAAAAACCCCACATCAAAACCCCTACCATATAAGCCCTCAAAGTGCCATTGTGACTTGGAACACAGCAATAAAAGCTGCACGTGAGAGAAGCCTCCCTTAGGAGTGCAAATTCATTGGTTTCATTGCCCAGCTTTTCCATAATACCATAAATATGTTCAGCTCTACTCCTCAATGTGTGCATGTTGCCTGCCTGCATTTCAAAATACCACGTTTTGTAACCAAAGTGAACATCCTTGCTAAAGCACTTTTTCAATAAGTCATTTCACAGTGATGACCAATGATTGTTTTTCAGCAAGGAAAGTAAAGGCCAGCTATTTCTGCTGGCTATGAACTCAAGAACACCACTGGCACTGGAAGATGAAACTAGGGCTTGCAATATCCCTCATGTGCTGGAGAGGACATCTTATGTAGATGCTCCTAAGAGATTTACTTCTAAAGCTACATAAGCCCCCCACAGCCACAAAGACTTTGGCATAGACACAGACCCCAACTGTTCCATGTAACTAAACACACATGGAAAGAGCATTCATTAATGGCAAGACTGGGGGAGACCCTGGGAAAACCATGCAGAAGGAAATCAATGACTTCTCACACAGCCTGTGTAGTGCCTTTGAGATGAGCAAGAGAGAAGCCCCCCTCTTTCCCAGGTACACAATTTTCCAGCACCCACTACAATTTCATTTGATAACTATCACAGTTCTTAGAGAACTACATCAAAGGAACCTGTAAAGTGATGCCCAGTATTTATTTGTCCTCTGGGAGAAAGCCAGCATGAATGGGTGAGCACAGGGAGTGCAGTGCTGGAAACCTGAAAGAATGTGGGACTTGGGGAAGAAAGTCCTATATTGCTGTAAGCAGTGTTTAAATTCTTAGGTCAGAAACTCCATATTCTGTGCCATATTTGTCTGGTAAGTTTAATTTTTACTCTCCATGTCCTACTTCTGTGCTGTTCAGGAAGTCACTAAACTGAAAATAATTGGGAGCTGGAAAACTATTAAAGGGAAGTATCACATATGCTTGCCCTGTTTTAGTCTTCCTGAGGCTATCAGACTAGAGGGATTTTTCTCCTGCTCCAGTACAGCTGGTTTTATTCTTTTTCTTTTAAAAAGGGTAATATCCTACATGAACACAATGTAAGGGCAATATATACCTGTGCAAGATTACTTATGCATGTGTGCACACGAGCTTCCATAGCTGGGTCACTCCACACTCTGCTTTTAGAGACACAGTTCAGCCCTACAGCTCAGATTGTTTGTGTGCTTCGTATGTGGTACATGCAATATTGATGGTATGTTGTTGCATCTCAGATTTTCTAACTGCAACACACACAGAGCATTTAACCCATGCAGTTTACATGAGTGCTTTTGTACTTGTAATTACCCTTTGCTTTGGAGTTCCCTTATGCAGCAAAATAGCTTCTCAAACAATGGCAATTTCTAAGTGTTTTGGCTATTGTATAATTTTGCAGTACTGCATTAACCAAAGGTTTGGAAGCAAACACATTTCAAACTAGATTTAACCCAATTTAGGCAAAATTATGACTGGTGAGTGAGTAGCAGCACAAAGACAGCTCCTCTGCCTTTGCAACATCAGGAGAGTCACAGGTATTTAGGAGAGGAAGGAGGCAGAAAACAACAAGCCTGAGAATAAAACTGAATTTTCAGCAGTTGCCTACAAATTGCTATCACAATAAATTGCAGTGCTGGCAAGAACAGTGGTGTGGGTGATACCTACAATACCTTCCAAACAATGCAGTCATCACTAGGGAGTTCCAGAGCAAGTTATAAAGCTCCAGGAGAAAACACGTAGCTCAGGACACACAGAGGTGGGAGAAGCTCGGGACATCCCCTGCACACAGGCACAGGCTTCAAACACCTCTCTGAAAACTCCTTTTTCAGATCTCACAGACCTGCCTGGCTCTTCACACATCTTCAAAGATGCAAGAAAAATTTTCCAAGATGCCACAAATTAAATATTTCTTATTCCCTTTTATGTACTTGGTAATTAGAGGCAGGTTGGGGGAAAGGATCTGGGAGAGGTTCTGAGCTACAACAGACTTACCTATTACACCAAACTTGTCACCAAATACTTTGTGGGAGTGTGCAGAGAGTTTTGAGCTCAAAGCTACACTGATTAAACGTACAGGTAGGCTTTTTTATGTTTAAAATCTCACTCCCATTTTGAATGACAGCTGGAAATTATTTTGTGACTTTCTACGGAGGTCTGCCTCGCTGAAGGAAAGCAGAGAGTTTCTGCATACAGAGTTCTGATTTCCAGTGCTTTTCATCACAACTTTGGCACAAAGTTAGCAATTTCATTGGCAAGAGACCTGTGTTGCCACACTTTATACTGTTTCTAGGTTAAATGGGAAACCTGGATTTGGATTTTTATTTCTTTTTGTGAAATGGCTCGTTGTTTGGGAACATGCATTTATAGAGCACTTGGGATGGCAGCTTATCTTTCTCACTGCTGTTTCTCTCTCTGTGAAACACACTCCTCAGAAGTCACTTGTAAAATCACACACAATGGGGGGAAAGGCAAAGAAGAAAGAAATATTCATAAAGGATATTTTTAAGAAAAGATTTTACACTTACCTGTATGTTTCAGTTCATCAGTGAAGAGAAGATCCAACAGCAGCAAAAACATGGAATAGAAAAAAAAGAAAAGATACACCATTAGTTCAGAAAAGGAATAAGCAGTAAGAGCAGCAGGTTTATATAACACACACAACTCGGTGCTGTAGGAGCAGAGGCCTGAAGATCTTGCCCACTGCCTCTCCACAAACTAGATCCCATACACTGTATCTCAGAAGGTTTAAACTCATGGCAGACTCTCCCCCCAAAGTCTGGACAGAGACTTTATTTTATGGCTGAGGACACAATTTGTTGAAATGAGTTTAAATTGTGGAATGAGGCAGTTTCTTTCTTGAAGCACAATGAAAGCCTGGTCAAAGCACTTACTTCCCTGAAATACACTCCAGAGCAGCAGTATCCTGAAAATGATGAGATTTTTGGCGTCTCTCTTTGTGTGTTCTAGTAATTTTAAGGGGAAAAAAGGCAGAACAAAACACTCTGGCAGGAAAAAGCAATGTTTCTCATCCCTGAAGAGGGCCCTTACTTCTCTGTTTAAAGGTCTCTGTGCTCAGAGAGAATTAACTCTTACCATCAGAGTGCTCTCAAGGAGTTTGAAGTTCTGAGTGTTTTTTCCCTTTGCACGTGACACTTTTTTAAAAACGCTGGACAGCAGCAGGCAGACAGGGTTCTGTGCTCTAGAAAATCCTGCTCTCCCTTCCCCCGTTTTGCCCTCTCACCATAATGGAGGGGAAGGCTGAGATGAAAGCCTGCACTTCAACTAAGCCTCTGTCTCCAAGAAGTGAGGCTGAGTTTCAGTTCCTGCACTGTACACAAAGGGAAGCCATTAGAAGGCAGAGGGTTACAGGGAAAGGCACTGACAGGTTCCTTTTAATTAGGCTGCAAACTAACTTGGTGAGAATGGCTTGTCTGTATCAATAGCTCTAATTGACTGTTCTGAAGACAGACAGAGTGAATAAAGCAGGGGATAATTATTGTCTGTGACAATTTGATTGACAAGCTTGTCCCCCGGAGGAGAATCCAGAGAGTCTATTGTCTAGCAGAGCCCCCAAAAGAAAGCATTCGTTTTCAGAGGGCTCCATTAAAAACCCCACTGGAGGGCTGGGTGATTTGGCATTTGTGCTAATGGGGGAAGAGTCATTGCAGCCAGGGAGGCTCCGAACAAACAGCTCAGGTGTGTTCACTGGGGAACAAGGGAAGAGGCTGGGGAGCAGAAGTGTGGTTCAGCCCTGGGCAAGAGAGAGGAAAGGAGAAAAAAAATGAGAAAGGTGCTGCTTGTAGCAAGTTTGCAATTTGTCACCATGGCTTGTCTTAAGAGAAAGCACTACTTGAGGTCAGCCAGAAATATCTAGGAAGCAATTGAAAAGGATGATGTTGTCCAATCTAACATACCAAACACAGAAGAGCTGCTACCTGTGCTCATTTTCTAGACTACCAACCACAAGGCAAATGAATGTAGGCCATGCTTTTAAACAGCCCCTTAGAAACTCTATTTCAGCAGAAGCTAAAAGCTCCCCAGAGCACTGTGCTACTTTCCAGGCATCCCACAGCAAAGGTGAGGGGCTCCCAAAAGACAAGGAAAAGTTGGCAGGACAGAAACAGCAGGGAGAAAGCATCAGTTAGAAACAAGTGTGACAGGTAAGTTGGAAAGGAGTGACATAAGCACCTCACTGCTGCCCACTTATGCACCCGCTTTCAGTTTTCTTTCATATCAAAAGAAACAGCACCAAATAAAAGCTTCTCTACCAAATGCAAAATACAGTGAAAATTATAAGGTAGTATTACTGGAAGTATGAAGTTAATTTTGATTTGCTTAACTATTTAACCAATTATGCCTTTTCTTATGGAAATCTGGGATTTTTTCCTCATTTTATTTTTGATGTCAGATCAATTTCATTAGAAACTCCCAACCACTTTGCTAAAAATTCCAGTTCTCCACATCAATGCAAACCAAGTTATTTGGGCAGTGCAGTTTCAGTCAAGAATGATGCTTCAAAACACCACGTTGTTCTTTCACCCAGAACCACAGGGCACAGGAAAGTCCCAACAGGGAGTGTTGGAACAGTGCTAGTGGGTCCCAGGCACATAGTATGGGGCCAAATCTCCCTTGAATCAAGGGGAACAAAAGCTACTCATCAGTCCCAGCCTGTCACTGTGTGTGATAGCAGCAGCCAGGCCACAGACAGTGCTTGCTGTAGGCAGGTACCACACACTTACACAGTGAGAGGCAGAGTCTTTGAAAGCTTATAGTTTAAATGTCAGAGACAACAGATGAAAGGAAAACTGAGTGACAGGGTAAAGCAGGCTGCCCAAGGGCTCAAAAGCAGGCCAGGAGCAAAACCTGTGAAACCCCTGAGATGTCCTGACCTCAGGTTCAGTGTCTATCCACTAGCTGAGGGGTCAGCAACCCATCCAGTGTCACGTGCTAGACAGATTGTGTGAAGGAAAAACAGAAGCTGTGCTGATTTCATTTTTCTCTTGCACAGAGTCAGATTGTCTCTGCCAGCAGCAGCACTCCTGACTCCTGAAAACTCCAGTGGCAGATTGGAGTGCCCCTCTTTCACGGGCAGACACATCAGGGACTGCTGGGAGCAGCTCCTCTCTGAGAAAGGCAGTGATTCTTCCTGCTGGCTCTGTGCTCCCACTCAGTCCCATCTAGCCATGGACAGGCACTGTCTTCCTTGGCTGGCACAAACCAGGGCTGGTCCACGTCTTAGACTCTGCCCGAGTTCAGATTTGGGAGCTGGATCCTTTGGCATATGCAAACAAGGCTTATTTGATGCCAGTCTGTCTTCTCTCTTGTCTTCAGAAAGAGTGGCACAGGTCAGCAGGCCCCAGACTGCATACCAACCTCCCAGGAGGTGGTCCCAGAAGAGTTAAGAAATACTGAATCATGAAAACGGGTCAGTTTATAAAGTTCAATCTGTTGTTCTGCCTGGAAGGTCAAAGACGTTGCTTCAAGAACTGGAACTGTGCTTAGAGGTTATTGCCCAAGCACAAATTGCAACAGCACAACCACACAGACCACAAAACCTCAAGAGACATTGCTGGAGAAGTCAAAGGGTAAAAGAGCACTGCAGTCTGGGCCGTGGAAAATACAGAAACCCTGAAGCATCCTAGGCCTTGGCTCTGGAGAGTATCCCTTGTGGCTATGGAGAGTATCCCTTGTCTGTAGAGCATAGGTTGAACTCAGAGAAAACTTAACCTTTGAGCTACACAAAAGATTTCTTTTTTTTCTTTTTTTTTTTTTCTTTTAAGTCAAAGAACCATCAAATGGTTTGGGTTGGAAAGGACCTTAAAGCTCACCCACTTCCTCCTGCTGCCAATAAGCAGGGACACCTTCCTCTATCCCAGGTTGCTGCAAGCCCCATCCAACCTGGCCTTGGACATTTCCAGGGATGGGGCAGCCACAGCTTCTCTGGGCAATCCTTTCCATGCCTCACCACCCTCACAGGGAAGAATTTCTTCCTAATATCACATTTAACCCTGCCCTCTGTCAGTTTAAAGCCATTACCCCTTGTTCTGTCACTACAGGTCCTTATCCAGAGTTCCCCTCCAGCTCTCTTGCAGCCTTCTCTTCTCTGGGCTGAACAATCCTGACTCTCTCAGCCTGTCTTCATCAAAGAGTGCAAAATATACATATATATATATATATATATTTGATTTTGCTATTCCAGTTTTTGTAGGTATTTTTTTTCCCTTGTCCCTTTTCTGTGGGCCTGAGGACCTGGCATTTGGCCAGGGTCGAACAGCCACCCCTTCTTTAAAACCCCTCCTGTTGAAAGGTACTTTGGTGGTAGTTGGGAATTGTTTCATGAGCAGGGGCTGGTTTCAGGCACTCAGGTGTAAGCAGCTGTCACCATGAGCCACCACTTCTCCTAGGCAGGATTTGGAGACCACTGTTTTCCCCTCACAGAATAAATGCCACCCATCACTTGAGGTACATATTGTCATCAAATCTGCACTTCCAGAAGTACCTCAGATTTCACAGTGTTACTCAATATGGTAGCTAGTCCAGAAACTTCAACACAACAGATGGACCTGAGATATTTCTATGTCCCCAGCTCTGGCTTCTGTGAAATGTCTGTAGTTTGGTGTAATGGAAGACACCTTAGCTGATAAAATGGACAGAAGCAGCTGCCCCTGGAGCCATGAGCCTTGGGTTTGTCTATAGCTGGAGATGAAGAGCCAGGCTCTGCAAAAAATGGGCTCACCTTCCCTAGAAGGGGCACAGGAGGTATTTAATACATCCACTGCAAAGGACACTGGTGTCCGTGCTGGAAGCCAGTGAACATGGATAAAAAAGCTGCTTTGGAGTGGTGGATAAGCCTCAGTGTTGCAGTTTTTCCATGGGGGAAGGGGAAACTGCTGGCTGGGCAAAGGATGGACCTCCTGCTCTGGAGAAATGAAGAGATACTTTCCAGAGCTGACCAGGCAGACGAGCAGTGGGACTGATAAAGGATGATTTCCCAGGGCTTGGGGTTTGATTAGCCCATGCCTAACAACATGAGCTCTACTCGGAGCTCCTCTGGAAGCAGAGGCATGTGTCCCACGAGGTTCATTAATGACTAATAATGGAGCTGAGCTTACCCCTGAGCCCTCCCCTCAAGCAGGGAGTTAATTTGCGCCTCTTTGCTTTGCCTGGCCGCCAGTTTTCACTGAACTTTCCAGCCGAAATCGACTAATGGATTCAAAAGCTTTTACAACAGAAGTAACAAGCATGAAATTAGCTGATACAATCACATGCGCCTCATTCCCTTCAGAAACCGCGCTAAAAGTGGTTTAGGACCTTTTTCAGCACCGAACTGCGAATGGCTGACCAGTGCAGAATGAAGATTTTCCCACACCAGTATGGTAGGCAGGAATAACCGAGGGCTCTAGGAGTGAAACGTGGGGCATGCACCAGGGCAGAAAGTTGGAACATGAAGACCATGTTAATTGGAACCACACAACAAAGTGGCAGCTCTTCTTCCTGCCACCAAAGCTACCAGGAAATATTTGCTTCCTTAACTGTTTCTGAAAGGACACGTTGTTAATGACTACTGCTAATTTCTATTGTAAACATCCTGTTCTCAGACCTAGGAAAGTTTACATGACTTTGCTGGTAACTGGGACCCAATTGTTCCTCCAGGTTTTGTGCTATGCTGCAGGTTTCCAAGTATGGCACAAGGACTGACCCCACAAATAAAGAGTCACCACCGTCTTCCATGTGCTTCATGCTTTGAATCCATTTGCATTTTTTAGCTGCTGACACCATTCAAGGAGATGCTGTTCTCAATTAAAACCAGCCCACTGCTTCCCTAGGCTTAATTAGAAGCAGGGCTCTACATTCTGGCACCAGCAGTATTTTCTTTTCAATTAATGGCCTTAACAGGCAGCAGATGCCAGTGTCTTCCTTTCTCCCCTCTCCCACAAGCAATCCACCCCTATTTTAAAACCACTGACAATGATTTTAAAGAGACAGCTAATTCAAATACTGCTTCTAAAACTGAAAATAATTGTAAAACCCCCCAAATAAATCCATGTACATTTCAATGCTGAGAGAGCCCATAGTAATTTTCCATGTTCTCTATACTATAGAGCAGATAATACATACTGAACAGAAAGAAGAACAGTGAATTAAATAACAGTGCAAACCATAATAGTCTAGGACCAACCTTTGTGTGTGATTTCCATTAAGTCCCACAGTAAGGCTAGTAGGGAATGGGACATGCATAAAGATTGCAGTTAATTTTGCTTAATGAGAGAATCCACACCTTTCAACTTTCTTGCATTGTTTTGTTGAATGTAAGATGCAAAGAGAAAGAAGTTACTTATTGGAAAACTGTAATATTCTAGTTAAAAATGGTGTTGATTCTCTATTGTATAAAAAGAAGTCGTAGCCATTTACCCCTCTGAGATTATTGCCTCTCTCCTGTATGGTTTTGCCAGCTTTCAATAAACTTTGTAGACCTTCCTCTCTTTAGGATGACTACTCCTCTTTGGCTGGAATTTTTCAGACTTCTCTGCTCCAGACACTTTGGTGGGGGATTCACCAGAAATACAGCACGCTCACAGAAACCTTGCTTGCTTGGAAACGTAGTTAAAGGCAGTGTTGGGGGAATCACTTACAGCTCTGGATGAGAAACACTCTGCACAGCCAAGGAGGACTACCAGCAGGTTCCAGACATATCTGATAACAAGGCTGCCTTTCTGGCAGGCCCGGGCAGGAGGGTATTCCAGAGGCAGGGATGAATCACATGTGAAACCCTGCCTAGAGCCTATCAGACACAACTTCCTTTTTACACCTCAAGGGCTAATAGCCAGGAGGTTAAAGGTTGTTTTCATAATACAGTGTGACAGCTGCTCTACTCCTATTTTTTCCTTACCTTGTAAGGAAGGTAAGGGGAAAACCTTTTCCTCTCCTCTTGTAAGTAAGGAGGAATATAATGCCACCACAGAGATGCACCAAAATCTATGCACTGAATTGCAGTACCCTAAATCAGGGCTTCCATTCTTCAACAGTGGGCCACCACTACTTCACAAAGCAATGCTGAAACCTGACCATATTTAATGCTCAAGGACATCTATCTGCCCCAAGTGCCATGACAGATCTCATGATGTGGAGATCTTTCTTTTACTAAGACTCATGAACACTCTCCTCTCTGCACTGGGTACCCATCTCTGAGAGCAGCTCCCAGTTACTGTCCCCTCCAGTCAGCTGTACCTGGCAATAAATGTCAACATATGGCAATATTTGGCAGGTTGGTCTACCTTGTTCAGTAAACATGTAAAATCCACAAAATCTCATAGGGTTAATTTCTGAGCACTGTAGTACAAAAGGTCCAATGTCCCCATTTTTATGTCTCTACAACACAGGCCAGTGCTGGTGTTCATTTCATGGCAGAAAGCCAGGCAGAAAGAAGAAAGGAATAGTTTGCTTTCCTAGTCTAAAAGAACTAACTTGTCTTTCCATTGAACAGCTGGATCAGCTCATGTTTAAGAGAAGCTGTCCTTAATTAATTTGATAAGATTAAATTTAATTTAGGAAAAGCATAGAAGCCGCCCAAGGGAAAATCGCCCTCCCCTCTCTATAACCCAACCTGGTTCCAAGTCCATATTCTCTTTCATGGAAACTGTGAATGTGAAAGATAGGGTCATGCAGAGTATTTAGAAAGGAAATAACATAATTGTTGCTGACATCAAAATCATTACTCTTATTCCAGGAAAGTACTGAACAATTGGGAAAAGAATAATCAACCAGAAGGGCAAGGGGAAGGCAGATGGGGATGTTCTTATGGTAAGTCTACTTTTTGGAAATTGAAAGGAATCTGGGAGTTTTGAAATCTCAAAGTATTGTTTAATCAGAACTATGTCCTTCTAATGCTTTCTTATTTCTACATTTATTTTTTTACTGAAAAGAAAACAAAGCATGAAATTATTTCCCCTATGAGCAAACCAAAGCAAATATATGAGGGAACATTTTTCACAGAGAGAGAAAAAGAGCTCAGAATCATCCCCCCCCAAGTTTTAGACACGTACCTGAGATGACTGACTCAGAAAGCTGCTGGATGCCCCAAATCTGCAGCACACTCTGGGAGGCATCACTGTGGTTTTGTGGGCTACATTCACCACCTGTACAGTGAACACCTCCTAACAAGGACAGCACTTGCAAGACTGCTGTTTGCAGTAAGCTTCCTGACCAGCACACCAGGAGTCAAATGAGGCAATTTAACTGGAAGAGCCTACTTTAAAGGAGACAATAAAAGCCCCCTTGTGCAAGATTAAAGAGAACTGATGAAGAAGAGGAACTACTGTGACACGAGGCTGGAAAAGATGGACTCTGCCCAGGAAATCACACTACATCAGCTTATGGTAAGTCTGGCTCAGGCATCCTAACTCAAGGAATTTTATGTGATCCAATCCATTTCACATATGCTCGTTTGATTTAGAAAATGCAACTCTGTCTAGATGAATTTTACTGATATTTCTCCTGACGTTCCTTAATGGTCCTTGTTTCAGAGCTGTCTAATGCACAGAGATGCTAGAAGAGCTCCTGTGATTTACAGCCCAGTCTCAAAGCCAAAGGCCTCAACTGCCAAAACCATGAGAGAAACATCTTGAGAAAGACCCTTTGGCAAAAATCCACTTCACCAGGCCAAAGTGACTTCTGTGTGAGATGAAAATGAAGTGTTCATTAGAGCATTTTTGTTTTTGTTTGACAGGAGTGAGGTGGACCTTACGTTCTACCATCACTGTTACCACAGACTGGGAATGGCTCAGCAGTTTTCACCAGCTCTGTTTTCCATCAGGGCTGGTTTCAGGGGCTCAGGCTCCCTCCATTCTACCTCCACCATATGCAAGCAAGCAGGGATGGACAGAGATCCTATGTTTTTTTGGAGGTGTGGGGATATAAAGTAACACTGATGAGAAAGGACAAAGGGGTACCACAACAATGCAACCACTTGGTGAAACAGCATATAGATGAAAGCCATGTTAATTTGGAGAAAATGGTGGTATTTTTGTTTTTTAAAAAAGTTACAGCAACTCCCTTGGATTATTGTAAATGAAAAATGAAGGGCAGAACTCATATATTCTTTCCCTACTTCCCAAATTCCTTTTAAAGTTAAAATGCAGAGATCCACTGAAGCCCCACTGGAGCACCAGTTCAAGACAGTAAAAGGAACTTCCATGGAGACTGGCTCATTACACCCCTGTTCATTCTGAGTATTGTGCATTGAACAGTTTGTGGTTTCATAGCCTAGCCACTTTGCTGTTTGTACAGATAGTTTATGCACCAGGGAAACAGGTGACAAACAGAAACACTGACAAGCAGAAGGTATACAAGAGATTGGAGACAGGTTGGTTCCAAGTGGCTGCTGTTCCTTTAAAGGTACTGCGTGCTGGATAAGGAGCTTTGGGATTTGAGAGAAGTTAGACTGTCCTGCTCCGAGCTAATAACAATCTTCCTGCTGTAATTCTCATCTCAGTGATAAGTCAGCTCAATTTCTCAGCTTAAACAGGACTTTCTGGCATCCAGTGTTTATATGCCCTTCAAACATAGAAACTGAAAGACAAATTACTATATGCAATGAAATATAGCACTGCTTAAATACTATATAGTTTTATATATATATGTCAGAGGTCTGAAACAGAGTTGTTTATGAGTAACTAAATTTGAAAAGAAGAAAAGGCATATTACAAATTGCTCCTAATTGTGCCATCATTTTATCAAATGCTAAACATTCCTGCCCGAGAGAGTGTCTTGTCTCTGCCATAGATCCAGCAGCAGGGAGCCCTCATAACAATGCAGAAATACAGCCTGAGTGAATTCTCTAGATGGGAATACACTCTACATCCTGTTGCCACACCAGGAAAATGCATCTGGCAGCTGAGTCCTACAGCCTGCCATTAAAAGAAAGGCCAAACGTCCGAGGGCAGGCAGGAGAGCTCTCCCTGGAGCGAGCAATTTCTCTCCCCTGTACATGATCCCCAGATTGCTCTCACTGAGTCCATTCAGCAACTTGAAATGAGCACCTCACTGCAGTGCCCGGCATATGAAGGGCTGCTGAATTTCAACGAGTTCTTTTGGCAGTGCACAGAAAACACACGCTGAAGAAACCTTCCAGACGTCTCCCAGGCAGGCTCAGTGAGTCTGTTCTTCACACTCACTTTCCTGTAGCAGAATTCCACTGGCTCATTTAAACACACTTTAAAAGAATTATTTAGAGACCTACTGAATCATCATGAATGTCTTAGAAAACATGATCTCCACAGTGTACAGATAAGAGAATATGCTTTGATATTTCAGCCGATTAAATAACAGTCATCAAAAGCTTGTCCTGCTTTCCCATGTGTATCAGTCAGGGCAACAAGAGATATCATCTGTCTGTGAAACTCTTATACCCTCAGACTTTCATCACAGCTCCTATTTCAATATATTGTCTTCCAGTTGCCTAAAGAAAGGTATTTGAGTGAATGCAGACTAATCTAACACATCATTGTCTCTCAGCTGTAAGGAAATTCCTTGCAACATTAGCTGAGAAGTTGAGTAACCAAGTCTGCAGCTCGGTTATTAATTGTGCCCTGACCGAAGAGCAGTAACTGAGGGCATGCTCCAACCTCCTGGCAAACACAAGGTCATCTAATTCTCAGAAAAAAGGTAACATTTAACTCCTTAGAATATAAGAAATGGGTGATTATTTTGAAAAGAAAAACCCTCCAAAAACAAAAACCCCAAAGCAAAACAGAACCCCTCTGGATTAGGTTTTCAAAACAAGACAGTAGCCAAAAGCTCTTCGACTGTCCTGAAAGATGAGATTTTGTTTTTCTAACTAAATCTAAGTGTTGCTTTAATATACTCTGCTTCTGATCTTGTTCTTTGTCCTCTCTTTCACACATAAAAAGGGCATTTACCCTAAGACAAGTATGTCAATTTATGTGAAGTTCATTATTTTGTGTTTGATATAGTCATGATTTTGATATAGAACTCAAATATGCATTTGATCATTAACTTAGTATTATAGGTGACATTAATTATTCTGAAAAAATAAGTAACAGAAGCTAATAAAACAGAGCTTATGATCTTGAAAAGTTTCTATTACTAAAGGAAAAGAAACAGAAAAAAACCTAGCAAAAAAGCATAGCAGTGAAGCAGTGTATTTTAGCACATCTATCTCCTTAGAAACCAAAGATCTGCATTTACAGAAGAAAAAGGCATATTAGAAAGTCTTCCCCAGACTTTTAAAACATAACAGCAGCAGTATCTTAAGGGTTAGGTGTTCAGCTAAATACTACAGCAAAAACCAAAATCCATCTTGCCTATGCAGTAATGCAACGCAGCGCTCAAAGGGCAGCCCTGGGATGAAAGGAATACAGATGCACCTCTCAGGGTAGCCCTTGCACCCACATCCTCCTGTTGCAAGAGAGAGCACCTCAAGGCAGGTTAGCAGTGCACCTGGCTGGGGCTTGTTGGGAATGTAAGGTTTGGACTTGCTAAGTTCAAAGCTAGGCCAGGCAGCTGCTGGTTTGGTTCCTTCTGTAAGCTTTGCAGCAATTCCTTCTAAGATTGCTTCTGAAAAGGACTGATACATGCCCTGGCCATGACTGGAGCATAATCTTGGATTAAAAATGTGCTTATCACTCTGGGTAACAATCCTGAGTCTTTCACGTTCCTCTGCACATTGGATAGACAGAGTAATGCAGAATGTAACATGTGAAAATTATCACCCCATAAAGTTAAGTGTGTGCTTGTTTTGGCAGGACAGATCACACAGGCTGTGATCAAGAAAGAGTAAAACAGCTCCTGTTTTTTGGTCAGTAGCTGGGCTTTCACAATTTAAAAGTTAGCCAGCAAAATTTCTTGTGAAAAATACTCCCAAAGCTGTGCAAAAAAATGGTTACATGTTAAACAGGCTAAATGAGTTTATACTGTGTGTCTATCCCATAACAAATCTGTTGTCCCTACAGTACAGTAAGTATTATTTGTATCAGCTGAGCTTTATGCATCCATGGGGAGAAGTATTAAGAAATTAATCGATTTCATTGTCAGGCTGTTTCTTTTCCTTCCTCCTGCTATATCCTCTCAAGCTTCCATCTTCCTTGCTTTCCTGTTCGAGCTCTATAAATCACTCTCCTCCTCGTACATCTCATGGTTGCCTTGAAACTGCATTCCTCTCAACCACTAAGTTTTAAATTATGAAATGAAACAAAAGGATTTCTCTGGCAAGAATTACTCTGCATAAACTCTGTCTGCTGTTCACTATTTGTGGTTGTGCTGCTTATTTAGGACCAAAGACATTTAGGACTACACGCACCACATTCTCCTCTACTTGTTCTTTCCCTCAAAACCAGAGCAGTGTCATCTTCCAGCTTCCTCAAGCTGAGCCAAAGCAAAAAATATATCCTTCCTGTAAGGTGATTAACTGAAGCCAAAGCCTGTGGAGATCCAGCAACCTGCACAAAGAATTTCTTATACAACATGCCTCGCCATGTAGATGCACTAGTCTTTTGATGGTTAAATACAAGAGCTGAATTTGAGTCCACTGCAGGGTAGACACCCTTGACCTGAAGGAACATTTGAGCTCTGTCATCACAAGCTGCCCTGTGGCAACCACTAAAGTGTGACTCATTTATCAGAGAGGATTCTTGGCAGAAGGTAAAGTGAATTAAAATAATAAAAGATATGACAAGATAAAGACCTAGAGAAGGCAAGCAGGTAAGATTCAGAGCCAAACCTGCTACAACACACACATGCTGCACAGAGCTCCATTCGAGTGGCACAGCCCAGGACACGCTGACTCGTGGTGAGCACTGGGACCCCGCTCAGGTGTGCTGTGGATCACACACAAACATGGGAGGGAAGCACTTCCACATAAGATTTGACATTGCCACTGCTACACAAATTGCTCTGACAGTAGAGATCACTGCAGGAGCTTTATTTCCCGACATTCCCTGTTAAGTATAACCCTGGAGCAAGCAGGGGAACACAAATGGTTCTTTGATAGACATAGTTGCTGCCAAAACTATTCTTTGGAGGAATCAGAAGTGCAGCTTTATCCTACGTAAAGAAATCCATACATGGGCTTTATTAGCCACCCACATAAGGACAAAGCAGAGAGATTGAATTTTATTTGGTTTTCATTTTAAGCCTTGCATTTCAAGCACTGTTCTTCATGTTGATCCAACTGACCCTGACATTTTTGTATTGATGTTGGACTTTAAGTGGAGTCCAAAGATAAAATTCTCCCTTTGGTTTCCTGCTCCCTGTTCTTGTGATACTTAAAACTGGGGAGTACAGGGTACCTGTGTGATAGTCTTACCCTGTGGGACAGATTTTAGAGAGCAAATATAAGCATTTACATCATCATCTGCTTCTTTTTTGCAACTTCAATTCATACTTATTCTTTGGGCTTAATAACACAGTATTTTAACAGTATTAACTGTGTGGAAGAGAAATACGCACAAGAGGATATACTTTATATACATTTTTAATGAGAGGTTCATGAAGTCCCTGCTAAAAGGCCATTAAAACAACATAGAACTATAAATGAGAAGATCCTGTCACCAAGTAAGCCATGAAAGGCATAAACAGAAGAGAAAAACTCTCAAATGATCTTTCCACAGCACAGAAAGGACACTGGGCTCAACCCCTGTGTTCTCCTAGGTAAGTGACAGACTCTTATGGGGTTCAATAGCGTTCTGCCTGGCCTTTGAAGATCTGGAAGTGAGAGGAATACAGCACCATACTTCTACTTTCCATAAACTGACATATAAAGCCTCCCAAGTGAAAAATTAAACAAGGAGCTTTAGGAAAAGAGCTGGCTAAACAAAACTCACCAAGACCTGATATCTCGAAAACACATTTCTAGCAGACAAGCACTGAAATGCCCACAAGGATGTGTGACTCATGGCTTATGCTGTGATGGATTAGCCCTCCAGAAACCAGATCTGGACACTATGATGGGAAGCACTGTGCTCAGTTTGCAGAGACAGAGTGAGCACAACTAAAATTCACAGCAATGAAATTGAAAATGCTATATTAGGTAAGTCAGTGGCATGTCTTCCAGATGATTACTGCTCTCTGATGGCATCTTATCATCTACAAACCAAAAGATATCTAGAAAAGCTCAATGAGAAAGACAAAGTTGAGTTTAGTGAAGATCTACAACATATATAAACAAATGCTGTCAACAATGGAGTATAAATTTCTTCCCCAAAAGGGTTAAGAAGCACTGGAACAGGCTGCCCGGGGCAGTGATGGAGTCACCATCCCTGGAGGGATTTAAAAGATGTGTAGATGTGGCACTTGGGGATATGGTTTAGTGGTGGACTTGGCAGTGCTGGGGGAATGTTTGGACTCAATGATCCTAGAGATCTTTCCCACTTAAAGAATTCTACAGCAACAAAGCAGAGCAGGTTTTGTCTTTCCATACACAATCTACAGTTCAGGGAAAAGTACATGAAATGGCATGGAACAACTGAGATTAAAAAGAGCTTAGCACACCCAACCCCTGTCTCTTCTCCATTGCACAGACAGGTTAAAAGGGATCAATTCCACGTGTGGAGTTATTACAAAAATTAGGTAGTACTAAAAAGATTTTTTTAAAGGAAGCATTGATTTTAATTATTACAAGACACAAAGAATAATAATTAATTTACTGTCTCGCTATAAAAGGACAGAGAAGGGATTTGACTAATTAAGCAGTTCTACTTCTACAAAGAAGGAAAATCTAAATCAGAGAAGTGACAGGTGTCCTCTTTGGACTTGCTGGTGAAATGACCTACCCCATACAATCACAGGTCAGTATGTGTATGCCACATCCACAGACGTGGCCATGATCTGACAAAATAATATTTTGACCTAATTTTATACCTGATACAGGGACATTCCTCAGTGTGCAAGAGTGGAACCTGGCCCACCTTGTTTGACTGAGCTGGGACTAACTGCTCAAGTGCAAGAACTCCAGGATACCTTGACTCAGACCCACATAAGACCTGCCCCACAGGGAGCTGGTGAAATCCAATAGAAACCAACAAATGACAGTCCCTTGATACGACCTGTGAAGAAGGAAAAGTCAGCTACCTGCAAGCCATCCTCTGTGGCTCACAAGGAAGGCAAAAAGCGTGTGTTTTCATTCTGGCAATCCACCTACCTCCTCTGTGTGTAGGGTTATACAATGCTCACCTCTGCTTCTCCTCCTTAAGTGAGGAAAGGATTCTGGAATCAGTGCGGGAGGAGAATCTGCATGTTTAAACTGCCTAAAGGTTATCACAGACATTTGGAAGAATTGACCAGATTCTAAACATATGTCACACTATAGACAACTACTTTTCATTTCTAAACAAATACACAGTCTTGACATAGTAGCTATTACTGGTCCCTGACAGGCAAGCACTTGTAATAGCAGCACCTTGCTCTACCACTGGGTTGCCATGCAAAACCATCACTTACGAGAAGATGGAATACTTCACTTGGCATTTATTGGTCTCAGATTAGTAGGTCTATAAATTAAGAAAATACATGCAGTCAAAACTTGACTCTCTACACATAAGAAGTCTCCTGTAAATGCATTATGATGTCAACACAATTACTGACTGCATAAATGTAGCCAAATCATTACTACATAGGCTTCATGACAGCACAAAACCAGGAAGAAATTCCAGGCCACAGCTCATGTCTGTATTTTAAAAGGACTCCATAGCTGCCAAGGTCTCTGCCTGCCTTGCCCTGCCAAGGATTTTTCAGCACCACTTCTGAGAGCCGTGGGTAGGCTCTTGCTGCCCAGTTCAGTGCCCAGAGGCCAACAGAAGCTTGGAGGAAGGGGCCACTGCTCTTTGGGACATATTTACACAATGGCTTACAGAGGGAATCCTTGGTCCACAGGCTCTATGGGAAACATCTACTGAAGTGTAGCAAGGTCACAGATTTACCACAGGTGAGCCTCAGGGGATGATACAAGGCACAAATTCTATGGAAATCCTCAAGGCTGTAGCCCTAAACTATAATGTTCATATGGAATTATTGTTCCTTAATGTTTATACTGCAGCAAAAAATTGCATGAACAGCAGCATGTTTCAGCCCTGAACTTAAGAAGACCCTTTTTTTTTCTAGCTAAAGGGGTATTCCTTTAAACAAAGATGAGCAGACTGATCCAGCTCTGAAACTTCCTCTCATTAGCCATTGTGACTTCCTATTTCCATGAGTAATGTATTTCCCACAAAGATCAGACCATTTTTCAGAGCAACACTATTAACAGACATCCTTTTGCTTGGGTTTTGTTTGTGTGTGTGCTTTTTTTTTTTGTTACCCTTAATAGGAACAAAGCTAATTTGAAAGCATTAGGGTATGTTGTCTACATAGCACAAAACTGACACATGTTCCATATGCTAAAATTAAACCTTAATGCTATTCCTGTGCTGCCCTCAGTGAGTTTTTCCTTTTATTTTCCATAGCATGGGAAAAACCTGGGTCGAGGTGCAGGTTTAGAGGATTCAGCAGATAGTTGTTTCTCTGCTGCACTTTAGGAAATGCTCATCTGGCTCTGCTCCTGAGGTGGAACTTCTGTGAGCGCAGCTTATCAGCAAGTAAGTGAAAAAGGAGCCAGACAGACACATGTCACATGAAGTGACATCCTAAAGTGACATGACAGTACCAAAGACCTGCTTGCTCTGAAAACTGAGCAAAACCAAGGCACATAAAAACCTGCATCTGTATGTCTGAAGATGTGACTGGTGATGAGTGGAAGGTGTCCCTGTCCAGGGCAGGGGTTTGGGAACTACATGGTCTTTAAGGTTCCTTTCCACCCAAACCACTCTGTGATTATGTGATGCTCACGGGCAGAAAACTGGATCACACGTGCTGTCCCTTCCAACAAGTCACAAAGCAATTTGTTTATGTATGGATCCTTTGTTCAGCAGAACCTGCTCAAAATCAGCTCTTCCAAAACATCACTAAAACACTCACCTTTGAAACCAATGGAATTTTGTCCCATCAAACTAAAGATATAAAATTTTAAAAGTTACTAAACCAAGTGGATTGTCCCAGACGAGAACCCAAATTCCAGCACCGTTATTATTAAGCTACAATGACAAACATAGTAAAACCTATGACAATTTATGGTGAATTTTCATTTGCCCTGGAAAAACCATGAACTAGCAACATTTTGCAATGTCAAGTCCTGATGAGATTACTCCTTGCCAACACGGAGCTTGACACCAACTGCTCATGCCAGTCTGTGCCCTTAATCTCTATGTGCATAAGTCTCCAGATAATACTACTTCTACCACTAATAATGATAATAAAAATACCTCCCCCACATCAGCCCCAGTGAGAAATAACAACCTGAAAGCATTTCAAAAGCTGTCAACCATGAAAATCAATCAGTGCTGACAACCTCAGCCGAAAAGGGGCTCGGGGAGGCAGTTCCCAGCACCACTGCAGAGCTGCCAGCTTAATCCCCCTCACTGTAAACACAGCACCGGCAGCGCCTCTGACACGGCAAAATGAGCAGATTACACGTGGAGGTACCAAGCTTGAACTGCACCCACCGATGGTGGCGTGGAGGGGAGAAATCAGCCTCCCCTTCTCTCCCAAATTATTTGGCACTCTTTGAGTAACTCTTCCAGCAAGGAAAGTTACCCTTACACACATTACGACACTCTTATTCTAAAAATAAGGTGGTAGCTGTAAGAGGTAAACTGTTTTGCCACGTTCAACAGAAAAGAAGTGATTTGCAAGCTCTCAGCTTCTCCCAACTTCACACTGCCATACTCATCTATGCACTTGACAGCCACCAAAAAAGGAGGTTTGGTTTGAGTTTTGGGAATCACTCCATCCCCACAGAACACTGGAGCCAGGGGGCTGCTTGTTCTCCTGCCTTCTCTGACAAAGATGCTGTTGAGCATCCCCTCAGCTCTCCAGCAAACAGTATTTCAAGGGAATAGATGCTCACTGAAATGGACATGCAATCAAACTGATTACTCACCACAGCTTTTATTGTACAAAGTTCTCTTAAATGAAACTTTTCAGTCCCATTTGTTCACCCTTTCTTACTCTTATGACCCCTTCAAAACTATGCTCGCTTGATGCAGTGAGAAACTAACCCCAAATGCAATACTGAAAATCCCCGTGATGATTCACGGATTTGTGTCTTTACTTCCACCCCACCCAGAGGTGCTCAGACATTGCTTGACTCCACGGTTTTACCGGCACTACAACCAAGCCAGTTACTGCTCTCCCTGCCTCTTGTGCAAGCAGCTGGCAGCTCTTCTCTAAGAATTAGCCCACCAGCCAGAAACTGGAAATATTTTACAAGGCTTCCTTCTTGATTTAAGAGCTTCACTGAAAAGAATCCGTGCAGAGGTCTGTGCACCTATGCACCCATGCCTGCTCCCAGGGGTTACTGCAAAGAACTCATAAATGAAGGAACCACCAAAACGCTCCAACACTCCCCGAGTTTTCATCTCTGCTCTTGGACACCAGGGCTTTATGATTTCAATGGCTGTATTTTTTCAAAAACTTCGTGCTTCTGAACAGAGTGGTGAACCCTTCCAAACACTGCTGTACATGCCAGTTCTCACCCACCAGCTGTTACTGATAATATTCATGCCTTATTCATGAACGTTCAACTGAACCAGTTTTTTTGTTTCCACAAATGTTAGGGAAATGGCTTTTTTCTCCAGAGCTGAAAGGGTGTTTGTGCAAGAACAAGAATGCCCATTATTACCTTGATGGTCATTATTCCCAGTTGTTGATTTCCTCCCTTTAGAAATTTAAATCGTGCAATCAGAACAGAGCATCACCACCACCTGACTTCTAAGAGACTCACTCCCAAATTCAGAAAAAAATAATAATTCAAACAGGCTATTTCTACATAACTATTTATCCAAACTACTCTGTGAATCAATGCCATGATTGCTGAAATCAGAAGTAAAATGGCTTCGAAAACAGTTTAGTCCACAGTGAACACTGGCATTACTTTTTAGCAATAAGGTCCTGATCAGCTTTCAGGAATAAAGAGCTGTGCACAACCAGACAGCGTGAGTGTGGGTACTGGGGGTGAAAGGAAGATCAGAAACTCCTTGAGAAGCTTGAAAAAATCTTGACACTTTTAGCTCTAAGTATTTCCTTTTCTACTGAACCTTTAGTGAACATTATCCATCTTAGGGAGTTTAAATTAAATTTAGTAGAGTATTTGGATACAAGAAACTGGCATTCTCCAATCTACTTATATGGCAAATGGATTTATGTGATGTATAAATGGCAGCTTCACACCTGTAAAGCTTCAGTAGGAGAAACAGGTATTTTTCACCTCTTCAAACTTCCTTTCATGCTTGATAAACTAAAGACTTCCCTATTCGAAAAGCTTCTTTAGAATAGCTTTGAGCAACAAAGTTAATCCTTGCTCTGCCTACATGTCTGGAAAACAAATGTTACAACTCATTCTGAAAGTGAAAGAAGGTAAATTTGGATTAGATATTAGGAATAAATTCTGCACTGTGAGGGTGGCCAGGCCCTGGCACAGGTTGGGCAGAGAAGCTGGGGCTGCCCCTGGATCCCTGGGAGTGTCCAGGGCCAGGCTGGGGCTTGGAGCACCCTGGGCTGGTGGAAGATGTCCCTGCCCAGGCCAGGGGGACTGGAATGAGATGAGCTCCAAGTTCCTCCCAACACAAACCATTCAATGAATTCCTCACCTATGTCACTGGTGACCTCGGTGTTTTCTAAGCAGAACGTGCAGATTCAGAAGAAAATCTGTCTCAAAAGAGAAGCTTCAGTGGGTGCAGAGGGGGGATAACTGCTCTGAACACAGATAAAGGGTAAGAATGGCCGCTTTTCTTAGGAGCACAAAGGCACACAAAGCTGCACGCAGATCTGTGCATGGGTCTCTCCCAGGCAACACATTCCCAGCTGATATGAAAATACATGACTAATGACATCAAGTTCACAGTACCAGTATATCAAGACAGGAAAGAGAGTCTTTCAAGGAGTTGCAAAAAGACTTTACTACATGTGTGAGAAATAAAAGGGCAGATGAAACTCAGGTAGAAAAATGTTAAGTCATGTACACAGAATGTAATCCTGACTCTACATATACTCTGATGGGCTATAAATCAGCCATTTCAGAACCCAGCCTTGAGAGTTATCAAGAGTGCTGAATAAAAATGCCAGTTCAGTGCTCCCTAACTGTCAAAAGGCAAAGACAGGAATTAAGAACAGAAAAGCAGACATGGAATAGTAACTGTGATGGAAGTACAGACAGAACAAGATGGTGTTTTCTTACCATCTGAAAAAGGATGCACCTGAACTAGAAAACACTATGCCTGGGACAGGAATGGGGGGACACCAAATGAAACTTGGAGGTGGCCAATTCACAAGCAGGTGAGGAAATGGGTCTTCATGAAGTATTTAGTTAGGACTGAAACTCATTTTCATAGAATGATGTAAGTGCTAAGAAAATGAAATTGGAAAAATTAATGGAAGGAATAGCCAAAGGTGTCATCTCTGGCTCAGGGAAGTTTTTGAGGATGCAACACATCTACAATAATCATATTCTTGCCTTGTCCTGGTGCTATTTTGCAGGCTTTCAGTCTAGTTGCTGTTGGATATTGGGCCTAGGCGGACCCTCAGGGTCTGACATGATACATCATTATTTAAAATAATAAAAAGCCCCAACAAACCAAACAGAACTTAGTCAAAACAGGTTTAAACTGGATTTTAGTACAATATATTGTGTGTCCCACTGAAGAACCCTTCAGTGGAGTTGATGGAGGGAAAGGCCTCTGTAAGAAAAAACCTACGTATGACATGTCCTTTCAACATGACAAGAATGCTCTTACATTATGGAAAAGTAAAATCAAAACATAAGCCTAGAGGAAAAAAAAAGAAAATATATATATATATCCCCCCTCCAAATTAAGCCCATTACAATAGTATTGCCACAGTGAGCTGTCTGAAGCTCTTGGCAGCTTTGGTTGGCTGGCTGAAAAAACAGGAATCTTTCTAATGCATGTAGGATAAATCAAGCACAGTTCTATTGTTCCCAATTGTGTGACCTGATGATCACCTTCCATAAGTTATTATCCACTTGTACCTTGCACTATCCCTTCATTAGTCATATCATAAGGATACAAGCTTATTCTGGCTGGAAAATCCTCTCCACTAAACATACTTTTGTTCTTTCTGTGATAACCTGAACAATACTCCCAACCACAATCAAACAAGAAGCATATACTGAAAAGATTTCCCCTAGTCTGCAAGTGCAAATGGCAATGATAAAAAGGGAATTCAAAATGAAAAATTCAACCCCTAGGACAATGATGGCAAAAAAGGCAAAGGAAATCGAGCACTAGAAATCAAGAGAAATACCTGTTATTCAGAGAAAATACATAATTCAAAAAAAATGTTGAGAACACCATGCAATCAAGGCAAGAACCAATTGTGTGTGCATTGGGCAGCTCTCAGTTCCCAGGAGGATTCAGAGCTGCCATTCATATGCTGAAGAGATTTCCAAAAGCAATTAAATCCCACCGGAGGGAGTGGAACACAAAGAGGGAGAAAAGGAAACTAATACCCTGAAACTCTTGGAGTTTCCAGCTGCAGGCTGCCACGCAGCTGCCAAGGTGGGAGCAGGAGGCTGATGGGCAGGCAGTGGGCACCAGGCAGGCTGCTGGGCTCAGGCAGGGGCCGGCTGCCTTGGCTGGAGCCTCAGGCTGCAGAGCAGAAACCTGTCAACCTGAGCTTGCTGCTCCTCATTAATCATCTGATGCAAACCTGGGCTTCAGCAGAGGGCTAACACCAGAGTCAGGATCTAATGAAACCCTGACAGACCGAAAGTGAGACAGCCTCCTGCCTGTCTTGCTCCTTCCCTTTCAAATGAGGGGTAAAAGGTTGGGGCAGAACAAAGAGACACTGATGATTGGTAACAACTTAATATCTTTGTGCAGCTTTATCAGGCTTTTAAACTAATGACTAAAGCAACTTCACCTCTACAAAATCAATCATCATGTCATAAAAGTCTAAAACACTACAAAATTGCTTGCCCCAGGGATACAGAGCGTGTGTCATGTTTAAAGTGAACCTAATTCTGCTGGGAGTCCCTGGATGTTACTTTTTACTTTCATGTTCCTTGGAGATACATAGGAAGAGAATCCAGAATTTGTGCCTTCCTGTAAAAAAAATATTCAAGTAATCTTTTAACTCACTTCTCAGAGCGGTGTGCTTATCAGAGAAGGAAACTCAATGACCTAAGTAATTTAACTAGGAATACATCAGTGGGAACCAGGCTGCAGTACTCAAACAGGATGGACAACACAACCTGGCTCTTCCCCAAGATGCTCAGCCTTCAACAGAAAGGCAGAGAAACTCCAGGTGTTACATCCTGCATCCTCACCGTAACCACTTCAAACTGACTCTTCTTTTTCATTTTAACTGTGTCTGGAAACAGGCTGTTTTGAGCCACCATCCTCAAATCCACACAAGGGAAAGCAGGTGAAGGTAAGCATATGTAGTATTTAGTGGGTGTAGTATTCCTGTTTCAGGGTGGGTGAGCAGAAGCAGGACTGTGCTTCTCCAACGGGTGCCTGTAGGTACAGAACTCCTGGAATTTCACTGGGCAACTTTCACTTGCCTCACGATATTGCATTGTGTCAAGTTAGTCTGACATCAATATATTACTCTGGATTGCACTGGTAACATGATTTAGTGTTTGTCACTCAAAGATACAGAATTGAAAGATACTGAAGCTGGATATCCATTTCTAAGAGGGAAATAGCTAGGAAATTATAAGAAAATGACTGATAGTAGGAAAGAGGAAGGTCCAATTAAAAATAAATACGTTCCTAATTTAGGACTTGGCAGCTCTTTTCCCTGCCAGCAGAGAGAGAAAAAAATTACACTATCCTACTCTCTCTTCTGTACATAAAAAGGAACCAAACCCTTCTGTGTTTAGGCTCCCATTCTCTGCAGCCTCTTCCTGCTGGCAGAGAGGGCTACAAGCAGCACAGTGCCCTTTGCCTGATCCCTGTGCAGGGGCAGCTGCATCACCGGCTTTGTCCTCCTGCACCACTGAACTCTCACACCTTTCCTCCCTCTTTCTCCATTTAGGCAAAAACCATTTTTCTTATTTATGAAAAGGAAGATTTTTATCAAATCTGGTCAGACACCTAAAAGTGTGATCAAAGCTTAACTTCCTAAGCTATTTAAACAAAATAACATCATATTCTCGTTCAAGTTTTTGTAACCCCGACTGGGTATTTATGTGACAATGCCTTCAACTCCCATTATGAGCAGCTGTTGCAGACAACCAGGTGAGACCATCACAGCTTTTCTCTATAGAGAGGTGATATCTGTACAGTGCTTTGAGTTCTCAGCTGTTTCTATTTCAATCCTGTTTGCAACCATACTAACCTTTTAACAGCAGGACTCCTGCCAAGGGTGAATTACTTGCCAGAGGATTTTTTTTAAAGCTCAAATTTGATACAAGCCCTGGATCCCTTTTCCCCCCCTTTCACACAATATAGAATTCCAGCCCCCTCCCTGTTCATAAACTTTCCAAGAACTGTGTTGAGACAAAACATAAACTGGCATATTTTCCATCCACTTCATGGAAATATCCCTAACCACTTTTGCAAGCAGCTGAAGATGTGCTTTTATCTCGCTGTGAAGTCATAAAGTTCAATTTGCAACATTACAGTTGTTTCTGTGGCAACAGATGGTGACATCAAACACAGGATCATGACTTCACTGTAGGCTCAAGAAGGATTAGCTTTGCACTGAGGAAGTTAAGATCTAATACAAACAAATAGCTACAACAATTGCAAAGAGAATTTACAGTGGGATAGTTTACTCCCTGTGTAAATGTTCTTCTTGTTTACTCCAGTAGGAAAATCCCTTTAAATCAACCAGCTGTTTGTAAATTAAGCACAAATGGATTAGCTTAAAACAAGTTCAGAGGTTTAAGATGGGGTTTGCACACATACCCAGTTATGACCACACTTGGGCCTATGACTTCCACGGACAATTAGAAGGAAAAGAGGCCAGAATGACAGTATCACTCCCTCTCCATAACCTCAAGGACTTTCACCTGCCTTAAGCAGGTTATAGTATGAATGCAGCATACTTACATTTATTTTTGAACACTGCTTGTTACCCCTGAAAACCTTGTGGGGCCAGTTATTTAATTACACAATGTATTATCTTTCCTAAGAGAATCCTTGAATGGATGAATTCCTTGGCCTTTCACCTTTCCGTGACCAAAATAGGATCAAACAGAGGGGTCCCAGCTTGAAAGGCCCTCTAGAGACACCTACTTATTACTAATGTCCCTAGCTAGAGACAGGCCTGGGTGGGACAGCACACACAATCAAAGAATCAGCTTCCCTTGAATGAAAATACAGAGATGGATCTTTTCAGGACACAGCTGAGTCTGATGGTGGGATACGGAAATCCACATTCTGCAGCTGTTGCAAGGACTCCTGCAGGTGAGAGAAGAGACAAAAGCCTTGCAGCAGCAGCAGCACAGGAGGGAAACTGCCCCGTGGGAACCACCTTTACAGAGCTCTGAACCAATTCTGCTCGTCTTTGCTGGGTTCCCAGGCACAGGCCCTCACTATGTTGATTCTGCTATGTCTGAAACGTGGCATGCTGCACCCACACTGAACTGTGTGACTGCTCAGGTACTGACACGTGTTTTTTCATCACAGTAGGTGCCAAGTCTTTCAACAAGTGGCATTTTATAAGAAGTTTTCAAAGGAATTCTGCTGGACCATAGTAGTTTTCACCCTGAAACAGTGCCAGTTTGGCCAGCTGTGCTGCCTGCAGAAACACTGAGTTGGGCACTGTGAGCACCCCCACCATCACCAGGGGTATGTAAAGGTAACTCTGCTTTCACGCCCAGTCACTGTTATGTCTCTTTGCTGAGATGCCAACTAGGGTATGAAATTCTGTTCCACTATCAGATTTTCCTTTAATACAGACACATCAATTAGACTTCTAGCCCTGTTGCATAAAGCAGATTAGCAGAGTCCTTAAGGAAGGGAAGACAGCAGTTCTCTCCAGAGTTAAAGTCAGGCAATAGCTGAAGCATCTAGCAGGGCAGCAGAGTCCTTTTAAACCTCGCCATCCATTTCAAAGACTTGTAAGTGCTCCTTACTTTTATTGTTAGAGGACTCAGCAGACTTTGTTGGATTATCCCTACCAGTGTTAATAAGCATTAACTTACAGTAAGGAACTCACCTAGGTAAATACATTCATTTTGCATATGCAAAGTTAATATAACATCAAAGCAAACCAGGAAACCGATAGCATGAGGATACTATGGATACTGATTTACTGGGACACATTCACTTCCAAGCACTTTTAGTTTGAGGTTACAGATTTTTTGACCTTCTTCCACACATAAGAGAAATAATAAGATAATGAGAAATCTTTCAGACTGTGTTTGTCACCTGTAGTTTTCTTTTCCTGTTGCTTCTCAGTTCCAGCCAACTTCCCTGGTGTTCCTACTGAGCTCAGCTTCTCTCTCAGTAACACTATTAGATACTCTCTCCTCTCCAAATTCTTCTAAGGGGAAGACAAAAGCTTTTCATTCCTAAAAACTTGGCCAGAACTAAAAGCATTTTTTACCTCAAAGCAATAGTCCTTCAGTGAAATAAATGACTGAAAGAGAGGGAATAAAAACAGAAGGGCAGAAAACCTCGATGGTGCAGACACTTGACAAGCCATTTAAATTCTGTGCCTCACCAAGAAGCAAAGCATGGTGATAATACACTCTCTGCTGCCCTCCTTGCCTGTTCAGTTATCCAACAGGGCACTCTCTGTGTGATACACACAGGAGACTGCTCTGCCTGAAGACTGGGGCAATTCCTCTGCCAGCTTTGTGCAGACCCACGGAGCAGAGGAATGGTTCCATCTAACACTGCCTTGGGACCAGAAAGAGCAAAGAGACTCCAGAAGCAAGTGTGCTCCAGTGGTGTGAAGGAAGATGAGGAGATGTATGTTTTTAGATCTTTTAGCAATTAGCCCAGGCAAGAGGTGGAATAGCCACCAAGCACAGAATTAACAAATGCTGAAGGCACCTATAGAAAGAACCAACTTGCAGAAAAACATTTCGTGACATCTGTGAGACCTAGAAACATTAAAACTAACATGTAAGTGTTGCCCAAATGGTGGGCAGGTTCTGGGATGAGCTGTGTGTAGGAGTCTCTGGTCCAATTCATCTCTAGGTCTGAAGAGGAGGAGGAGGATTTCTCCTTCCCCACCAAACAGAAAGGCAGGAACAGTGACAGTTCCTGCACAGAAAGGGAGAAGTGGTGAAGCACAAACTCTTCTGGGGGAGGCTACAGAAATACATACTAACCTTCCTTCCTAAGACAAACCAATCCCAAGCATCTCACCCACGAGGATGCTGCTGATGAGCAATGGTCAGTAGCAGTGTTGCTCTGACTGTGTTTAAACACACACTCATAAAAATTATAAGGATGGTTTGTGCCCTTTGGTCTTGCTTAAAAAGACATGTTTAAGATCCAAATTCTTTCAGCCTTCCTATAAAGGCTTTAAAATGAATCAGGTGCCTGCATTTGACCCAGTTCTACTCACGACTCCCCCAAAAAAGCAAGACTTCCACCGAGTCCTGACCAGCAGATGAACCCAGGGCTGAGGCTTGTTGGATCCACCTCATACAACACTGCCTATTGGAGTGTGACCTCCAGAGGCTCTGATCCTCATTTATATTTCATATTTCGCAGATGTTTCCCCCCCTGCTTTTGCTGCCTTGTTTTAATGCATCACTGGGTCTCTGCACAACCCCCACTTAAATATATCTTACTTTTTGTGGTAAGAAAGCAACAAGGTGAAAAGCAAAACTGAAAGGCCTGACAGTCCCAGCTTCCCACTGACATACTGCCTGGTTTACGTCAAAACCCAAGGGCTGTGAAGTGACAAGAAAGCAGCAGAGAGCAGAGGGTGCAGAGAATAATTTAAGAGGCAGCAGTGACATGACAACCTTCAGCAGGCCACAGTCAATGTTTGTCAGGCTAGGAGGGTAGGATTTCATTAAGGTGCATTTCATTAAGAAAAAATAATACTCAGAAACTATTAAGGGGTCCCGTGTGGTTGATTCACCACATTTAATTTATATCTTTCCTCTCCAGTGATGAATCAACCCCCTACTTTCTTACAAATGATGACTTGTGGGTCTTAACCTTACAAGTGAAGATACATTTGACCCATTAGTTACCCTATTTAATGGCTTTTGTTAACTTACAGTGAAGAGCTTGAGCCATGGTTTTACACTGAGGCTCCATGAGAGCCTCCCGAGAGGCAGATGGTGTCATAAAAACACCTTCCCCTACCCTATTTATTCAACTTCTGTTGTGTAATTGACATTCATTCTTTATGCACCATTTTCTAGGCACCACATTATCCCCACAGATCTCAAGCTGGGGCAGGGAGTGTCTGAAATGCTGGTCATGAGGAATACCTCGGGCAGTGTGTGTGTTTGAAGCTGCTGGTTCTGGCCTATTTCTTGGGAAGAACGTCCCAAATATCAAAACCCAGACTCCAAATGCAAAAGCCTCATTGAATATGTAAAAATTCCATTTGCATTTTGAGAATTAGAAATGAAATAAAAGACAGAAGCTATTTCATCTAAAATACAGCCTTGATGCTACAGTTACTTCTATGTCTGTTTTAATTTTTTAAGCTTCCTATTTTTTTGCCCAGAACCAGTTTCCCCACGAAGTGTATGTATTTTCCCCTTCCAGAAAGAACTGCAGGAAAGATAATAAACCCTGACTCTGTTGGCTACAGGAGAGGATTGCCCAGTAAGCTGCAAAGTTCACAACCTTCAAAATTCATCTCTTAGGAGTGATAGATGACTCAAAAATAACATCTGCAGAATTAAGGAACGGGGAAAAAAATCCAAACACAAGCAAATCTCTCTTTCACATTACTTTTCTGAAAGAAACTGAAAGCTAAAGGAGAAAAGAACCCAGAAATCCCAAGTACTCAGTACTAAGGCACTGTCAAGAGGCAACATACGTGTTCATTAATAACAATAATAATGAACAATCTCTTTAGATATCCTGTCTCACATTCAAGGAGTAAGATCTCTGCAGAAAAGGTTTCCAAGTCTGGTCTGTTTGATTTTCAGAAGGAAAGGAGAGTATTGTGACTTGCAGGTGACACATCTATGTTACAGAGCAATGTTAATTCCATTGCTGCTTAGCACCAATAGAACACCAGTTCTCCTTCGTGCCATGGCTGCAAAGCCCAGAGCGTGGCGGCTGGCTGAGAAGGGGCTGGAGGCAAGATCCTGCCCACCAGAGTCTCACTTGCTGAGCTCTCCTACTGTGACATGTACAGCAATGAGCTTTTCCTGATTTTGCATTTGGGTCTGCTTCAAACACTCAGGCCATCTCTCTACAGGAAAAAAAAAAGATTACGTGGGAGTGCGAGAAGGACAAAGCTGGTGCTAAAAGTAACAGAAACTGAACAAATGGTATTTCAACACTTCAAAATAAATGGAGCTCTTTCTCTAAAAACTGTAAAAAAGATAAAAGAAAATAAAATATACAGGATACCTAATAGAAGGTAGTGCTACTGAAACACAGAAGGAACTACTGAAAAGAGACATTGGCTCAAATTCTCAGTGGAATCTGTTCCAAGAAATTACCTTTCTTTGATCACTCTCTGCACCCATGGTCAAGTCTGCTGCCCTCCTTGTTTCACATGGGAATGCCATGCTGTGTGCATCCTTCCACACTCCCCAGCACAGGCATTGTGGGAGAGGCAGCATTGCCACCAAGGCACTGAAAAGTGTCCTGGAGGAGGTGGGGACCACACTAATTTGCCTCTGTGACCTTCTCAAAAGGAGACTGGAGGAAAAGCCTGCATTCCTTCAATGCTCAGGTAACATGTTCTGCAGGTACCTGGGAGTGTTGCTGCCAAAAATGCCAAAATGGCCCAATCCATAGACTGGCTGCAGGCAACACCATCAGCTGATGGGATCTGTGTCAGGCCTACAAGATGCCCTTGGCTGTCTTCCAAACTACAGTAGAACCCACTCCACAGAGCCTGTCAGCAGCAGAGTCCCAGGGGACCATCGACTGATAGGACCAAACTGCTGCCTGTAGCACCTCAGGCAGAGCTGATGTTACCCCACAGCTTCAAGTAAAGATTTTCCTGTGTACCTTGACCAGACACCAGTCTGAACATGGAAGTCCCAGAATGTCAGGCTAAGAAACTCTTTCATAGTACAAAAACCAGTGGTGACTGCCCCAGATGAAAAACACCAGCTCATCATGGAAAGTCACTCTGTAGAAATCCACCACTTTGGACAATTACCTGGCAGCTGAATGTCCACAGGTGGGCAGACACGTTCATAGACCCTGCTCATGTCATGACTGCCAGGAGCCCTGTGCTCTTCCTGGCTTCCCCCTGCCTCCAGGTGTGCAGAGCCAGCCTGGATCCTGCAGCTGCAGTGGTGCAGCTACAGCTGTGGCAGTGCAGAGCAATGGCAGAGTGCTCATTTGGAAGGCTCAGAGCTAGGCAGAGATTAATGACCCACAGTGACAGCGCAATCATCAGCACAGGTATCATCATCTCTGCCTCTTTTTTGCACACCATTTATAAAAGCCAGAGCAAGGTATTTAATAGCACCTGGGCTCAAAAGGCCATGACATTTGCAGTGCAGCTGGAATGACAAGCAATACCTGGGGCTGTGATTTACCTGCCTGCTGCTGGCACCAGTGACCCGAACTGGAGTGTATGCTCTTTGCATGACTGCATAGGGAGATGGAAAGTACCAAGGCCTGAAATGAAATGCATTGAGCATCTGTATTTTTTGAGAGTCATTATTTGTGATCTTGAGGTCAGATTTCACCTTTTCTATAAAAGCAAGCTTTCTCACCCCTTTTGCTATAATCTGTTTTGGTTCATATAAACTTGTGAGAGGAAGTTCAATAATTTGTGAAGCGGTGATGTATAGAGAATGCGCTGCAGGCTACTAATAGCTTATTAATAGAGCAAAAATTGCTGCAGATTAGAGTACATAAGCATGCTGCCTAATTGCAAAGCAAAATGTCTGTCACACTAAATATGTGGCACATGAAGTGAAACATGTGTCCTGAAATCTTGGTGTATTTTGCACCACTTATCGACTCTGTGTCATGGTAATCCATAGAAGGAGTTGTGCAACAGTGGGGAAATTCAATGAGAAGGCTTTAAAGAAGAGGGAACATGCTAATAACATAATCCTGCTTCTATTCTGTCAGGTAAGCTGGAGTCTTGGAGACTCTGGGAAGGTGTTTTATGCTAAGCAAACGTTTGACATTTCCCCCTGCTCTGCAAAAATTAAAACCAAACCAAAACAAAGAGATGGATTCAGGTCACTACTGATTAAGTCCACCAGAACTGTGCCTAAAGACCCTGAAGAGACCCTGCTACCAAGAGAGATTCAACTCTACCTAAAACTTTATTGATAACACATTTTCCCAAATGGTCCATAAACTCTAAGCAAATTCCCCCCCAGCCCCCTCTAGGAACCTATTCCAGTACCTAAATTCACCACTTTTTCTAGTATAAGCACAAGTTCCTTGGCTGAATTTTAAAGCCATTCATTCTCGGGTCATGTTTCCCCAGTACCAGAACCTGCAGCACCAGCCCCTCAGAGCATCAGCAAAAGCTGCAGTGATTGAGCTGACAGCAGTTGCTGCTGTTGTCAGGGGATGGTCTGCACATTACCTCTGCTCCTTCATCCCAGCCCTTGCCTGTTTGTCTCCTTCCTGAATGAGATGACAAGTTTAAGCTGAGGCAGTCATTAATTACGTGCTCTGGTTTGAAGCTAGCACAACACAGGAGCTAAAATAATCATGACTTTTCAGAGCTACTACAGTACAAATGATGCACAGCCCCCTTCAGAGCTGTCTCCTGGCCAAACATTCCTTTTTTTTTCTTTTTCCCCACCCCTGAGCAAGGCTAGGAGGCCCCAGGATGGGTTCAGGCACAACTGCTCTGACACTAGGCAGCATGACTGATGACCTCTTTAATCTGGTGCCTTGCCAGCCTGGCACCCAGTTCCTCAGAAACGCTCCACACAAGGGACAGGCAGCAATAGGATGATTCAGCTCTTCTAAAAGAAATATCTTTTATTTAATAACCTAGAATAGCTTCTGCTCTTCCTGACTACCCTGTTCACAGGAGCTACAGATCTTTTTCGCTTCTCCCTGGCACTGACTCCTAGAACTGTTGATAGATGATGTGTATTCAATGGGGCTGCCACAGAACAGTGTTTCAAATGACAGAAGCTGCCTGTGCTGGATCCCCCTTCTCTCCATATGCTCACAAGAAGCCAACCCACAGTCCCTGCCTGCAAAGCAGCTTCTGAGAAACATGCTCCAAAGAGGCTTTCCAACAGAGCATACAACAACAGGTAATAAGCTGGAGCTGCCATGAAAGTCCAAGTAATGAAATATTGTTCATTTAATGCTGCAAGAAAACGTGGGAACACAAATTCAACAAGCTGTGTCACCTCGGCTGTAGCTGGGGAGTGTGGGGCCATGGGAGTTGGGCAGCTGAGACAAATGAGCAGAATCTGCTGCCACTGCCTGGGTAGCAAATGCCACGCTGGTGTGTGGCACAGCACTGGCTTTGCTGAAGCAAGTAAGGTCCCTGCAGAAGCACCGTGCAAATCCACACAGGGAGCAATACATTTTTCCAGGCATCAGTGTATGTGGTGGGTCCCAGCTCGCAAACCTGATGTGGCAAAGACAAAGCACTTCTTTTGCTGTTTCCCTGAGCACAGTGGGACAGATGTGGTTAGTGCTGCACCTTCTGCAGAAAACTCTGTAGTTGGAGCAACTATCCCTGAAAAGAACCGCAGCAATGCTCAGAGAGCTGCTGAGAGTCACTTGTTCCTCTGCAGTCAGCTCGTATTTGGTTCCCCAGTTGAACTGGGACAGAGAGGCAGAGTATCCCATTTGTCCCTTGCAAGAGGCTCTGGAGCAGAGCTTCCCTCTGCTCTGGTCCTGCCTCAGCCTCGTGCCCATGTGGGCACAGACACACGGGGACACGTCAGCTGGCACAGGAAGCACCTTGTCAGCTCTGGGGCAGCCTGGCCATCTGTTTCTGCGAGCAGCCCCTCTGCTGATGGGCTGGCACCCCTGGAACAGGAATTCTAAGCTGGTCTGTCCTGGTTTGCTCACAGAGATGATGTTTACAGTCAGGACCTGGCCCCTGAGGAGTATTTTCCTTTTCAGTTCTTCTTTCCCCACATTGCAGCCTCACAGAATTTAGCAGGAAAACTGGCTAGCTCTGCTGTCCACAAAGATCACAATGTTAAATCCACAAAGTATCTCTTTCCTACATAAGAAATCTAACAGATAGATTGCCCTCTATATTTCAGCATATGGGATCCCACATATGCATGGGGGCTTTGTATAGCTGCAAGTAAAGCAATATTCCTCACACATAAATACTCATGAAGCAAAGTCAGTTTATGCATCCTTATTCTGCAATTCAAATTATGCCTCGTTTGTATCAGTGGAAAGGCACTGTGGTTCAGTGAAGGCAGTAACTACTCTATTACATCATGCAAGAGTAAAATGTTGTTCTGGAATGTTGGTGTCTCTACATTCTGTGTTTTTCTTAAAAAAAAAATTCCATTAAAAACTCACACAGTGATCACAATTAAAGCTGCTCTTGCCAGGAGCTTACAGGTACCTAAGTCAGTTCCCTAACCATGGCAAGTGCTTCACTTGTCTCAGTCACATGGCTATACTAACACTCTCAATAGATGCCAGCATATTCTCTATGTCTAGATGCATTTAGAACATAAACCGCACCTCATTTTGAATTAAAAATGTAATGGCTATGTATAATGATGTTTTAGAGTCATTATCAGATGATCATAGCCCTACTGCTCAGTAGGTTAATGATTTCTGTCTGCATTTATGGTGGTATGGATTTATCTCTTCAAAAGTATATGAATACGCTTTCTAAAAGGATGAGAAGGCTTGATGAACCACTACTTATTTTTTAGAGTTAAGTTTTTGGAGAATTTTAAAAAAAGCTCCAGTTTTAACTGAGCTTGCAAATGCTGTATACTCTGAATACATGTGAAGGTCCCATACTAAACAACTGCATCTTTGGTTTGTAGGCACAAAAAAAGAGGGGAAAACAAATGACAAAGCTGGAATTCTAGGTACAAGAAGGTATATTTCACTCAGCAGTCACTTAGGTAACATCATAAGGCATTTTTCATGAGCTGTAGGTGTGCCAGCCCTGTGGTATCACTTTCATATTACTCTAATTCCTAACTGTGATGTACAGAAAGGGAGAAAGAGGGACAAAAAAATCCCAGAAAAAACCAACATTCTTTAGAGAATGTACACTCACCTACATGGCATCAAATGGGGAAACACGTGCAGGTCAGCAGACATCAGGGAAACATGGAAAAAAAAAAAAGAAGAGGGAACAAATTAGTTGCAATTAGTTAGCTTGATGATAGGAGCAAAGAGCACCCAAAACAAATCAGACCCAATCTTGATTTGAGTGAGCAAAGTTTCCCTAATTAATTCTACTCCAGCGCTGCCTTTTTTGCTATGTGTTGGTTTAGTAGCAGCATGATGCATGCAGATGAGCTGATACAAAAAGCAGAGAATTCAAACCAAACCTTTAGTGCACTGTGGATGGAGCACAGCTCCACCTGCAAGGCTCTCAGAGGCTGCCCCCCTACAGCTGTTTGTGCACAGACCCAACACAGGTGGCTTGGGCTCACACAGGCCAGACCTTGCCTTCAGATCTCATTGACTTCGGTTAAGCAAGTTTAGGAACTTGATTCCTATTGAGCCCATTAATTCTTAGCTGTGCTAAGCCTGGAGCAAATTGCAAGAGCAGATAATCATCAGGGGGAAAAAAAACTGCTTTAGGAGGAAAGGAAAAAAGGCAGGAATATGAGTAATCTTCAAAAATATTTTGCACTGTGGGTTTTTTTCTTATTGAGGCTCCTGTTACAATGATATTTATTTAATGCAACATAACTTTATTCTTTCCTCCTGTTGCATGACAGAAGTCTTAGCTCTTAACAAAGATTCTGTAGGGGAGCAGCCCAACACTCACTTCCACTAGTTGCAGTAACTCACAATAACCTGTATTTCTGTTGCAAACTACATTAACAGGTAAAAAGGATGTGTTTTATTAACTTCAACTACACAAACTTTCACTTCAACTGAATTCAACTTTATGCTTTCTTTCCCTGAATCAGGGATGGACATTTCCAACAACCAGATGATCATACCATTGCTCCCCAATATCTTCTTTTCCAGAGTCTTTCATTTTCATCTTCTGATCCCTGCCAAAACTTACCAAGATTTTTGCCATTGCTTTTAAACAAAACTTCATCGTAAATTCTCTGTTAGCTCAAACTAAATCATCCCTGTTTAAAAAATGGCCACCAACTCTCACCACATTCATCCAGCCCTTCTGTGGATGGAGAAGGATCATCTGCTCTCCTTCTTGCCCATTTCCAGAATAGAGGCAGCAGATGAGGGGATTGTGAGCCAAATCCAAACCAAGCAATGCTAAGTAAATCCTTTGTACTGTGGGCAATACAGAAACACAGCCACCTACAGAAGGCTCTGCCAAAGGACAGCCACACTGGTGGCACACTGGGCAAACTCAAAATAAAATCCACAGAGAATTACAAGATATGGTAGGAACTGAATCTAATTCAGGAAATCTCTTGAGCTAAAATAGCTGGAGACCAGGAAAGTTTCCTCAGGGGAAGTAGCACACACCCTTGATTTGTTTCTGTTATCTGTAGAGATCTCTTTCTGACCAGATCTAGAGATGTATTAAGATGGGCTTTTAATCTGACCCAGAATAGCTGTATCCTAGCAAAGGTTGTGTCCTGGCTGTTCTCCAGGCAGGCTCTCTATGGCTAGAAATCAGAGAAGGTTCTCCTAAGGACACGAGGTGCCAAGGAAGGAAAAAAGAAAAAAAAAAGTAAGGAGGACAGAAGAACAGCTCCTCTTACTCCATGAGATTAATCAGAAAAAGTTAAAAAAACCCCAACCAACCCAAAAGAAAGGAAATAACTGCACTTCTAGCTTAATCATTAATACTCAGATATTGAAGCAGAGATAATTCAGAACCCAAAGTAAGAAGCTTCCTTTATGTGAACACAGCCACAAGACGGGAGCCAAGGATCAGGCTGAGCTCACCCTGCCCGAGTGGCAGCTCCAGCAGAGCACCCTCAGTGCTCCATCCCACAGCCCCAGAGCACTGCCCAGGGAAGGGCACTGCCTTCCTAACCTGCCTTTTGGCACAGTGGGGACTATGTCCCCTGGGCCTGGAGGTTCAAAAGCAACCAAGCAAATTATGACTCTCTCCCCTGTGATTTGAAGGGCTTCCTCCCCTCATGTCATTCTGTGTCACTCTGTGCTGGCTAAACCAATATTCTCTTTGCTTTTATCTTAATTTTAACATAATTTACAAATGAACATGAGCAACTCTTCAGGGCAGCCTAGGCTAGGTAAAGTGCAGGTGCTCCTTCAGTACCACTTGGTCTTTATTAGCAATAACATTTTAGTCACTGCACAGTTCTGCTGACATAACTCAGCACCGATTCACAGCTCCAGTCCTGCTGCCTCATTAGGGAGGATAAATGTACCTTTATCTTTACAAGCAAGGACTTCTGCAGGATTAGAGCTGCAGAGGTATAAAGGAGACAGATTGCTGCTGGCCACCTTCTGCAGTGTATTAGAGGCACCCAGATACGAACCCAGAGCCAGACAGTAACAGGGATTAAAACCAGAGGTGTGTGGCATTGCCAGGGAAATCAGGCAAGCTCTCCAAGGCTCATAGATGAGGAGCAGCGAGGGGGCAAAAAGGAGACAAAGCTATTGGTAAGAGGAAGAGAGGACAAAATTAAATATCTACAATGTGAACTTCTCCCCAGATGACAGTCATACTTTAATAATTACAGCATAGCACAAAACTAACACAATATGATACTCCATTTAAATGCCTCTCTTCTTGCCTTTTTAAAATCCTAATTCCCACAGTCTGAAGACAAAGTCCTCACACACAGATCAGATATCAGCTAACTACACTATAAGGAAACAAAGCCCAGTTAGCACCCTCCACTACAAGGAATTTCCTATGGAAAAAGAAAGAAAAAAGACAATGTTTTCTGCATACCTGAGCCTTGGTTGGCTGTGGCAAGACAGCAGAATTCCTTGTTTCAGCATTTAAGCAGGGCTTTAGTTCAAAGCCTTGCACATGGAGTGACAGAGGAATAGTACTCAAATATTTTGTAGCTCAGACTCAAATGATATCATCGCTTGGCATTTATGCTGAGTGGCCCCTCTAGTACAGCACTATTGCCTCTCCTCTATGGGAAGGGATGAATAGAGCAGAATAGGATATGAGCTGGGCAAGATCTTCCACAGCACTGGATGCAGATGCAGAACACGGAGCAAAGCCAGCTGGCAGAGGGACCTGCTGAGACCTTATCCCAACAACCCTCGTGCAAGCTGAAGAGAATAGGAAAACCAGTTCCACTCAAAACATGTATTTCAAAAGCCTTGATGACTGTCACCGTCTCTAGAATAAGCTAACATTTCACTGAAATAATACCATATGGTAAATGCTATGGGGGTTTTTTTTTTCAGATTACTCATATAAAGGTTTGTGTGGAATGAAACTACACTGATTCCTTTTAATTGCCACTGAAGAGTTTTAATTTTCTGTTTCTGTATGAACTGGGCTGATTTTATACTGGACATTGATGGAATTACAGATTTTCCCCCAACAGACATTTAAAAAGCATTCAGTATTCTACTTTGGCAGTTCCCATATTTAGTGAACTCAAAAGCAGTGATCAGATGTCTCAAAAAAAGTTAGCTTTCCTGGCAATAAAAGTAATACCTTTATACTGAAGTATTTGTTTTACTCAACACTGAGCAGTATTTTTCAGAACTGAGAAGAAAATCTAAGGATTCATCACAACTCTGTGACACATCAGCCATTCCATTTGGCCTTTGAAACCAACAGTCAGTTTTGGAGCACTGGAATTTGTTTTCCTCAAACAAAACTAGCATGGACATAAACCTGCTGTTACTGAAATCAGCAGCTCTGTCTTCAGTGACAGAATTAGATCAACACCCTTCACTTTTCCAGATCCCCCTGCATTCAGTGCAGCCTGTTGTCGAGAAGCAGGACAGAGCATGGTTCTGAAAGTGTTACTCCATTTTACAGAAATGTTTGCTTTACATACACAAAAAATACTGAGCACTATTTTACCAGTTTTCTCACAAATGTTTTTCTTCCTTTCAGGTATTAAGGAAATAGTTTTGCTGTGAGAGAGAGGGACCTAAAGGTTTGCTTTGACTGCAAAGGAAGTGCAACCAGAGAGGCAAACACAGTCGAGAATGTGCTGGATCACGAAAAGCCCAAGGGTTCCCAGACCCCTGCCCTGTTGCACAGCTACAGCAGCACCATTTCACCTCCTGGGCCTGTTTTCCTGATCTTTCATTGCAGGCATCTGAAAGCAGGAACTGGCTGTTACCGTAAGCTTCTATGATACTCAGAAGAAGAAAACACCCTAATTTATGCCACTTTGTTGCACCAAATGACAGTGATTTTGCAGATTTCCCTCAATATTTCTTCTCAGACTCTCTCTGACTAGAGCAGTGGACTTGCTCCAGCACAGCTCGGGTGAACAAGTATTTTAGTAGCCAAAGTGCTGCCTTGTTTCAGAGAATTTGTCACTGCCCATAAAATCGTAATTTTACCTCCAGGGCAAGTAAACTCTGTCTCATATGCTCTTCTCCAGTTTCCAAATGCTGCTGATGAGTGTTCAAAGTGAAGCTGAGCTCTCAGCAAAGGTTCAGAAGCCCTTCTGGGCTGTCTGCTCACACCACACTACCTGCCATTGCCTGTTTAAAAGGTCAGCATGGCCAGTGCTCAGTGCCAGCCAAATGCCCTTCTCTCTGAGTCCTCTGTGCCATTCCTGACAATGAACAACAGAAACAAAGCCCAGTGGGGGACAAAAAACCCCAACCAACCTGTTAAAGAAAAGGTCTGAGTCCACTTGACCTTCCCTCCTCTAAGGTCCTAATGGCTTAAAAGTTCCTTACACACAGAGTACATGCATAACAGCTCAGCACAGCTGTTAGGACAAAGAAATGGGTGCTGAGTATGTCTCCCACACTCATGGCTTTTTTGCAGTTACTCATGGCTCTCACTTGCCTTGTGGTTGGCAAGGCATCTTGAAGCCCAGCTTGGTTTCTCTGCTGAGCAATGCTTACAGTCAAGGCTTTTTCTGTTCCTCACACCACCAGCAAGAAGGCTGGGGGTGCACAAGGATTTAGGAGAGGACACAGCCAGGACAGGTGACCCAAGGGCTATTCCATACCATATGGCATCATGCTCACCAAAAAAAAGCATGGGGAAGGAGGAGAAATCCAGCATTTTTCAGTGTGATGGTGTTTGTCTTCCCAAGTCACCATCATGTGTGACGCAGCCCTGCTTCCCTGGAGATAGCTGAATACCTGCCTGCTGCTAAGTGGTGAATGTATTACTTTTTTTGCTTTCTTTGTACATATGGCTTTTGCTTCACCTACTGAACTGCCTTTATCTCAACCCACGAGTTTCTCCCTTTTAGTGTTCTGATTCTCTGCCCCATAAGTGGGGAGTAAGCGAGCAGCTATGCAGTGCTCAGCTGCCAGCTGGGGTTAAACCACACCAGGGCCCTGGTAGGGTAAGGCACTGCTGTGATGAAAAGGGAAACACACACTCAGCCCTTCGTGACTAATCCACAAGGACACTAATGCCTGCAGTAGCACGAAGGCAAGAAAACAGACACATAACCAAAACAACACATGGACACTTGGGACCAAGAAAAAACCCCATTGTTTCTTTCATGGGTGTATAAAGGAGTCTAAGCAGCCCTCAGACTTTCTGTGCATACACTCCCACCCGGGTAGCAGGAGCACAGTTATGTAAGATACAGGCAGTTTGCAGATTTCAAACAATACTTTTATGCCAAAGTGATATATAGGACAGCTACTGTCAGAAATGAAAATGCTGCTCATGAAAGCACTGTCCTGTGCATCAGCAACAAAAGGAATAAAATAATTTTACAATAATTTCCGTAGGGCTGGAAAAAACCCCCAGCTAACTGTTCTCTGTACCATGGTAAACTCACTTTGAACACTTCATATTGATAGAGTGAAGGATAACATGCCTCCAGTTAAACTCAGTACCAACTTGAGGAACACCTCTCATCCTTCAGCCAAGAGTGAGAAATGGGATATTTAAAGGTCCACACCTATACCTCAGCCCACTTATTTCAGTGAGCTTTTATCACAAGACAGGAGTGGTTGTGGAAGGCCATCTTTGCCTGTTAGAGTACACTTTTAGCACCTCCTAAAATTTAGGAAGGCACCTACACCAACACATGTAGACCATCCCAAGTCCAGCTGCTCAGTACAGAAACCTGTCAAGAGCAGCACATCTTTATGTTACTGCATAAACAAAGAGACCTCGATTTTTCTGAACATCAGTGCAAGTCAGTAGATCTTATTTCAGCGGAGCTCAAAGCAACAGCAAAATGACAGCTGCTGTCTCAGTTGTAAAAAAGCACTCCAAGAGAAAGATCTTGCCTTGGTTTCAGGCATAGGAGGTGCACCCCACACCCTTTTCCTTCTCAGGTATCCAGCCCTTTCAGGTTCTGTTAGGATAAGTCTGAGCACTCTCCCTGCACAAGCATTAAAGGAATCAGATTTGGAGGTGCAGTTTGCTGCAAGATCAGGCTCTAGGCAGAGACACCTTTCTGCAAAGAATAAATTTTCATTAACCCACTCTTGGGATTTTGTTTGTTTGTTTAAGCCTGACATTCACTAGGTTTGAAAAAGTAAGTGTGGTGTAGGTATAGCAGTGGCATAAGAAACTTCAAAACACATACAATTCTTTGACAACTGAAATGAGCAGAGATGTATTTCATCCCCTCCAACTTCACTTTCTAAATTTAATTGAAACTGCCATGTTTTGACCTTGCTTCCTTGTTCTTCAGGTTGCTGGTGGAGAGCAGCTCTGGCCTGCTGTCAGAGGAGAGCAATACTTTAGTAGCCCAGGCTGCTGCAGGCATCCCTGTGCACCCTCTGCTTAGGCCACTATGGAACACAATGCAACACAAAGCTCTTAACACAGAGCTTTGGATCCCAGGACAGAGGAGAATTATCTGCAACTGGAGGCTACAGAATAAACATTTCCCCAGATGTGGGCATTTTTCCCAGGGAATCTTGACTTTTTTTATCCTTCTAGGAAGGACTTGAGATGGACATAAGGGAGCTCTGCCACAGCAGAAATGGGAAAACAATTTCCAGCTCCTGGCCACAGTGCAGGAGGAGAAGGGCATGGTGATGCTCAGCAGCAGAGCTGAGGGGAGAGGGCTTGGCTGCTCCTAGGAGGATTGCACAAGCTCCTAGACATGCTATAGCTTCCCTCCCCTGTTTCCTCTCCTGACCAGCCAGAAAGGTAGACATTTAATATCCAGGCTCATTACTCATCCTAATGAAATGTCAGCAGCAAACACACAGGTGTTTAACTGCTGCTGGAATGCCTGCAGATGCCAGCGATCCCTCAGGCAGGGATATCATCACAGTGAACGGCCTTAAAAAGGTCACGAAGGCAGTGCAAGGTCACAGGAGACCTCTGACCTTCACTTATTGCACTCAAGGAGCTTTAGCTCTCCCTCCCTTTGCTTTCCCAAGCCCCCAGTGCATTCCCTGCTCTCCCCCAGCCCTCTCTGGCAATGCAGCCTCTCAAGGGTTCTTCTGCCTTACTCACAACAAGTGCTAATGTGTGACCTAAGGGAGACCTGACTGGGACTCAACAAAGGCGAGTTACAAACAGCTCACGGCTGCTGAATGGAGACACAGCTCTGCCTCCCTCCCTCTCCTGTTCTCCCCAGCATTCCCCGGAGAGGCTGAGACTGTTCATCTGCATTACAAGCCCCGGGCTGGCTGAAAGCATCCTTCTTTCCCAGTGCAGGGCAGTGGGCGTGATTTATGACTGCGCCTGCCTTGGGTTGGGAGCCACAGTGCTGGCTGGAGGCAATGAAACCGTACAGAAACTCGATGACAGGAACCCAAGGGGAAAGGACGGACCAAAACCAGGAATAGAAAGAGGGCAAACAAAGAGGAGATCAATTTAGCCAGGTTCCTCCCACTCACAGCTTAAGAATTACACACATTAAGATGGTCAAATCTTCTTCCTGGCTTGTCTTTCCTGAAAGAGGGAAAGGATGGCATTTCTGCACAGTTGTTTTTCTGTTTGCTTGTTGTTTTTACTCCTGTTATAAGTCACAAACCAAAAAAAGCCTGTAGATATTTGGACAGCTAGAGGCTGCCATTGTAACTGTGCAACGTTGTTAGACAGCAGGACAAAAAGGAAGGAAAAAACCCAAAGTAACATTTTCATTAAGGCAGCCAAAGCCAGTGGTGGTTTTTAGTTCTGGCAGCAGCTGAAAGCACACAAGTATTTGGCAGGTCCCATCCTGCTCCTTGGTTGCTGCAGAATCACCACCTTTTGGCACAACTGGCAGCATCTGAGCAGAGCTCAACCAGGAAGAATACAACAGGGCACAGAAAGGGCTTGTCAACCTGCATTTACCTAGCTTGGCTCCAATCACTTCTCTGTAAAACCACATTAAAATGCAACCACTATGTGACAGATTTGTTGTTCCCTTCAGCAACACCTGCACCATTACCTTGGACTCGCAGAGAAAATACTATAGGTAAAGCTATGAATTTCAGTTTCTGTCCATTTCTGTCTGCCTGAAAAATTCTCTTGTCTTCAAAGTTTCTGTGTTTGGTCTCACCTAAAAAGTGAGATGAGGAAACACAGTGGCTGATGAAACCCAATGACCTTTTTCTGGTCAATACCCATAAACTCACAAATCTTGATACTAGGCACAAAAAATCAAGTGCTCATTTTGGAATAAACACACAATATTTCAAAAATAAATAAATAAATTAATTAATGAGAAGATTGTGATATACGGCATTTAAAAGCAAATATGTCAATAAAAAGCCTTTCAGTTCACGTGGGCTTGGGTTTTTTTGTTCAAGCTTCTACTTGGAAGTGTTTTTACCTCATTCACAGTGCACTGTAAAGTAACCCATTTCTTCCCAAACCAAAATATAACCTCTCTTTCAAGTTGTATTGTCTTTGGACTTTCCCTTTTCTTTGCCCTCTTCTCCTATCAAAGAGCCACATATCAAACATTTTAAGACCCTGTGAAAACCTTGCCAACACTTCCTACTTCTCCTTTTCCAAAGCCAGAAGAATATGCTGTTGCTGGTGGAGCTGCACCCTGCCAGGATCCAAGTAAAAAACTCTTTGCCAAACTTGGAAATGAGGGGTGAATGCTGAGGGATTGCTCCAGCCACGCAACACTCAAGCCCATCTTGGACTTCCACAGTGCTCTGGAGAACAAACACTGTGCTGAGCTTCTGCCCACCCTCCCCAAAGCAGACCATGGTGATGCTCTGGTATGAGGAGCAGCTGCCTGTCCTGGAATGGCCAGAGATTGGGATCTCAAAACACATCTTTGTTTTGTCCTTGCTGTTGTGCAGACCCCAGGACATTCAAATAACTCTCCTGCAGCTCAGGCAGCCAAGCTGCCCAGGTGTGAGTGCTGTGGGGTCAGTGCTCTCTGCTCTGGTTGCCCAGCACAGACACAAAGGGTCTGCAGGCTGGCAAACTGGTATTTACACAAATAAATAAATGAAATCTCAGAGGCATGCTCAAATGTTTCCATAAATTGAAATCTATTTGGGCAACTGCTCAAAGAACAACTGAGGATTATACTAAAACCACTCATGTAATGCCAGGGCTTTTGCTCACATTCCCTCTATGACAACTTAATTAACAGTTTAGTTACTCAGTCCAGGTTGTTACATTCTCTTTACAAGAACTACATCAGGACTGAGCTGTGTACATAGCTGCTGGACACAGGATTTCCCAAGTAAATGGGGCAGCCAGAACTGTTTTAAAATTCTCCCCTCCTCTCCCATTAATCCTCTCTACAACTCCTTTTTCCCCTTTAAATTTCACCATCACAGTCATTCATCAGCAAGCAGAAAGTGGCTCAGTAAATGATTCTGAGCTCAAAACACTGAGCTTTCAAATGTGAGTAAATTCCACACCAGTCCTGAATTCCCCTGGAGTTTAATCAGAGGTCAGGGCAGTGCCAGGCAAAGCAGGGAAGAAGAAGGTTTAACCCCACATTTCCGGCTAGGACTACTCTTTCCCTTCCTCCTTCCACCCCCAGCACTCACCCTGAAAAACCTCTGTACTTCAGGAGCAGAGGTAATAGAATAATTAGAAGTTGGACAGTGATGAGAACTGCTCTGTGAAAATCTAGTCTGGCCCTTCCTACTTGGTTTGGGAAGAGGAACACAGGGTGACAAAACACAGTAAGCAGAAACGCTGCAGTGAAGTTCCTACACTATACTGCGTAATTAAGGCATCTCATACTCAAACAAAGCAACAGAAATATGTTAAGTGCATATAAGGGGAAGTTTGTTACTTTTTTAGTGAACTGCTTTGGTTGCTTTTTCTTTTACTCTCTGTATGAAACAGCACAGTAAGTTCTGTTCACTCTGTCTCCTTTTATTTCAGATATTTAAACAGTTCAACACACCATTGCCCAAACTCAGTTATGAAATGGCAAATGCATTTCTACAGCAGAGAGCAGCAGGTGGCTGTGCTGAGATGTGCAAACTGCACATATACAAAGTTTACTTCTCAGATCTGAGGTTTCAGGGCAAGGGAGAAAACAGGAAGCGGTTACCTACAGCTGAAGCTCCGGGATGAGCAGCAGCCACTGCAAGGTGAAAAGTTCAAGTCTCTGAATGGAAAGACTCTCTTGCAGACCAAATTCGTATTTTCTGCAGTTGGACAAAAGCCACCACAATGAGGATGATGAGCAGCACTTACCCTTGTCAGTATTTAGTTTTCAGATGTCTACTTATCATTTGTTGCCATCACCGTTAACTACATTACCTTAGTGCTGGTGTGTCTGAGGGAGGGAAGCACTGCAGGACTCTGGGGCACCATGAGAGAAGGTTTTTCTCTCATTAAGATTTTTCTCCCCAGCCCAAGGCTGACTGAGAGGGTTCCCAGTCTCTAACAGAGGTCTCTTCTCTCCTTCTCCCTTTCTGCGGTACTATGAAATCACACTTGCTAAAAACAAACCTCACTGCCTCATAAAAACGTTTCTCAGACCCATTTTCTGTCTTTGCCACGTACCAGACCACAGCACTTTCCAAGAAGATCTTTTAGCAGAATTTCAAGTGTCCTCAGACAGGCCAAATCCAGCTGTCACTAAATGTGCACTTTGTGCCTCAGGTAAATCCCAGCTGGATGTCGACTGACAACACTCATTTCACTCTGGGTATTTCATTGTAACTTTGAGAGTTAAAGCTAATTTTCTCAGAAACCCACAATGTGACTAAAGAAGCACAAGGGTACTTCACTTGATCTTTTTGGTCAAAGGCAGTGGGGTAATTGTAGGGGAAGCGTACCCCTCACCACTGTGTTCCCTCTCTTAGCCATGTATTAGGGGATTCACATTAGAAGAACTTCCCTGGTAACACAATACTGACTGTGTTTCACAAGGTCAAAAACTACCTCCAGATTTAGCCATTGCTTTCCATCCTAATATCTCCATCACTGTTCTTCCAGCATCTACTAAACAGGTCCAAACATCAGATCATGGGGTCATTCTGAAACTTGGCTCACACATACTAAGAGACAGAGCTCAAAGATACTCTATTCTGGCATGAGACCTGTGATAAGAACTGAAATAGCATGTCCAGGAGCTAAAGTTAATGTATTAGGAAAAGAGAGGACAAAACCCTGTTAACCCTGCACCCTGTTTCATACTTCCTGCAGGAAAATTAGATGTTTTATTAAGGTACTGATGGTGATTTCTCTGCATTGACAATTAGCACAACTCTTCAAACCAAAGGAGAGAAACAGTTATGGAAATAACCCCAAACAAATGGAAAATGAAGGAGATTAGCAAATAATTTCAGATGACAATTCTATCAATTCTTGCCAGCAGGTGCTGCTCTGGCAATAGGAAGGAAAGTTATGAGTTACAAAAGCTGCATAAAAACAACTGCACCACATGAAGACAAAGAAACATCATATGGATGCATAAAAATGAACGATTAAAACTACATGGAGAAGAAAACCATAAATATTTCAGCCCTTATTATTGATGCCACATTCTGTACTATATCATTACATCTTCCCTGGCTAATTACACAAATAACATCCTATTAACCATGTGTTGACTTCAAACCATTGTTATCCATCCTCCTCCCATTCTCTGATATTTGACACTGAAATTGTTTCAAGGACATTAGAAATGTCAGGAACTAAATAATGAAATAGTTTCTTGCCCCACTCCAGTGTAAAAAACAGCCCAAACAAGCCCAAATGTGCTGTAAGTAGATGGGAAAGGAAGCAGAACGTCATGAAAATTTTTTGATTATTTTTTAAAAGAATTAACTGAATCATTGCTTAATATTTGCCCCCTCCTCTTACTCCTGCAACCTCTCCCCTTTCTAAACCACTTCCAATCCACAGGGCAAACGTAAGGGGCTTTGTGTTCATGGAATATTTATGGACTTGGAGACCTGGGATCCTTGAAAAGAAGGAAGATTCATGCATAATATATACAGGGGCAGGACTTGGCATGTGAAAGGCCAAATTTACCACACTGGCAAACTGAACTAAAAGACAGCAAACACACTAGAAACAGAAAATACGGCTCAGGAGTTGTAAATACTGGACAAGAATGAAATGCCAGAACAGGTAACTGGCATACACTGCACAGAGCAATGACATTTCACATTGCAATTTATTAGCTGATAAATGATCAAGCTTATTAACTTAACCTTTCTCCACCAGCAGTTGATCAAAAAGTTCCGTCCTCTCTTAATTACAAGGATGTTAGGAAAAACTAAAAAATAATCAGCAGTAATTTATACGATGGAAGAGCCCTCAGCTCTTCAGTGTTACATACTACATAAAACAGATCAATCAGCAGGCACTGCTCTCTCACTCTGAGTGATGCATGATGCAGGACCTGACCCACTGAGTGCCAAAAAGCTACAAGGAAGCTCTTCATACCATCCTTTTCTCTTCCTCAGCTTTCAGTGGCCCTTTGCTCATCCCTGCGGTCTTTACCAGCATAATTCCAGTTTTGTAATGAGGAGGGATACAAGCAATATTTTTGTCTTTAACCCTAGCAAATAAGAAAATGATAAACTTCAAACAGAGCAGGGTATTGCAGATGACAGAAGCAGAAGGGTGTCTTACAGACTGATTCTACAGCTGTACTACAGAGCAACTATATAAAAAAACAGATGTGAAGGTGTGATGACTTCCTTTAGCAGTCACAAGCTGAGAAACAGGGAAGAAAAACTTATACCTTCTCTACAAAAAAAGGACAATGTCCTTCAGATCCCAAACTCCTTTCATCTATTGATTGTCTGCAGAGGCCCAGAATTAAGAGAGTAAAGACTTACAATGACAAAAATCCCCAGATGACCATAATATGTGCAGAAGACCCTCTGCTGTGTGAAAGCAACCTGATATCCTTCTTTGCTTTACAGCAACCATTGCCATACCACGTCTCTTTTCCTTAAGTGCATCCACTGTTTTCAACTTTTCCAGCGTTTTATGGGGAAGGTTTCTAGAAAACCTGTGTAAAGAAGCAGGTATGGCATTTCTCCTTGTCCAGTTTGCACAGCTGCTATTTCCTTAAGCAACTGCTAATGGACATAAGGACTTCTTATACTTTTAAACTATGTGTAAGCTTCTCCAGAGCATGTTCAGCCTCACTGGCCTGGGTCTTTTGCAGATGCCTTAGAAGCAGGTCACGTCAATAGGAGGTGACAAAACAAGGGCTGACACAGCACTTGAAACAGCAGTTTTGGTGATGTTTGTAAGAGATTCATCACTGTAGATGCAATGGGACACTGCAGAGTCCCCAGTGTGGTTCCCTCCTTCAGAGGCTTTGGGGTCCCAAGTAGAAAATACAGAGCCAGCAGGAAGGGCTGTCCCCATGGTTCATGCCATGTGCTGAACTCTATGTGGCTTTACTAGAGGGCATCAAAGTACAAACAGTGCTAATAAAACCCCCTCTCACCAGGCCTGGGAAGAGGGAGCAGACAGGGTGGTTTTGGTCTGCTTTGTTCCTGCCTTTTTCCAGCTCTGAAGCAGCACTGAGAATATGAAGACAACACTGTCATTTCAACTTCTCTCAGAAATAAAATTAGACTGTGCCTTTCAATTCTCTTTGAAAAGCATCTGAGTTCAATAAATTCTTTTATCAGGATTAGAGGTGAATCTGAAAGCAAATGGTCTCTTTTAGCTGATAAAAAAAAATGCATTCCATTTCTCAACTTCCCCACCCCCTGGGCCAAGAGTTTCATGCATATTTGACATGTTTTCCATCTAGACAGCAATACAGCATTTCTACCCACTTTCCTTTCTCTTCTAAGCGACTCAAGTGCGCAGTGTTTCTTCCTGAGAGCCAATTTAGTTCTTAATTGTGTCTGAGTACTCTGGGATTTTTATCTTGACTTCACATGTTCTAACTCATTAAAAAAATAATTAAAAAATAGCAAGGTATATATTATGAACAAAAGCTGTTTGTGGTAAACTAGAAAGTGCTTATGGGGTTATTTGCCATTTATGATTGTCATTACTATTGCAGCAGAACCTGGAGGTTTTTAAGGAAGATTGGCCATTCTACCACGCTAGGACATACACAAAGCAGAAAGGCTGATCTTGACCTAAGGCATCTACAAACTTCTAAAACCCCAAAAGAAAGAGGGAGTGAGGGAGAACATGCATGCTAGCAAGAAAAACACAGGAAGAGGTGAAGTTGTTTGACCAGCACCATGAGACAGGTCAGGAGCAGAAGAGGGAATAAGATGTCATGTACAACACTGTAAACCTGTGCTGTGATTTCAAACAACCTTAGCTGAAGTCCTAGTTACAACCTTGGTAATACAATAGAAAAAGTCTCCCTGAACAAATATATAATGCAATAAAGAAAACTTTTTAATACTTGTAAAAAACACAGAGATCCACTGTAGCAGATTTCTGCAGCATCTATTACAAGACTACTGAATTTTGGTCTTAAAAAGTATTTAGAAGAATTCAGGCAATTTAGACTCAATTTCTTCACTTAAGGGAAACAAATGCAGACTTACAGATGCTATTCTACTACTCAGAAAACATGTGCATTAGTTATAAAAAACATCATCTTTTTACATTCCTTTAAAAGTTAGAGTGTTTGGGTTGTGCCTGCACTGATTGCTTTTGGTCAGTAATGAAGTACAATGTTAAGTTACAACATGTGTGTGGTAAGGACAGCAAACAGTGATCTAAGTGTAATGAAAGCAACTGCAATAAATGCTTATAAAAGGCTAAAGTAGGCAGAAAAATGCTTGTCAAATAATTTCCACTGTGATATTTGTATTAAAAGTGCCATCTTCTTTTTTGCAATGCCATAAGTTAAACTCTTGCAGTTTCAGTGTAAGAATGTTATCACTATTTTTTTGTAACTCCTGTAAATGCATTTATAATATTTTTGTAGAAATTGAAGGAAACATAGGAAAAGTAACAGCGTGTTATTTGAGACCTGTTTAATCTTAACCAAGACTGGTGGTCCACAAGTGACTCAGCACCTGTGAAGGCACAGAGGTCACCTATTCCTCCTAAGCTACTCTTTTTACCCTCCATTGCTACAGATGAGTGCAACGACACTTCAGAATGAATGTGGAAAAAGCACATCACTAGATTTCAACACAAATTCAAAGAAGGCACTTGGAATTACTGTTTACTCTGCCCCACCAACAAATTTTAGGACAGAAACTGACCGAAAGTGAAACTCCATCTGAAAATGTTCCCCCAAGTCATTCGAATGAAACAGTAATCTGGGACTGAAGGAACTAAGTACACAAGTTGGAAAACAGATTAAATCCCTTGAAAATGTATTCCACAACCACGTCAAAGTCTCTTATTTTTGTACTATTCTAGCTGTGGAGCTCACAGGGACACCAAATGGTACGTGAGGATGATAGAACATAAATAATGCCACCCCCAGCAGGTGCCAATTCACCCTGTTCCTTTTCTGCCCCCAGGTGAACATGCAGAAAGTTTAAGACTAAGCCTCAGAAGGCTCTCCCAAATCTCAAGAGAGCTTGTGGCAGTACTTGGCTTCTGCACACCGAGGCTTGGTAAGGAAACAGTTTGTATCCTGCACAGGCAAAGGAGCAATTTTAGAAAGATGACAAATCACGCACATATATAAATGGAGCTGTTCACACCACTTCTACCTTGCTGGGTTTTCTCACATCTTTTATCCCTCTGCCCCATCTTTCTCAAAGAAGGATTTTGGATCCTGCTATTAGCAACTTTCCAGGGGAACTGGAACAGACAAAGACAGCAAGGACATGGTATATTGTCTTGATCAACAACAAGATCAGACATGTTAATTGGGTGCTTTGGCTTTACATTTCCAAAGCATGTGTAGCACTCACTGCAATGGTCCCACTCAACCATTTGAATTAGTGACCTTGTGACTAAGAAAGGTGGTCTCCCTTTTCTACACTTCATTTGTCTGTGAGAGATAAAGTGCTGTATTCTGGTCTCAGATTTCTTTTTGCCTACCCATTTAGCACTCCTGTCCTTTCCCATTATAATGATCAGCAAACCTACTATTACAAGCAACTGCTATTTTCATGAACAGCCTGACACCCTCTCTCCCCTGGAAGGTAACACAGCACCCTTTAAATGATTTGGTTTTTCACATCTTGCTGCCTTACACCTTCCTAACTAGATTTGTATCAATGGACTTCAGAAATAATCACATTAAAGAAATAGGTAACAGGAATATAAGGAAGAATGTCACAGGGATTAAGGGACTCCTTAGGCATTGTGGAATCTAAGTGTGGAATTAACAAAGTTAAAGAAATTCCAGCTAACATACTTCATGCCAAACTTGCCTCATGTTTTTACAAAGTCTATGCATTTGTATCCAAGTTGCAGCTACTCATATTCTACACCTATTACACAAAGTATACATACTAATGCAGCAGGAGCACTTAGTGTATGTTTCTATTTGCAGAGGAATTCATTATGGGAAACAGAAGGCTTTTCTGTGCAAGCAACTTTGTCTTAATGGATGGAGTGGGTTTCTTTCCTCTCTCCCCTTCTTTTGCTATTACTCATTAAACAGATCATTTCCTTTTATAAACAATGGGTCCATATAATAAGCAGGCATGTTTGGACGGATCATTAATGAAATTATAGTTTCCTGGTCTCTCAGCCTGAAAGATGAAACCTAAACCCAGGGCTCCCTTCCCAGCTGGACTACAAGAGCACCCAGCCTCTCCCTGCCCAACCTTCCAAGCACCTTGCAGCAGCCTGACCAATCTCTTTCAAGTGCCTGATAGGCAGAGGGATGATTTCAGCAGAAGCTGCTTATATGTGGTCTAGAGAACATAAAGATTTCCCATTTCACTATTATATCTGAAGACCTCCAAAGAGATCCAGAGGATGTTCCCCCTACAGTTTGCCTCAACTGTTTCTTATGGCAGCTTACCAAGGAGAATTCCTCAGAAATCCATTGTGGTTTCGGAAACCTCAAGCTCCCAAAGAGTAAGGCAGAAATTTCATCCAGCTTGCAATATCTAGGTTTTTGTATAGATGAACAATCAGGGGAGTGCTAAGACATTGGCTTGCAAAAATGAAAAAAACTCATGCAACTTGGCATTTTGAGAAGTAATCATACAACATAACTCATCATTGGGACAACTACTGGACTGAAAACACACACAAACTTTGGGAATCACTTACCAAGTTTCAATATACTTTAATTAGAAAGGGTATTCAATGTTGTCAGAATCCATATTGTTGTTCTACAAAACATGCTTTGATTTAATTTTCAAAACGAACTAAGAATTCCAACATTCCAGCATCCCAAGGTGCTCAGGTATCACCAAATCAGGTGAGGCAAGTGCCTGAGGAAAAGCTGTTTAAAATACTAGGGTATAGTATAATCTCTGCTGGAAAAACTGTGACCAAATGCAGGAGTCCCTCCAGCTTTTTTCTGTTTGTTTGGTTTTAACCTGGGATTATCCTCTCAGAAATAACTATTACAAAGTACCAGTTGTTTCCAGCTCCAAGCACAGAGGAGCAGATTGCACCTGGCCCCTCCAAAGGGGAAGGGGAGCTTTGCAGTGGGTCACATACAGCTTGTGTGGGTTTAGCTCCATCACCTCTTTCTGCAGAGTGTTACCACTAACACTTTTTATTCCACACAGACATCCACTTTCCCACTAGGACACAGGGCAGATAACTGCAGTCCAGCCAGGGGTTTGATTTTCCTTTACATGACTACCAAGTGCAAGTGCTGGAGTTCAGCTCCTCAGAGGTTGAGGGAAGGGCTCAGCTCATGGTAGCCACCTAGAGGGGGGTTCTGAACAGCCCTGGTGGGCAACTGCTCTCTCTCCCAAGACATCTCTGGACAAAATCTTCAACTAGTAGAGCCTTAGATGCACAAACTCCT
>JAWWTY010000010.1:22612564-22654136 GCA_035222235.1 Margarornis squamiger
GTGGGCAACTGCTCTCTCTCCCAAGACATCTCTGGACAAAATCTTCAACTAGTAGAGCCTTAGATGCACAAACTCCTTCCTCTACTCTGCCTTCTTTTTCCTCTTTTACTTTGAATGGAATCTTAGACACTAAAAACAAACAAACAAACAAACTCCTAACTGGGGTTAGGAATAACGAAATGTCCCACCTCTACAGCAAACACCACAGGATCAAGGATCCAAACTCATTCCTGCCTGAGTTCTTAGAAAATACCTCTATTGCTCCCTGGGCTCTCCTAGAGCCTGAAATGGCACTTAAGACTGGGTCCAATAACTCTAAGTTTCTTCTCTGGATGGATGTTGACAATATTTGGACAAAATAACAAACGCTGTTTTCCCAAAAGGTCTGTAAGAGCTTTAAGCACTACACAGGGAACACTGCCAGCTAAAGAAGTGGAGGACTACACTTCACACCCATAGTGTATCTGGGCAGGAGCTCAAGGGGTTAAACCTCTCAGCAAAGTACCAAAATAATGACCAAAAGTCAAGAAAAGGTTAGGTCCAAGAGTTCTTCTAAAAGGGCATATCATGAAAACTGTGACTAAAAAAGGATAGTGAGTTACACAAGAAATTGTGAAATTAGGGTCAGTCCTTCGGGGCAGTTTCTGGTTTCTGTTGTCCAGTCCTTCATCTTTCAGAACAATTTAAATGTTCTGCCTGGCTCTGTAACAGACTGATGAACATTACTGGCTAAAGATCTGTGTCCTGTTATGCAATTAGAGCTTAAGCCAGCAGAAACAGAACTTGTGGAAAGAAAAAGCATTTGTGAGTTTGTTTCAGGTATCACTTAACCAGAAAACACTTATTTCCCCCCAAATATCCCTAGAAGCTTTTCCTACTTATTTTCCATTTATTTATCTATCATCTGTCTCCTGGCAGACCTACTGAAACCAGGTTATTTTCTTTCCCTTTTGATCCAAGACACTGGCTATGGAGTGGCTCTCCCCTCACACCTGACATCACCACATGGTTGAAGCTCAGAAATTGGAACTGAGCTATTATAGATGTTAAACAGAAATAGAGTTTCACCAAATCAGCCCCATTCTCCTATCACTTTAATTTTAAAAGCTCACCACTCAAGGTCAGGGGGAAAAAGTTGCCGGCTCCACAGTGAAGACCATGAAACCAGATCAAAGCCTAAGAGGTCTACTGGGCCCTGACTTTCAGGGCCCAAAATCACACAAACATGGCAATACCATGAAACTACATTTGGAGTCCACTGAGTTTCTAAAAGTCAGGTTCACAAACAACCACCTTTCAATAGGTAATTTCTGCTTTTAAAGCTGTGTGCATTGCTGCATCCAAACTTCCATGTCTACAACGTGGAATACCTTCATAAAAATTACTTCTAGAGTTGTAGTGGACTGTAAAGCTCTTTGAAATAATTTTTTAGGAATTATCCTTGAAAATATTTGCAATTTGTATAAACAAGTAATTAGCCTGTGCATCAACCAATCACTATGAAAACCCACATTCACTGGGGGGGGGCAGAGGTAGGAGTGTCCATCCACATCCCTATCCCCAGAACTTACCATTCACTAAGCTAAAGTCTCTGAAAATTCCAGTTGTCAAGAAAGGTGGGTGGTGATGTGCAGACACAAAACAATGCACAGAGACAAATGGATTTTTTTTCTAATTACTCTTCTTCTCCTCCCCTGAAGGTGAATAATTTAATCCAGTGGCCTATTAAGCTCATATATAAAAGAGGAGGAGCTGCTGACTTCTGATCCTGGTTAAAAAGGGCTCTTGGAGGGCTGTTTTTAGAGTTCTGTGCAGAAACAGAGCTGAGGGCTCACTGCAGAATTACTGCTAGAACTCCAAACACCTTCAGTTGCTCCTGTTAGACCTACAGAGCCCAGATATGCCTCTTACACTTAGACTTTTTTTCTATGCAGTATTTTGGCTCTGTCCCTCACATTGACAATTTTAAGAGCAGTTCTAGCAGAGGCAAGGACGCCTGGTCCTGTCTGGACCCACAGCTTAACTCAAAGGCTTATTTTTGGAGTATAATTCTTACAGAGAAACAATATAATCTACGTTTTCACTTCCCTTTCATGCCTCACTGGCATTAACTCATTTGTTAATAATGCCCATCTGTGACGGTCCATTTTTACATTCACAAATTTCACGGCAGATTACAGGATTTTAGGGAGCTCTCTAAACATCAGCTTCCTCACAGAGGAAAGTTTTACCTGTATTCTGCCATTGCTTGCACCCAGACAATATGCAAAGCAGCAGCATGTAAATGGTTTTGCATCTGTGTGTCCCAAGAGAAAGGAGCAGCCACAGCAGGGCAGTGCTCTCAGAGAACCTGACACGCTCCACAGCCAAGTCAAGGGGAAGAAAGTGAGCTCCTGCCTTCTATGGGATAGCAGTTCTAGGGACAGTAAAAGAATAAAGGTTGCAGAAGCATCAGTCCCCTACCTTTCAGGAGCTCTAGATTCAATAAGCAGCATTTTTTAACAGAATTGGAAGAGGAACGGGAAAAAAAGCAGGTAGAAGCTGTCAAATTACAAATTCAGAACGAACAGAACCTTCATAAAAGGAAATTTTAGGGTCTTCATGCTCTGCAAAGTGCCATTTGTGGATGCCATAGCTCAACTACCAAAACAGATTATCTGACCAACAAAGAAGGAACAACAATGGAGAATCTATTAGCTGGTGGCTGTGGAGCTTCACAGGTCTGTTGGCCATTGACTGATTAGCCCGTTGGGTGGGAGTCAGACTTCCTCAAATCTAGTTTTCAATAAACTGTTAAAAGTCAATACAACACAGAGTGAAAATTCAATTCAGGGTAAAGGGAAAAAATAGTTAATTTTCTTTTACAGCACAACTGATCCTTCCAGGTCTCCTTTAATAAGGGATTAGGCATTATAATAGACTATTATATATAGATTACCAACACAGATAATCTGGGAAGTAACATCAACAAATAAAAACACTGCAAGAAAAATTCTAAGTGCCAAAATTCACAGTATTTTAAATACTAAACTACAAAGAAATTGCTGTCATGCTACAGCATCTCCATGGAAGACCAAAAAAATTACCTTCTTCCAACAAAGTTTTTTTAGACAACTTATCATCTTAAAATTGCAGAATTTTGTCTCACAGCACTGTCTGCCAGCACAAAGGTAGACTGAGCAGAGGCTGGGAAGGTAACAAATAACCCAGAATGACAAAGCCAAAAGCTTTACAGGCATCCCTGGGCTCACTGGTTCAGTTTTGCCATGCTAAGTGACTGGGAAAAAGGCAGCGCTGCTGATTTTCTGTGAGGGCTGAGAACAGTGGAAACAGGAGAGTGGAGCACATGCAGGGAGATGCACATTTTAGGTCTGGCTTGTGTGGACTCCACTCCTGCAGGGCCAAACATTCCTGCTGCCTTGCTCTAACTTCTTTATGCTACTTTGGACTGAATAGCTGTGTTAGTGGTCTTGGGACACAGCAACTCTACAGCATCTGGAAACACTTGGTACAGGATGAGAGGAAAACCAAATCAATATTTCATCCATGCTTCAACATCATACTTTGGTCTTCCTCTCAGCTGCGTTGGGGCAGACATTCGGGGGAATTTGTGCAGAAATCAAAAGCGATATGGATTAGAGAACATCTATTTAAATCAACTCCTTTTAGAGGTACTGTTTTAAAGGCTGGTCCCCAAACACTTGCATGAGTACAAGCAAGACAGTGATGATGTGGCATGGGATAAAAACAAAGTACAAGAAGAAACTACAAAAGTCAATTGAAGAACATATGTCGGTCTGCAGTTAAAGTGAACTCTAAATTGCAAAGTTACTGGAAACAGCATAATTCTGACTGCAGAGACCTCAGTCTGAGCTGTAGTATTTATTCATGATACTCCCTAAGATGCCAGACAACATGAGGTACTACTGATACCAAAACTAAGGTGCTACATAAAGGCAGCTTAGCTTTGGACCGAGCAGCTGCAGTGCAGATATACCTGCAGCCTATGTCTATGACCACTGCATTTCACTTAACCCCACTCACCCGAAGGGCTGTCAGTGGAACGAGTGTAAAAAAGGAGGAGGAATATTAAATGCCACCCCAGAACTTGCATGTTTTGCAACTTTTACTATCTCACCTTTATCACAGAAGAGATTGCCTATCACTGGCATACTGAAGGCTAACACACCCTGGTCCTAACTCATCCTGCCTGAAAGCAATGTGAAAACATGTAATTAGACAGAAAAAGTAAGTGAATGAAGAATCTAATATTGGTACAGCAGTGCCATAGTTTAGTGGAGCAAAGTGGGCAACACATTTTTAAAACTACACCAGCATTACCTTGAGGGACATGAGGCCTGAAATATACCCAGCTCTGGTAACTCAGTTAAGGATGTGAGGCCTGCGTGATTTCTTTCTGATGTCATAGAAACACTGAGATTTTCAGAGGTCTGAGTTCTCTTTTTTGAGAAAAAAATCCAGTAAAAAGCAAATTAAAATAACACAAATACTTGTGTTCTATGCTGAACGTGAAGATCACAGCGTTCCTTCTCCTCTCCCAACACTTCCCCTCAACTGGGAAAAAACAGGGCTTCAAGACAAAAGCCTTCCCAAAGAAACTCCCTGTCAAAAAGGGTTTGCTGCCAAATTCCTCACATCAGACTTACTTGAGAACAGACACAGGTTCCTAGAACCATGCCACAAATTCATGGATTGATGATGAAAAAACCAATCCCAGCCTAGGTTTGGTCCAGCTCTTTGTGGTATGTTTCATTCTGGACCCCTTCTCAGTCTGACAACTCTGTATTCTACATCGTCACGGCCATCCCTTCTCTAGGGAAAGATGTGCAGGATCTGGCCAAGGGTGGGGAAAGCACACAATGATGCATTGCAGAGACATAAAATCCTTCAAGTGGTCAGAATTTCATTGCCTCATTTTCTGGCACTACTCTTGGAGGCTGAGATTGCATAGGATGATACATATTCCTGTCTTACAGACACACCTTCCTCTGGAGAGGGGAAAAGTGGTCATGGAAAGAATCAAACCTTGCAGACAAGACAGCAGCACTTCACAGTGAGACAGACAGGGCCATAACCAAAACCAAATAAAAAGAACAGTTGATAAAATACAGAGAGAGAGTTCTTGAGTCTGGGATCACCCTCATAAACACTGAAAGGGAAGTTCAATCACCAGAAGCTCAATTATTAATTTGAAACTATAAAACACAGTATCAGAAGCAAATCTTTGCCTTTAAGACCCAAAATGCCCAATCCTGTAGGTTGTCTGCAGTGGTACAAATCTATTTAAACTGCCAAGACCAAGACACTACACAGGAACCTGAAATTGCCACACTTGGATTCCCAGAGCAACTAGAGATAAGGAAGATCAGGAACAGACTCATTTTAGTGTTTGCCAACCAATCCCCCCTTTTTCCCTCCCCCCTCTAAACAATTTAAATTACATGGTGTTTAACCTAGCTGGATACTTTATTTATTTAAGACAGGGATGTGCCATCTGGTTAGCAACCAAATAAGCTACCCACTCTGAAATCTGCAATAATGACATTTTCCCTCTGTGAAATGCTGTTCCTTCAGAACACGCACACAGTGCTGGGAGGTGGGGAAACCCCCCCAACACCAATCTCACCAAAACAAACAAAAAACTGCCCCAAATTAACCCAAACCAGTTCTGCCCATTCTTGCCAACATCATCTTCATGCTCTTTTCCTCCTCAAAACAAGCAGGCAACAATTGCCTTCCCATCTGCACAGGATGAGCATGAAGAAGACAGACTCAATAAGGAAGTATCAAACTGCTTACAACAAGCAACATGAATCCTCCTGGCTGCACCCAAGGAAAAGGAAGGGCAGATGCTGAAGCCAGGGGATCCCAACTTCTGCAGTAAAACAAGGGTGTGGAACTGGGACTACAACCAATTAGTTGCCTCTAAACTCTCCAAGAATCACCCATTCCCATTTTACAGTCCAGTACTTGTGTGTAGCTAACAGAGTTGCTTCCCTCTGTTCTTCTCTGAAGAGTGGAATGGCAAAAGCAAGAGTCACAGGGTGGCTCCAGCCCACTGAAAAGTAAAACCAACCTGTGGGACCATTAAGATCCTCCTGGGTGCAGTGAGCTCTCCAAACAACAATGGCAGCCTGTTCAAAGCCTTGCCATAACCCATTCCCCCCCTTGGTGTGCTAATGCAGTACCAAAATGCATTAATCCAATCTTGAATCAGTACTGAATGTTATGGTTTGTAAATATAACTGAAAAACAAGAAATAAAAGTTGTGTCCACTGAAGAATTATCACTGCTCTGCTCAAGTTTATTCCCAAGAGAAAGCAAATGCATCAAAAGTTTTAGAGTGGAGGACCCATTTAACTCATTTTTCATCACTTGAAAACTGGTGTTTAAATTTAAAAGCTTTCTACTTACAGCAAGGCATTAACAATTAAAAAAAATAATTTGTGTTTCTTTCTCAACACGTCTTCTATTTCAAGGGTGCTCATAATGACTCTTTGTTGCTTTTTAAGAACAAAAAGACAGATTCATTACTTTTGTTTTGGTGATTATTCACCAAAGAGAAGAGAGACGGACTACATAAACTTTGGCTAAGATGCTGTGAAACTCAAACAGAATTAGCTCTAATTCATTTAAAATGCACTGCTTACCCCCAGTTTCCTCCTCTGTGCAGGCACTCCTTCAGCTGATGAACCTCATTTAAAGCAGGCACCTTTGGGCACAAAGCAGCACAGCACCAACATCCTTCTTCCCCCAGCCTGTTGCCATGTATAGACAGCTGGACTTGCAAGCTGGGACACCCACAAAGCTCATCTAGAGACAAATTAAACTGTACTGTACCAAATCCACACACCTCTCATTTTATGCTTCAGAAATGGTAATTTTTACATGTTTGCTATATTTGGGTTGAAATTATTATTTAAAAAAGAGACCTCTTCCCTCAGGGAATAATTTTCCAACAATCTGGTATCTTTGACTGATCATTGCATGTTTTCAGGGTCCACTGCCATTGTTTACTTCCCCTAAAATTATTACCAGGCCCACAGGTACGATAGCTGGATGTTTTTCTATTCTGTTTTTCCACATTTTTGTGGGTTGTTTTCGATTCCTTGGCTCTGGGCACTCTTTTAGGTGTCACAAATTAAGCTGCTCACAGAATCTCCTGTTCCCAACATTAGGACAACCCAGTTCTCATTGAAATCAATAGCAGCTTTGCCACTGATGGCACCACAAGTAAGATCATGCACTCAACCTCTGCAACAAAAGTAAACAAACAGTTTCATGTCTGAACTGGTAATGCTGGAATAATAGGTATTTTTCTCATTCTAATAATATGGGGAGGAGGGGGGAATCTAAGTATAATTGCAAATTCAGCTGCTGCCTGAAGGAAGGAAAACAAAACCCAGTGAAGCTTTTTATTACACTTGCTGTTTGTAGAAACGATGAATGATCCATTTCTGTCTCCCTACTCTATTTAGGGGAGGTGCCCAAGCTCTGGTAGGACATCCATGGAAGTCCTCTATTTACTGTAGACATTATTGCCCCAGATTTTAGCCATGTAACAGACAAGTTTACTCTTTCCAGGTTGCACACTGCAGGTTTCAGTGGAGTTATTTTATAACCCTGAGTATGAAATTTGACTGTCAAATTTTGATTGTAACGGTCTTGGTGTTGCCCTGATAGAAGAGGTACCTTTGATGAGAAACTCAGAGATCAATGTTGATGTTAAGGGCAAAAGAAATAGCTTGATATGGCCTCTACAATTAGCACACAACTGTCAAAAGCAGTAAAGTTACAGAATATTTTGTCAGATAACGAGAAAAGCTTGTTTTCATTTCTTTGTTTAGGGAAAAAAAAGGCAGGAGACAGCCCATGCAGTGCAGTGTTACTTCCCCCTATTAACCTGCAGGATCCAACACTCAGTGAGCCTCACTGCTCAGCCTTTCACTAATGTTGCTGCTGCTGCACACACAGATCATCACCACTGCCAGCTACCCTGTGCCAAACCTGCTGTCACGGAACTGCCAGCACTGAGCACGGGGCAGAGGAGCTCTTGACTCTGCTACAGGACCTCACTGGCTCAGTCTCCAGCTGCAAGGCCTCAGCTCAGCACTAAGACAGAGGAGCTTGGGTTAATAATGGGATATCTACATCAATTTATAGCAGCTGAGAAAATAAGCTGGTTTTCTCTTTTCTTTCTTATCCATTTTCTGTTTTGAAGCATCAGCTGTTCAGCTGCAAATACAAACATCCAGTAAATAAAGTGTTTGAGAGAAAGCAAAAAAGCAACCCATCTGTAAAACAGACCTGTGTAAACCCAACTTCCAGAGACACTCAACTGTTTCAGAAAATCAGACTTCTCTTTAAATTAATGACAGATGGGACAATCTGTGATCAAGCCATGAATCAGACTGGAATGAAAGGTATAAATTCTTTTGTGCCTTCAGTTCTATTCACTATCTGGTAAGGCTGACTCTGCATTTTCCCAGTGCCACCCAACTGTAACCTGTAGCAGCACAGGACCTTTCCGTATATTCAGCATAAGGGAGGGATTTGCTTTAGACTGCAAGAAGAACTAAACTTTCCTTCCTTCCAGGGATTCTGTAACCCTTAAAAAGAACCAACAAATACAAACACTAGACTTTTTTAGCTCATGCTCTCAAAAATCACCATCACCATCTCTTATCTTTTGAGATCCCTTTCACTTTGCAAGACACCTTCTCAGCAAAAGCAGTTTCATAACACAACCAAAAGGACACATTCAAAATAAAGCAGTCACATGTGGTAAGAATGCCAGGCAGCATTCAAAGCACAAGTACCATTGCTCCTTCTTGCAGCCACTTCAGCTGTGTCTGAGGTCAGGATTCCTTTCAGAACAGACAGTCACAGATCATAAGGGCTGGCTGTTTCATAACTAAAACATCCTCTTGGGGAACTATTTCTTATTATTGAAATGGCAAGGAGCCAGATGGAATTTTTCTGAATCAGTGCAGGTCTCTCTTACGAACTTGAGTCTCTTTGTAAAGCACTGACAAAAAACAGGGAGCAACTTCTTAAACTTTGCCTTCGGCCTATTATTTTTCACTTCCAGGTAAATCCATTAAATCCATTGCCAGTCCAGCCAGGAAGATTCATCACAGAACTACAGCAGTCAGTGAACTACCAAGACATGTTAATGCAGTGCTCACAGCTAGGTATCCAACTGGGGGGAAAAACTGGCAACAACAAAAAGTCAAGATAGCAAAACACAGAAAAACTCAAGACACAGAGTCTAGCAACATTCTTTACTATGACACACACATACAAAAAAATTCCAAGCAACAAGGCCAGTGGGATAATCAGCTGCTGAAGAGAAAACTTCCTGTATAAGCAAAATGCCAGACTGCTCCATCATTTGAAGTACTGCAATGAACAAAGAAATCAGAGGGACCCTGCCATTTACTCCCCCTTGCACAGCTTCTGTTATGTGCATTCATCCTTTCAGGTAAGTAAGAAATAGAGCATTAAAACACTGTATTTTTATATGCTGTAATGTCCAAGGCAAACAAAGACCTTAAGGAGTCTTGAGCTTTAACTCTGCATTTCTCAAGTTTTACAAACTGACATCAAGTTTTTAATGTCATTCCCAGTGCAAGCATTTAATGCTTATTCCTGACACAGACATTGTAAATATATTGTTTTCTCCCCCAAAAGCAGTACTATTTTCATCCATGCCACCAATTATCTACGAACACACATCAGGTAAATCACCTGTTGACTGACTGGGAGCATGTTGTTTCTACTGCCATGCACCAAGTACCAGGGGCACGTGACTCATTTCCCTGACTCAAGGCTGAGCATTGACCACATGAACCATTAAGCCACTGTTTTCTAGGCACCATATCCATCTACTAATCAGCAAACCACTCTGTTGTTTCATCCAGGTACACAGCACAGTCCCTTTCTCTTTTAGGGGCTTCTTTTCTAACAGGACTCAGAGAGGGAAGAAGCTATACAGAGCTCTCCAAAGTGTACAGTGGGGCACAATTGTGAGGAACTATAATTTTTTGTTACGTTTCTAGTAGTCAGTTGGTACAGGAGAGATTGATGTTCTTCAAAAGCCTGCATTTCTTCCTGTCCCAGTGAATATTCAACCATTCTCTGGTGATACTGTGTTAAGAAGTCATGCATGGTACATTGGTTTAATAACTCTTTGGGATACAAGATGGCACGTCATACTCAATATACCACAGAAGCCACTCCACTCAGGTGGAAACAGTCATTGAAGGGAGTGCTAATTTGTAAAACAATTGCACTATTGCACTGCTTCTTATCTGACTGCTTTATTGAACTCTAGGCCTTCCACCAAGTAGAACAGATGACATTTGAAATCCAGGCTAAAAAGAATGGCTGCTCATCAACACAATTAAAAAAGGCAAAGAAAAAGCAGGAGCTTCACTCCCTATTTTTATTTGCTGTACAGACAGGACTTAAGGGTTTATTTTTACTCTCCTCCTCCCCTTCATTTCCCTTTTCCACTGTACCAAAGTATCACATTGGGTGGAGGTGGTTCACTGCATGTTCCTCTGTCCAGAAGGGGAGCAGCAATCAGGGCCAGTACAGAAAGGGTGCCTTGTTCCCTTGCAGGATAAGACACTGCACGACTGATTCTCCCCCCTCAGCTCTGAATTAAATTACTTTCCCACTTTCAAGAGCTTTATGCATATTTTCCAAATCTCAAGTTCAAGATACCAAAGAAATGTTTGGAGACCATCCACCCTTATGCTCTCGCTACAATCACTGAGCTTTACACAGCAATGAGCACTAGCCTCCCACTTCCTCAGTTTAGTCACCAAGAGGGAGCAAGATAGTGTCATCTCCTCTGAAGCCCCAACCTTTCCACCAATTTCTTCCAGCTTACTGCAGTGCTTCTCTCTGTGTAACACACTTCATGTTAAAACGTGACAAATACAGCAGAATAAGCTGTGCAACATTATTATAATGCTGTTGACAAGACCAAAATTTAAAACACTTTAAATATAGCATATGCCACGTATACTTGAACTATATCAAGTATATTCATCCAGTACATGCTCTTAGCATAAAACAGTACTTCCTCAAAAGGGTGAACTTCAACTGGTCATTCCAGTTTTTCTGCAGGCAAACATAGCTAAACCAATCCCTCTTTATTGGGAATGAGAAATTAAAGGACTAATAACAAAAATTTTCTAATACACAGATTAGCAGTTTGTCAAGAAATATATGTATTGTATGTTCAGGATAATTTTATCAAATGAGTCTTACTTGACCATTTCCTCTTTCCCTACCCATGTAATCACAAACATCACACAGTAGGCACTAAAACTTTCTAAAGTAAATTCAAAGCAAAACCAATGCAACCACTGAAAATTCCATACATCACTATAAAAACCTCAACCCCCCAAAACTATTTTTACCAACACTATTTTCACCATCTGGATGGGCTTATCACTCCCACCATAGTTTGATGTAACTCTACTCTTCAAGAGCAAAACCTATGGCATACACTTCTTTACAAAGCCATTTGCTGATTTCAAGTAAAATCTCTACTAAACCCTGTTTCAACAGACTTACCTATTCAATGTCAGGGTAAACACAAACTCACAGAGCTCAGCTTTAAACTCCTTACAAGAGACAACTGAAATCAAGTGGCAGAAGAAGTAAATGAGAACACAAGCCAGTAAGACCCTATATGAGTATTTAAGAGGTATCCCTGCCCCACAGCTCCAAATTACTTTGACAGGAGGAGGGAGTTTAGCTTAGGGGATGTACCTACATTCTTTGCTCCTCTCTGGTTTTCTTTTGTTCTCATCTCCTGTGTATGCAGGAAAAGCTGGAAAATATCTCATATGGAATTGATAATGGACCTGCTGGAATTCAAATATTTACCATAGGGGAATCAGTCATGCAGTGCTTTTTCCTACAAGCAATCATATATTCCCAGCACAGAAAACATTTTCACATATAAAAAAAAGCCACATATAATTCCTATTTCTACTTGAAAAGTATCAAACTTCCAGCTGTAGCAGCTATGGAAAAAAATACACTCACAGTGCACCAAACCCACCCAAAGCTTCAGACTTTCATGCTAAAGTTTTAATTAAAAGAGACTATTCACGTGTTTAAAGACATGCATGTGCAGTAATATCTGCAGATTTAAAATCTCACTCAGTACTCTGGTAAATCATGTAAGATATTATCATCTATAAGCACTGAGGCTGCAAAGCCAATTTCCATTAGTTCCAGTTCTGCCCAAGCCACTCCATGGAAATATTCCAACCGTTTTTACCACCTAAATTATCTCAGTCAGACACCTAAATGTGTTTGTTGTTCGCCGCATTTCAGCATAAGGTATCATGCCACGCCAACACATCAGTCCTTACAGAGCGAAATGGCTTATCAGTGGCTATTTCTTTCAGCACGGAACAAGCAATAGTGGAAAGTGCAAACCAATTTAACTTAACAGAATGAATTCACACCATGGCACGCAGTTGTCCATTAACAGAACAAACCCTTGTCCCCCTCCCTCTCTCCAGTTGGCAATTGCAGCAAATCTTCCATGAAAATACATTTCCTGTAATGTTCTGGTCATGGTCGGCAAGAGCTGCAACCCATTTCCATAAAGCCACCATGTGGAAAATTGCCTTGGCTGTTAAAATGGACTAATGCAAAGGAATTTTTTTCTTAATGTTGAAGGCATCGATCCTTTTAAAAAAACTCCCGTTTCCAGGACACTATCAGGTCACCTACCAATCACAAGGCAGAGCCCTCAAACTAAAAACACAGCAAATCAAAGAGCTTTAAAGAAAATAAGAAAAAAACCCCAACCCTTCATCCAAGTATCACTTGCAGACTGCCTGAAGGAACTTTGCAACAGCAGCTGTTTTCACCAAAATAAAATCCTCATGCTGCAAATGCTCACCAGCAAGCATTCACATTATTAGTTAGCCCCCCAAAAGTTAAATCCTGAGTCTGCAGCCAAGTGACTGCATCACAGGACAACTCAGGAGATGTTAGAGGAGATGCAGGGAGACCTTCAGCACTGGAGTCTCATTCTCCAGTACTCTTGTTACCTGCTGCAATTTACTCTTTAGCTCCCAGTGGGCTCGCACACATCCTGCTCCACACTCTTGCCCTACAGGGCTGATTCAGCCCATGACTTTTACCTATACCTGCCTCAGCCCTCTCCTGCATTGTTTTTGCACAGATGAGTGAAACAAGTCTCTCTTGCACACTGCCCTCCCTCAGCTTTTCAGCTGTGCTAGACCAAGGAGGAGAGACACAAATTTGGTTCAAGAGGGCCTGCAGCTTGGACTGTCTGGAATCTCCTGTTGCTCAAGGTCCATTATACAGAGTTGAAGGAGCTTTGCATTCTCCCTCTGACTTTGGAAACCCCTTTGAATTTCGGGGAGTTGCAAGGCTAGAAGCTGCCAAATGATATTGCCTGACCTGGAGAAGTTTCCAAGCACATTTTATAGAAATGCCCATAGGATAAGACACAGGTAGAGAAAGTATTTCTTTTTGGAAAGGAGAGACACTCAATGTGCAATCAAGTGCAATCAATTCAAGTGGCACTGATTGATCTTAAACCAGTTCCTAAACTGGTAAATGTAAACTTGGAGGCAGAGCCCTGCACAGTCTGTGTCACAAGTTCTGTTTTACAAGTGACACAACCAACCTGCAAAAAAAATGAAACAAAATACTGTTGGTTGCAACCTTTTTACACATCAGGAACATAAGAAATAAAGTGCTACCATTGTGTAGAGTTATAAAAAAGCTCTCTTTGGTGTGCGTCTCGTCAGAGCCTTGAATCATGCCAATTAGCAATATTGTTGGGTTTCCACTGATGGAAACTTCTTACCCCAACATCTTCCCCTTTTCTATTTACTTGTGATATAAAGGCTCTGGAAGCGCTGCTGGAAAAACTCCTTTTAACACAAGACAAAGCACAACCAAGCATTAATAAAATCGTAACAAACCCCAAAATTCCACAAATTAAGAATACAACGAACTTCCAGAGTCCTAGGGAGAGGCCGAGGCTGGGAATCCAACTAAATAGATCTCTACTATTGTCACCCACTTTTGTTCTCAGCTCACCCACTAGATGATGGAGTTCTTGAGTTTTGGAATGAATTGCCTTGGAGAGTGTAGAAAAGTTAAGACAGCACAGCCCCTCAAATCGTTCACAACCATGCCCATTTAGCAGCAATAAAACCTCAACGGCTGCCCGATTCTGTAACGTTGCTTTGCCCATGGAGGGGCTGTCTAGAAGGAGCCCTTCGAGGGCCTCGCTGGTAGCATTGGCCTCTCCTGACAGCCAGCATCCCAGTTGCATTAACACGCCCAGAACGTGGTTGACTCCCACTCAGGAGTATCGACGCCCCCGTCTGTCCTGCTGCCTCGCCCAAATCAACACAGCAGAATGGCAGTCAGAGTTGTCCATTATCCTTAACGCCTCTCCTGGATCAACCCACTTGCTCTCTCATCGGTGGCTTCAGGAGCGTGGAGGAAATGGTTTTGGAAGGTGAAAAAAGGGTAAGTTTACCAATGGTACCTGGGCCACCAAGAGCCCCACTGGGAATTTCCTCCCACACTCTGTAGCCACAGATGAGAAAGGCTTGTTCTGGCAAAACCACTGTTTTTGATGGTGCAGCTAAGGTCACCATGGACTCTAATGATGGGCTGCACCAGGTGTTAAATTTTTTGAAGTTGCCATTGGTTTCGTTAGGAGAGAATGTTTTCATACAGCTTAGTAGGGATCCCATCTGCCTCCTGAAAAAAGAAACAGTATGTTGTGGGTAGAGATCCTAAGATCTCGATCTCCTGGGGGTCTGTGTCTTTGTAAATGAACTCTTTCCCACTCATTGCCAGCTGAGAAACTGAAATGTCTGCACATGCATTACTTGCAATGCATCTGCTGGAAGTTTGGGAGCTTCTCAAAATCAGGCCAAAGATGTCTAAAGTCGGGCACTATAATAGATACATTAAAAACAAGGACATTTTTGAAGACATAAGCTTTGTTTCAGAAGCCTAAGGCTTTGCTAAACTAAAATAGAACAGAAAATAGGTCCTAGAAATCTTTAATCCCCAGGTGCTATTATAGCAGTAGGTCAATTTTGGATTACTTTTACAAGAAGGAAAGGTAACAATCACTGTAAGCCTTAAGAAAGGGTCATCAAAGCAAAGAAGGAAAAATTTTTGAGCAGATTAAATATCTCTGATTAAAATAATTGATAGGGCCTAGAAAAAAATTTAAGTTTATGAGCACATAATTTCTCTGAAATATAAATATTTTTCATGATAAGGAATGTATCGACTACTAAATTCTCATGGCTGTGGTTCCAGATTTAAAACTGTGTCTAAGAAAGCAGATCTAGAAATACAATGATGAGTATTCCTGTTTTGCCTTTGCTGGCCCCAGTAAGAAATCAAGAGGTATCACAACAGTATCTACATGAACAAAAAAGCTACTTTTCAGTGTTCTTCTGTCTCTTCAAACTTCATTGGTTTCTCCATCATGCTATAACCTTTTTTCAATCCTGACAGGCAGCAAGGAAAAAAAAAAATCAGATGAGGAAAGAAACAGGAATAGAGGAGCACTCTGTGTGTATGTCTGTTTTACACACCATCAGAAGGCTATAGTATTTTGTTACCATATGTCGTTAAGAGGGACATACACATTCCAGAGTAGACAAAATGCAGTTATAGAGGAGTGCATGAGAAATCCTACATAATGCTGATTTTCTTCTGTATCATCTTGTTTTCTGTTCATCATATTTGCTATGCAAAAATGTAGTGCATGCAGGGTCAGTGAGCAGTTAAAGTATCTTGAAAGAAAAGTCTAACCTTTGCTAATCATGTGTGCTTCCTGTAACACTCCGTCAGCCCTCTCCCTGATTTATGATTCCCACACTGCCCCCGTGATTAAAAGCATAATGGTTTGTTTGCATTTCTACTTAGGCTGATTAGCTTTTGCCCTTCCTCCACCTTCAGACAAGATGGTGCAGCTGACACGGTTAAGGGTCCAATACCATTTCCAAAAGCCATGTACCATGAACAGGATGCTGCCCTACAGCACTGCTCCCCTCACCTCCACACTCTGTGTCTGCTGAGTGTTTCAGCACTGGCCATTGGGTTTCAATCTAAGTACCAATAAACTAATTTCAATTTCTTCTCTGTCTAGACTTGAAAATCTGAACTTTCCAGAAATACTAATGAAACTAAAATGAGAAGACATTTTTCAATTCAGGTCCCTATAAATCCCAACCTGAAAAGCACCATGGTTTTTGCCTGACTGACAAAGCTGCTGCCGAGTACTTTTGAAAACACTGCCTCCCAGTCATGCTGGCAACTCCTCACTGGTCACAGGTATGGAATACCACAGTGGCAGACAAAGAGAAACTATAATGGTAATGAGCTCCCATGCTACTTGTAAAGAACAGTCACAGCAACAACAGGTAGGTTTAACCCAAAAAATAATATCCATGTTGTGTCAGAGACATGGCTAGTCCAGAATTCACAGGCATCCCAACAATAAGCAATAAAATACATTCACTGCTCTGAAAACACAAAACAGGGAGCCAGATGTCATGACCAAGACCAACATCTCAGTTCACTATGGCATGGTTATCAAGGATGAACCACATGTTTGGGAGGCTGAAAGAACAACTGGCTGGTTGCTATTTTGTCATGATATTTGTAGCTCTGGGAACAAGCGTAGCTGCACAGATGGAAAATCCCATGGTTTGCACAGAGGAAGCTAATGGATATGCAAATAGATAATGTGCTCCCCCAAAGCAGAGTGTGCTCTCCAGATAGGTAGCTTGCAGGCCAGAATGGGTAAGTTAGCTCATGTGTGTTTAGTGCTAACATTTCTTACAAATATGGGTAAGGCTATAAAGACACTTGTGTATACAAAGTGCACCCATTGTAGGACAGCCAAAAAGAAATTACCATGAATGCAAAATTAATGTAAGTCTGACTCAGTCTTGGCAAACTTTTATAATGCTGAGTAACGCAGTAAAAATGTCTATTTTCTTGTTCAGACATGTCTACAAACTGGCTTAATACCATCTGCTGAAGGTAACAAGAAAAACAACACACTGGTAGGGGGTTTTGTTAATAGTTTGAGTAAACCAACTAAGGTATCTTCTCTTTCATCACCTTGGGAATCACAGAAGTCTTCCTTCCTTTAGAAAAGCAGCTGTTGGTATTAATAACTCTGCAAAGCTGTGTTTTAGTAAGATGTCTCAGACATTTTTACTGTGCTTCATCAAACTCTTGTCCCACACAGTTTTGCTTTTCATTTCCCCCCCAAGACAACAGAGACACTACACAATTTTCCCTTCTTTTCACATGGTTTTTGTTTAAAACCAAAATTGACAACAATCCTTTTTTATTGTCATGACATGCCAAAACAATGATACATCTCCTACTATGACCATTGTTTTTTTTCCTACAGCTGCATTATTAGTGGGTGGCATATCAAATGTTAGAAAAACATACCCATGGTTAGTATCCACCAAGTCCCATGATGTTATTCCCCTTGCATTAAAAAAAACATGATTAACTTTAGCTTGTACTGCATCAGTAGGGTTTTTTGGCAGTCACAGAATTCCCATATATTTATAACTTGGTATTACATGAACTTGTGAAATCTTCTGTTTCTTTCTGAAGCAGAAAAGCGTACTTTCAGCAGAAATACGAATTTCATTATGTTTGACTGACAAGCTCAGGCCACATAACTGACTTAACATACACAAGACGTGCTCCCTTTTCTTTTGATTTATGAGTCTGCACTATAGCTATTTTTTTCTGTAGGAACAGAAACAGAGTATGTTTCTATAGCTATATTTCTATTTCCCCCACACTACTTTTAATCTTTATATAGAACATCTGTAGCTGCAAGAGTAACTCAAAGTTACTGTGACTGTGCAATAGCACCAGCCCTCATGGCAGTCCAATGCCATTACCAAAAATCCAACCCTCATAGGCAGGATTTTTGAAAAACACCAACACCTTTGGAAAGGTACTGACAAATTTCAGTAACACTGTTTTCCATATTGAGTTGCCACTAAATCATAACATCTCTTACATTTCATTTCAAAATAACTGCCAGAAAGAAAAAAATCATGCTGTGTTCTTCAGTTGTCTGCACATTAATTCAACTATATATTTTTTGTTAGGTGATTTGAGACTTCCTTTTTCATTAAAAAAATCACACCTAATACAGAGAAAAACAAGGCTCTATCCCCAATTCAGGTCTAACCCCAAATATCTGATCACTTACTTTTGTTCATAGACTTTACATGAAGTGATCTAAAAGTCCACTAAAACAAAATCACTTGAAAAATGTAAAAAATTTAACTGTATGAACCACATAAGAGCGGAGCAATAACCTAGAGTAGAATCCCTTTAAAACACCCACTCAAGCAGCAGTGATTATATCACACAGCCTTCCATGCAAACAGAGGCTTTGAAAGGAAGCTGACACAGCCAAGGACTGAAAACTGAGAAAAACCAAATGTGAAAATTCCACTTCCTCTGCACACGGGTACAGCATAGAAGAGGACACAGTCAACAAAATAACAAGCTCTGGCTACCTTCTGCTTGTGAAACAAGGTCTGACAAAAGAAAACAGACCTCCAAAAACTTCACCTCATCCTGCTTCTCTCCCTTCTCCCTGCACATCTGAGGTGACACCAATCACATCTCAGTATAGTCCTTGGAAATACAATTGGTAATGCAACCCAAATACACCTGCATAACATTTTCAATAACATTTTCAATATATCAGCACAAACACACTTGCAAGAATTGTTAAATGCTTCTGATTTTTCATATACCAACCCAAAAATCCATTAAACAGTGATTGCCAATGTTTCACAGACACAAAAGGTTTTGTACCTCTGGGATGAGAAAACATGGTGGCAGTTGTAAAGGGTTTACTATACAATATTGAACTGGTTTATTAAGATAATAAGTTGTTTTTCCTTTCATTGTTCAACTAAAACAAACTGAATCACTGAGCCTTTTTAACTTCCCAATGCAGCTGCATGGCACATTCAAATTTGTAGTTTTTTAAGGTAGTGAATCACTGGGGAATAAAGAATGTCTCCCTTCCTTTTCTTCTCTCATTTCAGTTTCTCCTCACCTCCCTTAGCAATAACCATGGATAAAAGTGTTCTCACCACATCTGTACACACACATTCATCCATTTCTTTCCAAGGCTTTGCCTTAGTTGCTGGGTGACTTCTCCTCAGTGCAAAGAGCTCCCCAGTGCCCACTGGCACAGAGGGGCAATCAGGCCAAAGCAGTGCCATGGCAGATGAAGATGGGCCAGCTTTCCCACTTCCAATGATTTCATTTTCTCTGCCAGCCCTTTTCTCTTGACATTCTCCCACTTCCTGCCCCAACACTTTTATATTTAATTCTTGAAACTCTTATTCCAAAAGGAGGACACAGGTCATGGTCTGTACTCACTGCTGTTGCTGAACTGCAAGAATCCACCCAGAACACAGAGCTTTAAAACCCATTCCACAGTGTCCAGCATAAACACTTTCATAGGACATATAAGGCCAAGATCACTGAAGTGCAGTTTCATTTTAAAGGACTTTTCTCTCCCCTAGCAACTACTGTATCTGTCTGGACAATAAAATGAAGCAAAATAAAACAAAGTTACCTTTGCAGATCGGCCAGTGACTTAGTAACAGCTCAAACACTTTCTCTGAAAGTGAAATCAGTGACCTAATTAAAAAGAAGAAACAATGCCTAACTCTTCTCCCCGTCCTCCCCACAGCAGTGTGGGAACTCAAAAGGAAAAAGGTGGAAAGCACTTTTCTCCTTGATGTATTTGCTATAGAAAATCAAATGACTTAAGAACAAAGGCCTGTAGGGAAGATGCAGCAGACAAGTAAGAATCACCTGTGAGTTATTTACGCTGTCATTTCACAGATGAGCTCCCAACCTTTGCCATTAGCATTGCTGACTGCTTAGAGAGCAACAGCCAAAACCTCAGGGGTTAGTCAGGGCTTGACTGGAACAGGGAAGGTACTGGCCCTGCTCCCTTCTGACTATTGTACATAAAAATAAATGGTATTTTACACCTTCATATGTAAAACGGATTGACAAAAGATACCAGACAATAAGAAATGGCAACCTCAGAGAACAAAAAGGAAAAAGAAATTAAAGCAAGGGAAAAAAACCCAAAACCAGACCAATGTATTTGGGATTTTCAATTATTAAGGGGTTGGCCCTCTGTGATATTCAGCAGCTCTTTCAAGGCAGGAAAAACCACGAGTATACTGTGATTTCGGTGGCATAACTCCAAGCCTACTCTCAGTAGTAATTCTGCCTAAAAGCATATCAGTAAGGTAGAGAGCATACTTTATGATATTCTATGAATAGCGAGGAAAATATAGAAAAACCCCACAAATTAAATTGTTGCTTGCAACTCACTACTAATGCACATTTCCAAAGTGCAAGTAGTCCAGAATGCCACAGGAAAGTAAGAACACAAGTTTCAGAGAATTTTAACCCAGTTCCCAATTATTAACTTGAAAAAAGTACCCACTATGCAATAGTCCCTCTGATTCCTCTTTTCTAGAATTCATCACTTTAGTGCCATTACAAAAGGGTACTTCTTAGCTCTACCAATTTCTTTTTCTACATTAGATTTGCGTACTTTCTAAGAAAGCAAGATGAAACAGACTGATTTTTAATACTACATGCAAAGCTTAAAAAAGAGAAAGGTCCAAACTTAATCTCTGTAAGATTAAATATCTGTCTGAGCTTCTGTCACTACTGTTCTCTGTGATACCTTATTTGTTTTATCACACAACAAAAAGATTAGTTTAAACTCACTGAACAATTCATAAATTGTCATATGCTCTTTGAGCCACCAGGTAGGAAATACAATTACTTTCATTTTGGTCACCATCACCTTGTTTTGATAGCTGGGGAAAGGAAGAATGGAATTTTTAATAAACTGTCAAAAGCAAAGGCACTGTTTAAAAGGGAGTCAACATTTAAATGTTATCACTGACATAGGCTTGGCATAACTTACTCCAGACAGACAGCAGCTTCCACGTACAAACAGTATGAAAAACTCCCCATTAGACCATACAGAAGGTGACAACATCCACAGGACAACATTTAATTCTGTCTTACAGAGCAGTTTTACCACTCAGTTGGAATCCCACCAAAGCACTCATGTTTTAGAGCAGCTCTCTATAGTCTGTTGAAAATTCTGAATTAGGCTTCCTGCTTCCATTATCTCCAGGAGGGAACATATAGATGTGTTAGCTCATTTCCTACTCTCCTCATTTGGTTGTCAAAGTATTAGCCAAGGGTGATATGATAATTCTGTTCCACTGACAACAAGAGAGCAGATTACCTTTAAAACAAGACGTGGCAGCAGGCACCAAATGCTGCTGGCTCTATTAGTAAAGCTTTTCCTCCTGGCCCCTCCTTGCTTGTTTCAGGACCTTTGCTCTTTTGCAAGTGAAGAGTGAGCAACCATAGCACCCTATGAAAGATGAGGAAGCTGCTTGTTTCCCATTTAAACGCATTTATATACATTATATATATGCACGGCATATAATGTGCCTATTTTGCTTTTTATGACCTAGAAATAAAAATAAATGTGGTAGATTTTTACTGTGTACTTGTGCTGATCATTGGATGTCATAAAATATTTTGTTAGGAACAGCTTTGGAAAACTCAGTAACTCAGCAGGTGCCAGCTATGCAGCTCCATGGTTGCCAGGCAGTCACGTCCCTTAGTTCCTCCTAAACTAGAAGGGCAGAAAAGGATGGCAACTCCATGAAACTGACACTGGGACAAGTGGAATTTAGTGTTCTCAAGTGTCCTAGAACAGTTAACTCTTTTTATATCAACTTCTGTCCTTATTTGCAGCAAGGTTACACGACTGGCTTCAGCTAAAACATACCCAGTTTGGGTCAACTCAAGGTGAAGCTGAATCAAACCCACTCCGTAAACACTCGTGTCTGAGGGAAGTCCAGGCAGACACAGGAGCCATGCCAAATGGTTTTGCAAACCTCACAAACATGCTGCACTACATCTTATTAAAACACTTGTAAGAGAAGCAGCTCTTCAGCTACCAATTCTGCTTGGGCAGGCTTGCATGAAATAAAGGTTATTTCCAAAGCAAGTATCAAAATACAGGTACTGAAATTGTGAGAAAAAGCAGGAGTAACATTATCCTTCCTGGTGCTGCAGCAATGTCCCTCAAGAGTCTTGTAGAATGAGAGTGAAGTTACAACCAGAAGCAAGAGAAAGGAGAGCAGGACTGAAAAATGAAATCATGTAATACAGGCAAGGAGAGAAACAACCTTCAAGAAAAGCCAGGGAGCAAGACTCAATTCTCAACTGGCAGGTTACCTGCAGAAAAGATACCAAGGGACCTGGGAAGAAATTCCATGTGTGATTTCTCTTTAGCCTGGTAGGTGTATCTGTAGTGTTTATATTCAAGGTTCAAATGCCCCTGACTCAAATTCAGTCCCAGGTCTGCATTTCTTGTTAGTAACAACAGAGAGAAATGCTTATAACTGAGAGTAGTCAGGACCACACTCAAAGTCATGAGATTTCTGTGAGTTTAATTTGAGAGACATTTGAAGGAGCTTGTGCCCTTGGGTTCTGAAAGGACAACTGACACCAGCAGAGCTCAGCAGAAGCACGAGTGTGTTATCACACAGCACTGATGATTCCTTCTGTACAGACTCTGAACTGGCCATAGAGGAGAACACGTGGAAAAGCTTGAGAACAATATGAGTCATTACATGTGTATCTACACAGATAAACAGACTCCTACAGTGGATGCTACAACTGATGTTTGCAAATGCTTAATTTCAGTTCAGTACACTCCTCAGAACACACAAATCCCTGTGGAAAAGGCAGTGTGCTGCATGCCCAAGTAGACCATGCTGGAGTTGAAAACGTTGCTCTATTTAGTTTCCACCTCTGTGCTCCCATTCAGCAAACACTCTTCTCTTGAAACATCAGCGTGCAGGGCAAGAGGCAACAATTGGCAAACCTAGAGATATGCTGTCACCACATGATGGAAGCCTGAGCATCTTGCCAAAGTCCCTTGCCAACATAATTAAATTGTGCCATTATAAATTCTTTGGACAAAGTTTCTAATAAAGTATTTCCCGCCTCCTTTCCTGCCAAAATCCAGACATGCAGGTCCACATTCATACATGCTTTGTGGCATGGCATAAAACTTCTCATTCTCTTTTTTTTCTTTATTTCAGTAATGCTGTTGCTTAAGGCAAATGTTCAGCACTGGAATGACATAAGCATAATTCCAACATCTGTTCTCTGAAGGAGGGGAAGACGAAATGAAAGAATAAACCATACTCTTGCACTTCACACCTTTAAATTTCTCAGTTAAACAAAAAAAAAGCAGGAACCCTTCTTGCTACTGAGAGCATCACTAATTCTTCCTTTACTCAAAAATCCTACAAACAGAAAACCAAACTCCTACCTTTGTTGTTTCTTGCTGAGGATTGATTGCACAGATAAGAGCTGCTGAACCTGATCAAGCTAAACATTATGTCTGTGTACCATAAAATTACAGGGCTGAAAGGCTCAGAAATTGGGCAGCAGTCTGCTCATGTACAGCAATTCACGTAAAGATTAACCCGTGTCAAGAAGGTTTTTCCTCAAAGCCATCGATCCAAACCTTTTTCAGTACCTCTGGCACGTGTGTGGTGCCTGACAAGGTTTTCCACAATCTAAACCTTCCACACCTCTCTGTTCATGGAAACAGAAAGTTGGATGTGGACTAGTCCAAACCAGGAAACAACCTGTCTGAGACTGCAACCTACACATTAATTGAATAACTGTGCACCCTCACTGAAGCCATGTGAAATTAAGCCAGAAAAAAGGCCTGAAGGCAGATGACTAAGGTTCCTTCCAGTGTGCTCTTTCTGCCTTCTTTTTCTACCAGGATGCAACTGGATGCAGCACAGAAACCCAAGCAGTATTGCCCCACAAGGCTAGACAAAGGTTAATGGCACCAGAGCCTCTGTCTTGTTGCCAGTGAAACCAGCTTTGCTGAGTGACAAGTCTGCATGGACAGCCCAACCCTTATTTGTGTCAGACTCTTTCAGAGTCCTCTTTTGTCCACTCCACATTAGATCAATCCTACAACAGCTCCTCAGTGAGACACCTTATCCCTGGCAGCTGGATGAGCCCCATTCCAGCTCTCATCTCTCCCACTGCCACCAGAGCTCTCTCAGGAGAGAGCTGCAAGTGAAGACCTTCAGTTAATGTACCTCTCCTGAGACTGCAAACCACAACTGTTATCTGTGCTTCAATTTCAATACTAAACTGTTGAAACTAAACCCAGACTTTCCTCAGAAGTGGCTAAGAATCTCATGACAGGTTCACTTAGTTCTGTGGCTTTCAGCAAAATTAAACCAATCCCATCTTTCTCTGGTTGAGAGTTTATGAGTGCCAGCAATCACAATTCTTTTTTTCCTCATGCAGAGGAACAGAGATAAAAAGGGAAGGGAAGGTGGCATCAAATAGTTTAAAAAAAATAAAAAGTTGTCAAATGATGTTTGCTCCAGTGTGTGAGACACAGAGTTAATGCATGAGGGCTCTGTACAACACTTGCACCTGATGTGCTGATGCTGTGATAGCACAGTTCCTACCCCTGGTAGAGATTGCTGTAGCAAGCAAAAGAAACACCAAATACTTCTGACTCCAGAACGTGGCAGAGATTTCACTAACTTCCCCCTCTGAGGCAGGCTGCATTACTGCAGTACCTCTCGACCCAAACACAATAGGTTTGACACTGTAATATTTGAAGGTATGTTGTCATGCACATTTATATCATGCCACTTATATACTGAAACCCGTGGGCATGGATTTATCATAGAGCAGGTGTGAAGTGGCTTCTCCATTTCCACTGAGTCTGAAACACTGCACACTTCCATGGGAGAAGGCAGGGTGAGCAACAACCTGCCAGCATCCCACACCCTCACCTTGCACTAACTTGTCAATGGAGTCATACCCCAAACAGCTTGTCCTCAAGATGCCTCCCTTCTCGCACCCAACGGGAGCTTTAATGAGCTGTAAAGGAGTCAAAGCTACACAAATGCTGAGAAAGATGAACTCCACATTTAAAGCCCAGATCCATGTTTATTTCTGGGACTAACACAGTGTCTCTTTTTGTCTTCCTGCCAACAGACACAGGAAAACTGCTCCTGTCTCCTGGGCTAGCTTATAATTCACTGTTTTTATAAAAACTTCTTCAGAGCTGTACAGTGCCATTACAAAGGAAAGGAAGAACAAGAGCACCCAGCACCTGCCCAAGCTACTGAAGTGACACCCACTGTGACTATGTCCAAAAGTCTCACTTCAAAGGCCAGGTTTCTCCAACTCCCCATTTTGTGTGCCTTTGAGGCAACTTTTCTAACCTGAGTGAGTGGAGGTTAAACATTTTTGGTCCTTGTGTCCAAGGACCACGTGCATACACATTTGGATAGTCCTTGGATCACAGAACCAAAGTGAGATGATTCCTGGATGTCAGAATTGCAGTTCTGACGCCGTTCTAGATACGCTCCAACAGCAGTGACATGCTCTGTACCTCTGTCCCATTTTACCCATTTATCACTATTCTATTTACAAAGAGCACAGGAACACTTAGCCATGCTGGAGAGGCTACCTGGAGAAATCAGAATCCATCAGAGGAAGTGTTATAACATCACCAGTGACTTGGCCATTCACACAGCTCAGTTCCCTACATGCTCAACCAAGGCTGCAAAACAAATAGGGGTCTGCTTAGTGCCATATTGACAGCTGCATTTTAGAGAGGACATCTGTCACCCAAGAGCAGCACTGAGAGTACTGACCAGAGGAATATGAGCTTTTAGCACATTAAGTTTGTTCTGCATTGATCCAGTGACCCGGGTGGGGGGGAAACCTCCTTACCTGACCCCAAGGCACTGTTCTCACCTCCATTTCTATCCAAACTGAGCTCTTAAAAAAGTACCATTCTCACGCTTATACTCCTCTCTCTTGTGATGCTATTAGCTGTGTGCTGAACAGAATGAAGAATGAAATTCTTAAAACTTGCCTGTAGCTTTCGCATACAGGTTTGGAGGTGTGATTTAAAAGCATAGCTTACAAGCACATGAACTTTTTTTATAGAGCTTAAAGGAAGCTTAAACAACTAGGCCTTTGTTTCAACTTGCATCATCAAGAAGGGTGGCAAATAAAAAAGATTATATGACATTTAGTATAGTCACAGCTTTAGGTATTAGTCATAGTTAAACTAGTTATAACTAGAAAGGGGAAAAAAAGGCAAATAACCAGAATGAATAGGTATAACCAATTCCTACTCTCAGCTCCCTCACTGCCATAAACACTTGCTTAACTGTTTTCTGGAGCATGAGGCCTGTATTCTGAATGGCAGAAATACACTACGATTCAGAGTTCCTGCTCACACCCAGTAAGTGGATTTGTTTGAAGGGAGGACTGTTTGTGCTTTATCCTCCGGGAAGTTGTTAACGCCCAGTCATTTCCCCCTTGTATTCTCTCCTCACTGGCCCCAGAGAGATCACTTCACATGAAAAAGAGTTTTTCTTGAGACAGGGATGTTACAGCAGTATGCACTATAGAGTAAATCATGAAGCATTCAGGAACTTAAGAGCTGACACCTGTGGAATTCTTTAATTCTGGCTCCAATCTCTACTAGGGTTTTATTAGCACAGATTACAATATTATTTTCAGAATAATTATTCAAGGTGTCATGGTTCACACAGAGCATCCTGCTTGAGCTTAGTGCCTCTATTTTAACTTGGTTAGTTTAAACTTCCACAAACATCCCAACACAACCACGTATTCCCATGAAAAGAAGGAATAAAGAGCCATATAAATGCCTTGGTGTGTAAGCAATATTAGTAACTTCCATAAGACAAAGCTGGTCTCAGATCTGTTCTGCACCAGGAAGGAGTCACTAAAAATCTCACAACAGTAGAGCTGACAAATATAACTGTTCTTTCTGTTCTCATGAACAGTTATTTCCAGATTTGGGATTGGCCAGGCTTCAATCCAAAAAAACCCAGACTTTTCACAACATCCCCAAATAACTTCAGAAGTCAGGAAATATCCTAATTAGGAAAGGGGTGGACCCATCCTGCCTGAAGTATCTGGCAGACCAAGCATCCCACATCTCCCAAATGTTCAAAGAATCCATCCTTCAATTTCTGCAAGATTTCCAGGTGGGTGAGAACTGACAACCAGTGCTTTATCACAGCTAACTGCAAACCATGCTGCATTCAGGACAAACTGTTGATCATCCAGCACACTTTATAAATTGCAGATGCACCCCTCCTATTGTGATTTATATGTCATTACAGTACAACTACACCTCAAATGTGTTAAGTCTTCCCCCTCCAACCCCAGCTAAAGCACAAGAAAGAAAATGGTCTCATCAGAGGCCTTCTGAAAGAAAGCCTCGGGGAGAAGTTATTTCCAAATGGAAGTAGTTGTGCTGTGGACAGTCTGCAGAAAGATTTACTTCTGCATTTGTTTCAGGGTATTTAGAAAACCAGTTTAGAAGATCTTTACTTCTAGTGTCTGAATGACAGGAAATCCTCTCACAGTTGCCTTGTTTGCACAGTCCAGTCCAAAGTCACTCCTTTGGCAGATCCCAAGACAGGAAGGGCTATGCTGTAGAACACTGTGGTTGTGGTGAGACACAACCTACTACTACAAGCACATGGATGAGCACTCAACATGCACATAATTGTCATCCTAGATTTGGTGTCCTGCCACATCCCATGGCCAGCAGTTGAACCTTTGCCTCTGTTTCTGCATTTATAAAAAGAATATGCAATATCCCAGCTCAGCATGGCATAGGGACTAACAGTTACACAGTAGAGGAATTTGAAGGAACAGAATGTACACACATACACATCCCAAGAATATGCTGCTCAAGAACAACAGCTCTTACAAACCTTTGCCAGGTAATGGTTTTGTCACCCATGGTTTCAAGGCTGGGAAACCAACGGGATACAAACATTTCTCCATTTTTTATGCAGGCAACCTATTTCAAAAGAGCTCTGGAGTGACACCATGTAACAGATATAAAAAATAACTATTGTTAAAACACTTCACTTCAGATGGAAAGGAGCACTTTCCCCGGGTATGAAAAGTAGGCAAAGTTCTCTGCTGCTTTTTAAAGATGATACCTGGGCTATTTACAAATACAGACTCACAGGTATAGCAAGTATCTTCCCTTCTTATGCACCAAAAGAGTTTGCTGGTGCTGCTGCCTCCTTCACATGTTGCTGTGCTGGCTCAGGCACAAAGGAGAAGCTCTCTGAACAGCTCTGGTGGCAGAGGGTGGGAGCAACACGTGGTTCCCACAGGTGTCATGAGAGGAGCAACCCCTGCACTTGTGAGCTCAGCTGTCTAGGAGGAATATAAAACCTGTGCTGAACACTTACAGGACCCAGCAGCCCCTCATATGCAGGGATCACCTTACAGTTTAGCACCATAAAAGCTGGCTGTGCAAATAGTGTGCATAACCTAGTCTTAGAATTGTCAAACAAACATGAAACTTGCCTGAGCAAGCTGAGACAGACAGCCAGATTAAGAACAGTCTCTGTTAGCTTCCCTGAAGTACACAATAATGTGGGCAGCAATCCAGCTTCTGTAATGCCGAACTTCCATATCCCTGGCTGGGCCTTCTGCTGGGATTGAAGTGGGATGGACAATTTCCCACTTGCTTTCCAGTTGGTGGAATCCTATTAAACACAACTGTTTTCATCAACCCATTTCAGAGGCTCAGACAAAACAAGTGTTTTACACCTGCTGACAGCTCCTGTTACAAGCACTGTGGAAACACTTCAGCTAACGATGGGAATATTTCTTCCCCGGAGCTGCTGTCATAGGCGGGTTAACACCCAGATAAGAACCACTGGTGTAAGAATAATCCAGAGAAATCTTTAGTAATGTTTCTAGGAAAAGGGTGTTCAGGGAAGAGCTGGCAGCTACAAACTCTGAGCCAGAGGCCCATGAGAGCGATAGAGCCGCAGCCCTGCTCGGCGAGGCGGCCGCTCCAGGACACGCAGCCAGCAGGGATATGTGATTCTCTCCTCACATGCACCACCACGTCTGGCCACGCTGATCCGCTTGTTTACCACACAGCAACCTGTTTCCCACACTGAGGAAACGGAAAGGACTGTGGAAAACTTCTATGTTACAGCCACTACTAAAAGTTCAACCACTTCAAAGAACTAATCGTGATTTTTGAGACCTCCTGTGAGCTTTGATCAGGCTTTCAGGGAAAGACATCTTTCTTCTTTAATGCGTCATTGTGCACAGAAGTTGCTACAAGCAGCATGTCACAGCATGGGAAACCTTCAGACTAGCTGAAGGCAAATCCATGACCTCTTCTGTTATCTAAAGGCAGTTAGCACTCAGAAAAAAAGCTGAAAAGTTACACAGAACTTTTATTATTCTTTCAAATCATTCTTCCAAGGAGTTGCCTAAATCATACTAAAAAAAAACCCCAAAACAAAACATTCTTTGCAATGAGCAGTTAAAAAATCTAAATATGTTTTAGAAGTCAAGGACAAATGCCTTTAGAATTTACTAAGCTAGTTGTCTCCCAAACTGTACTGATTCACAGTAGACTTTCCAAGTATTTTTCTTGCATGATATAGTCCAATATTATTCCTTTAAATAATTACACACAGTTTTGGTGTCAAATCCTACAGAACTCCCAAGGCAAAGAAATTTGGTAGAAAGAAGGGCAAGAAATTAAAACTATATCTTCACTAAGATGGAAGACTTTATGGTTATTTAACAAAAATCTTTCTTGGTAACTAACAAAACATCTAATACCTGGAAACCCTAGTCAACACAAGGTATGTATGGTTTCTTCTTATTCTCTCATCCTCAGTTGTGGACTATCTCATTTTTCTTCTGTCCCCAACCTCAGACACTCCTTTTACAACCAGAAGTTAAATACAGTTCCTCCTGTTCCTCCTGAACAACTTCCCACAACTCCCTTTTTGGTGGCAGTCACATCAGTCCTTATGGCACACAAGCAAACTTGAGTTCATACTGAAACAATTGTGGCAGCTGTTTTTCAGTCCCTTCTTGACATATCCAAGTCACAAATAAGAGATCACCTACAAACAGCCCTGTCTTATTAGAAGCAGTCAAGGAGAGGGTTAGTTTTTAAATTCAAATTCATGTGCCATTCAGTGGTTTTTATCATTTCAATATTTGGAGCTGTCATTTCCATAAAAACAGAAAAGGAAGCTCATATACACTGCTGGTGCACTCTGCTTGGAGCTCAACTGACTTCTGAACACCCAGGGTTGAAAACTGGACACTGCAAAGTGCTGAAAATAGCCAGGCACAAATTTCAAGTTCCTGTAATATCTATTTGCCATGAATGGCTGCATAAACAGGTGTCAGCTTTGTCCAATTCAGTCAAAGTCATGAAAACAACCCTTTCTGAGTAGTGTTAAGAGGCCCTTCCTAAGACAGTAAGACCTCACCTAAAATATTTAAGTGCATTGACTGCATAGAATTTGACTCTTGAGATTAACAGTTGTTTCTGATGTAGGCACAGTTAATTTTGTAAGACTAAAATTTGCTGACCTATTAAAAAGGGGGCTCTTCAGGAATCAGAAAAAAAAGAGCCCCCAAGTAAAAATCCAACTTATGAGAGTGAGAAGGGTTAGGCAGTAAAAGATTTCTAAAGGGAAAGGGGAAGACTTAATTTATCAAGGGCAGGAAGACAGTATTGAAGCCATCAAGGTACAAGATAATGCCAACCTGGAGGAAAGTGTTAGTTCAGGGAATGGGAAAAAAAGGTTGTTCAGATATTGCAAAGAAATAACACATTACTCAGAAAAAGCCTATTTGCAAAGTACAAGAAAAGGAACAGAATTAAATGCTGTGCCCAAATAATTATTTGAATAATGAAAGGCAATACTGAGTCATTAGTCTTTAGTGTAATATTCCATTTCAAAATCAAAGGCACCGACAGCAACAGTTGGAGTCGTGATACGTGTAACACAATATGGTGGTTAAAAATACAGGACCTCACCACATACCAGTGAAGCCTTTGTCCAGGTCTAAGGCTCTACTGGAGCCAGGCTACATACACAGGGAAAGATGCTGTCATTTTGAAAGACATAGGAAAATCTAGCCAAATAAAGGAAATCTTGAAGGCCTAAAAAGGCTCGCCATAATTTACGTTGGATGTGTTGCAAATGACACCACCAACCACAGCAGTAAAATCAATGATGGCAACTCCACTCATACTCCGAAGAAGCAGCTCTAGTTTTGCCCCTCTAGAAAAGATGCCGAGGCATTTCCTTAGCTGGAAGGGCTCCTGTGCACATGTATCTCTTGCTTGTGCAGTATGCCATGGATGAAGTACTCCCCTTAATGGGGGGTTTAATCTAAATGACCCCTGCTGTACTTGCTTCAGCAGCCAGGATAAATCTGTTCAATCTTCCTCCTTGCACAACTACCCACGTCGCATCTGTCTTTTCTCTTTCAAAGGTACAGGCAGCAAGAGAAGAGGCAAAGAACAGAAGAAGGTAATCCTGTCTTTTGTGATTTAAGGCATGCTAACAGAAGGGATGGTTGACTGATTATGATTATACTCAGCGATTCCTGTGCTCCTTGTACTTTGTCTAACTCCACCAGGAAAGCAAAACCTGTCAGAAAACTGGTGAGTCAGCATGCAGCTGCTGTTTGTCTTAGCTATGAGGCATTGATTTTTTTCCCCAGTGCTTTGATATAGGGTCACAGGTATCCTAACTAAAATCTGAGAGCAAGTAGGTCATGGCAGCAAGAGCTGTCCATTTAAACAAAAAAGTCTATTCTGTTTTTACAGTATTTGTTTGGATGTTTACATTTTCTGAGAGAACTGAAGGAAAAAATTCAAAAAATACTTTTATTTAAGCTATTTAAGATAAAAAAGGAATGACCTATGCAACCCTCTTCACAAAATCCTTTAAGAGTCACTGAGTACCTTGCTGTAATCGGGTATCTTATATATCAGTGTGTCTAATTAACACAAGAACTAAGGCTAAAATGTAGAGTAACTCCAATATGTGTAAGCAGAAGCACTTTTATGTCTTTAGCACTTTTTCAGAAACAAGGTCCCTTTCAATATATCTGAAATTAGTGCAAAGTCACCAGGTATTTCGAAACTCTAAGCAATGCTATTTGTATAGAAAATCTTAAATTGTCTTGGTGATACTTCAAGACTGACATTAAGCAAAAGGAAATTTGGTCTATTTTAAAAACAAAGATGCAAAGGCTGCTCAGGAAGCTGAGGTTTCCCCCCCTCACATAGAAGAGCTCCATAAAAACAATGACAGCATTTCAATCTCCAATGAGGTGTAATCAAGGAATCTCTGCTTAATAGGCGGGAGATTAGTTATGAAGTAAAACACAGAGTCAGACCATAAAAAGTTAATTGCGAATAACTGTTTTCTTGTTTAAATTGGCAGGAAATTGTGAAATATTTCCTCTATAAAAACATAGGTGAGCTATAATGTAGAATTTACCATTAATAGGGTGGAAGGAAGGGAAGAACAGAGCAAAGCAGTAATAACATGCAAAAAGCCCACTTGCTTCTGAAAGAGACAAAGTGAGTGAGCAGGAAAGGTCTGTACACTAACACGTAAGTCTGAGATTTATGGTTAAAGCCAACTTTAAGACAGACCCCTTAACAGTCAGAGGCTGCAATGAAGTCATAGACCTGAAGTCTGAAATTAATCTAACACCAGGTGCTATTTACTACAAATGTGTAAGAGGCTTTTAGATACACAGATGAAAGAGTGATATAATCAGTACTGCTAAAAAATTCAGGTTACAGTTAGAGGTGGAACAGCAGGAGCTTCTTAATCCTTATGGGATGCATCACTGGAACAGAGACACCCCAGGAGATGTAATCCCCTTAGTCCCACTCATCAGTTTGTAGGGATGAAACACATCCAGTATAGTGCATTGTGCTTCTGAGGCTAAGCAGAGGAATGTACACCACCTAATAAAAGTAGAATCAACTAAACCCTATTAAGTATGTGATGTGCTTTTTCTCTGATGACCTCTGTCTGCATGGACCTTTCCTGAAAACACTTTTTCCACTCACGAGATATCTCAGACTCCAATAGACATGCATTGGAAAATAGCTCCTCCTCAGGCAGTAACGCACAAGACTATATGAAGCATCCTTTTCAGATCTCAAACTTGACATGCTGCAGTACAGAGGTGTTTAAGGCTCTCCGTGTCTTTGTGACAATAATCTCCAAAGGACTCTTCAAAGAGATTCTCAAGTCTGGATTTCCAGCAGAAACTCTGTTACAGAAATAGAAAGGGGAGCAGAACTACATCAAACAGCGATTACCGAAACTGTGTCACCTTGCATCTATGCTAGTGGGTATGTTTGCCTTAGCCTTCTACTTCAACTCCTTCAGAAAAAGCAGAAGGGGTTTTTTTGTTTGTTTTTAAGGCCATCTACCATTTTAAAAACACATGAAACTGTAATGGACTACTTCAGCTCTGTGTTCCTCCTGTACTTCATTGACTCTCTAAACACATTAACAGCTTAGTTTATAAAGATAATTGCTTCTCATGTGTGAATATCATTTCCTTCCCTCCACATCAAGCAAGATTCCATCAAAAAAATCATGACTTGGCAGCTATCACAATTGTGATTACGAGGAATTAATGACCATGCTACTTCTTTGCTTGACAAAGCACATTTTCAGTCAATCCTGTCTCTCTAATACCTTGTGGAAATACCAGCATAAACAAAGCTTCGTGGAGTTAGACTATGCCACTTTGGCTTTCTAAAGCAAACACAAGCCCAACCGTTCACTGGCAAAATATTACCTATTTAAAGCATTACTATCACAAATCTGCCACTTAATAACTGGAAATTTAAAATAGAGACATAGCAATGATTTTGGTTCTATGACTGACTAAAGGCAATTGCGGCTTTCAGACTTTCCAAGCTGCAACAAAAGCCAGAACCAGTAAAACACAGCAGGATGTACAGTAGAGAGACTCTGAATGTGGGTGACAGATTTGATAAGACAGATATTTCTAAGCAGACTTCAACTGAGGTGTGTTCTATCATTACAGTCACTCTTTGCTTCCAGGTCAAAGTAACTAGAATACCACAGCCACAACCCCTTTTGACTGATCTCTATCATGATTCTTCTGTGGCTCTGCTTGTTACTGCCGTGACTAACATCTGGGATAGGATCACATTGGCCAGAAGTCACCAAGGACTCTGATGACAGCCAGAAGCCTGGGCTTTGTGTACAAATGTGATTCAGATGAGGCACATCAATTCCATCTATGAAATGAGCTCATGAGGAGGTTTTCTTAAGTAACTCCAGGCCTGCATATCCTGAATTACTTTCTAGAAAACAGGTCCCAGGTTCTACTCCTCCAATTTCTACAACAGGCAGCCAAAAGCTTCTGCTTGACTGCAGACCAAACCCATTAAGACTAACCCCTTGAATCAATGAGGGAAGAGGCCAGAAGAGGAGGCTAATCTCTTCCTGCTTCCTAGAAGGAACAGATGGCCCAGGGGGAGGGCAGTATCGTAATGATCCCCAGTTATAACATAATCTTCTCTAGCAGTGCTTTCTCAAGAGGTAATATGACCCCGTCCAGTTCAGATTCTAATACCCAACTAAAGACTTTCACCAGTTCCTGCAGGGAAGAGGCCTCAGCACACTTACCAAGCCGTGCTGCCCCAGTCACACCAGGTCAGAAGCACCTGTTCTATTAGGCAGCATCAAATTCACATCTGCAGATCACATGTTATTGGCCACCTAGAGCCCCTATAGTGCTAATGAACACCAAATTCCTCCCATCACAGATTTCTTTAAAGATGCAGCATAAAGCTGACAAGGTGGCATTGCTGAAGATATGTCAGTCTGGATTGCTCAGTGAGTGTTAGAGAACAGGCTCTGCTTGGCACTTCACACTGACAAAACAGGACTCTTCAACAGAGCCTTGAAAACTCGGCATAGCACTGCTTTGGCCAAGATGTTTCACACAAAATACTACAAATTGTAATCTCTAAGTAATTAACCTCCAAAAATTTGCCTGCATTAGCATGGTGGGATCCATCAGCTGTGCATTTACAGTGGACCATTCCTTAATGACTCTCCTTACACTGGGAGCACATAGCAGAGCATCCAGCTCAGTTATTAATTACTTTACAAGAGCTGGTTTGAATTTTATTATTTCTGAATTGGTGGGTTTGGGTGATTATCTGAGGTCTTACTCAGAATACTGGACATTTTTATTTGTAGAGTGGGAAATGATAAGGGCAAAAGGGCAAAATCTGAGGTCTAGGTAAAGAGTGTTTGCAGACTTCTAAGCAAGGAAAACAATTACTATGTTATGATACAACTTGTGTTTCAAGATTAATGAAAAGCAGCCAAATGCAGAGTTTTGAAAAATCAGGCCAGTATAAGCACACACTCAAGCAGGGACATATCTAGGAACACATCCTTTTACTTTGTCAACAACTGCAACAAAAAAAAGTAAGAGTAATTAAACCTGGCATACCACCCAAAAGTCTTAAGCTCAGATCAATAGAGTACCTCAAACCTAATAAGGCAGTTATTTGAAGAGTTCCAACTTTCAGCTGCTTTTAGAAATGTTGTCAAATTTAAAGGTTTTCACTACAAAACTATCTGGCCCTTTGGAATTGTTTGGCTGTGAAAGATCAGTCTGGCTTTATGGGCGAGCACAACCAGGTGCAAAAAGTTTCCTATCAGACTGGTAGGCTTTAAAATACTCCACATGCTAAAAGTTTGAGAGATGAACCAGGCTACTAAAAATAGCTTTATATTGATATTTCTCCACCAGTCTTTGAGAGAAAACTAGTCTGAATCGAACTGGTGAGTGAAAAAATGCCCCTTGCTCCCTGCAGACAGGTATTTCTGAAGCTCCAATACACATAGATCCACAGAGAATGACAAACCCAAGCTTTTAAAAAGTGCTAATATTATAAAAATGATTTGGTAAAGCTTTTCATTCTCAAACAGTTGGTCTCTTGACAATGTGTCTCTGCAGCTCCTAAGCACACATATAATAAAAACCTCATCAAGAACAGATCCCTGCAAAGGGACAGATATGTGGTTGGAAGCTGTGAAAGTTCACACTTCAGAAAAATCAAATTAACAAACTGCTGAGCCCTGTTAATTGTTTCTTTTAAAAAAAACTCAACTGAAAACATAAGCTGTAAATAGCTAATCAGAATGATTCTAGAACTTGGACTGATCTAACAGCAGGTTTTACTAACCTGCCATAGATTTCTTACATAAAACTACGTGAATCACAATTTTTTTCTTTCTAAAGTGTAAAGTCTTGAGGAAAAAATACTGAAATTGCAAGCAAGCACGCACACAGCTTTGTCATTTTTGTCCACAGATGAACTCAGAAACCAAACTTCTGTGACAGACTAGCACAGAAACACATACACAAAGCCAAGGCTAAGCTAGTGTCTTGGGGCAGCTCATAAGCAAAAATAGATCTACCTGTGCTTGAAACAGCCTAACAGAAGGCAGAGCTTGTGTGTGAGCTGGGGGAGCACAGAGCCAGCAATGCCCAACCAACGCTCTCCCAGTTACAGGAGTTCTCCCCAGCAACAGGCAGAAACACAGCTTTAAAGGAGCTGTGTGCCTTCAAATCCTTTCCACGTGAATAATGTGTCTCCAGGAAAGAGCCAGCTTAGATGCTCTTGTTTTCAGGAGGCAGCAGAAACCAGCAGAATAGCAACAAAGCCTGGCTTGTCTGAGGTTTGTTTGCAGTTTCTTTGAGAAGAGGTAGGAAAGGAAACATGTAGAATCCCTCCAGTGTAATTTATTTGTTTTATTGTTTCTGCTGCACATTACGTTAGAGTCAAGCTCACACATGAAGTGTCTTACAGGGACACCCAGTACTGCTCTTGTGTTGAGAGCACAGCAGCAAAAGGCAGCCAGAAAGACACTGGAGCCCATTTCTCTGGGGGCAAACAAGGGAACCTTTCCAACACCTCCAAGGGCCTTCATGCAGTCCTTTGACAGAGGCCATAAACAAGTCACTACTGGATCACTTCACAGATTTTTCTAATTCTCAAAGTCAAATTAAAGAAATGAGTTTGACTTTTTTTTTTCAGAATCAACTGAAGAGATTTGATCTCTCAAGTTTTAGGTGAAACAAACTGAAGGAAGCAGTTCACAGAAGCTGCTTAGTCTCCACTTTCTGAAATACCAGCATGATGACTCAAGGCATGCATCCTAGTATTGCTGCCCTTTAAAAAAAAGTCTTTTCCAGCAGTTATTTATGCCTAACAGCAGAAGGAATAAATAGGCTTCCATTCCCAAAATACTGGAATTTGCCCTCTACTAAAGAGAACTGCAGCTAAGTGACTTAACTGATAAACACAGCCAGCTTCAGAGTTCCTTGGAGTCCCAAGTTTTACAATCCCCAAACAAATCAATCTTTTTCTTTTACTGGCTGTGTATAAAACATAACATTTCCTTCAAGAAGTGCTTGTCCAGAAGTCTTTTGAATACAAAACAGGAAAGTCACTAGGAGAGGGTGGGAAGGGAGTGAGAACAAGTAGTTTGTTTTTTTTTTAAAGAGTGCTGACCCATTAGAACTAAAACACCCATCTCTAATTCTTAGTTTATCAATGCAAAAGACAGACAGAAAGAAGAAAGAAAGAAAATGTAGTCTTTGGCAATCTAGGGCTCCTAATCATTAAGTCTAACACAGAACAGCAGAACAGTAAAGAGAGCAATTGCATGGTAAATTTATGTTCCATGTCCAGGTTATGGAATGTAGTGCAACAGGGCACTAACTGCATTCCTTACAAAGGGAACAGCTTGAACCTCATGATTTGTGCATGTGGGCAACACTGAATGACCTTCATGCTTTCCAACCATTCACTAGAAGGCAGATTTATCTGTAATCACAAGTCAGTTGTTTTGTTTTGGGGGATAAACATATAATTGGAAGAACAAGGTTTAAACTTTGTATTATTAGCAAATGCAGAAAGTATGTTAGCTTTAAAAACTGAATTTGAAGACTGTACTCCAAAATCCAGACTGGATAATATTAGAATCCGAGAGAACTCTGCCAAAATAGTTGTTTGCTGCTCCTTTTTCTTTTTTTCTATCCTTTGAAAAAGATATTCATAGTTCAGTTCCATTATAAAACAGCAGCCTCTCTAGTATATGCCTTATGTAAAAACATGCCCTGTATCAACATAAAAGATCCAACACTCACAGTGGACAAATAAAGTGATACTGCTCTTACTGTAACAGACATAATACAAGACTATCCATATTCTAACACAGAAAATCCATCAAATTTTTATTTTAAACAAGCACTGCCTGTCTCTTATTCCCAGTTTTCTTAGGCATGAAATAAATCACAGTTTGGAGAAGGTGTCAACTGAACTGGACGGCAGTACAAAGAAACGGGATCCTAGGACAGTATTATAAAAATAACCACGGCTGGTTATTGCAGGAAAACCATCCCCAGGACACAATGAACAGTAAATTCTGGTTTGTGTTTAACAGACCAAGCTGATAAGCCTTAGATTATCTAAAGCTTCTACATCATAGTTCTTGCACTCCTGGAAATGAAGTTCTAACTTAGATTTAAAGGATGTCAAGAGACCACATTCAGCAGAACAATTTCTGGATATGTGGAGACATGAGGGAATGGGGCAGGAGTAATTATTCTTCCTGCACATCAAAAATCAAGACAACGAAGAAGTATGTAGAAGTATACAGTTTTTGATGTCCCAAAACAAATGGCAAGGAAAACGTTTTTTACAAGCATGTGAGATGAAGCGATAGGCTTCTGGTTCTCAACTTCCTATGAATTGCATTAAGGGATTTAATTGCTGCCTCACTACCTTAAGTGTCCCGTTCCCATGTACCTATACAAAAAAAAAGTAACTCCTGAATAGGATGAGAAAGTTGTATCCTCAACACATAATGGATTTTAATACAAAACTGCCAACAGAAGCACACAAGGCTCTGGAACAATTCATAAAACCACACAGGGTTTTACACAAGGTTAATGGTTTGCTAGCTAAGTGCCAAGGTTCACTAAATGAGTAATTTTTGTTCCTTTTCAGATTTGAACTTGGCGCATTTTTCCTTACAATACTTTGCTAAAATCTCAACAGCAACTAGATGGGCAGAGGATATTTCACTTACAGGTGTTTTCAAGCACCTTATTATAAAAAAAGAGAGCATGGGAAAGCCTGAATACTCAGTCCTCCGGTTATATACTTCCGTTTGCTGCTACTGGGTCAGGCAGCACGACAGCAGCCTGAGCATACTTGGATGACTAACACTAAACTGGGTTGGAAACAGCAGCAATCACGACAGAGACAATAAAGAACTCCAGCAAAGGCACACAGCTCTACCGAAAGAAGAAGCATTAAAAATCACTTTTTAAAAATGCGGAGAAAACACAGTTAAGGCGCCAAAACATACTTTCTTAAAGGCCACTTTTCATTAAAGAGACTATATACGATATTAATAATAGACGTATAAATAAAGCATATGGCATAAGCAAATATTAGCATAAGATCTTGGGTACCTTTAAGAATGAAACTTTAAGGCAAGCAGATTACAAAGTGCTGCAATGAAACCACTAACACATCAAAGAAAGTGTGCATGCTGTTAAAGAATAGTGATCATTTTTTAAAAACTGCCTTGTGAAATGAAAGATACAGCAGTGCATTCAGCTAAAAGAACAATCTTTTAGAGATCTTAATATAAGCCACTGTCTCTACCAGAATACTTCAAATGGAAAATTCCTCTGAAGCTTGTAATTCATGGAGAGACCAAGGCAGAGAAACGATGGGCTAAGAGGGCAGAAATACACTGGGTGTTCCACACAGATGCACTGAGGGGTGCTTTAGGATGGCACTCCCTCTCTCCTGGTGCACACATGAGGGAGACTCAGAGAACACGGACCAGGCAACCCTTTGCTCCACAAGACTTTGCATCAGGTCTCCCACCAAGATAAAGGAAAGGGTGTTTAAGGAATGTTTTCTGCAACGTGCAAAAAACTATCAGGCAGGCTAGAGGAGTAAACCAAGGAGGCAAGCGTGAGGACTGGTGTGCCTCTCCTCGGCTGCACTGGAGAACAATTTCAGCTGAGGAAAAGGGGTGCGCAGGTTAGGGCAGAGCTGATTGCAAAGACAAGCTTGAGACCAGGGTACGGCGTAAAGGGCACTTAAAAGGTAGCAAGTGATGTCTGAGGTGAAGACAAAATGTTTACAAGAGAGAGTAAACGACACAAATACATGGCCTTGCTAAAGGGTTCACGGAGGCTGCCAGCGCAGCAGACCACGGGCTTGAGGGTGCAGTGTACCAGGTACGTGGGAGGCAAAGAGCAGGAAATGTGACTGGGTATGCAGCGAGAAGGTGCATGGCACAACCTGGAGGCCGGGAGGGGAGGAGAGGTGAACCAGGTGAGGCAGGGTTCAGGGCAGGCTGAGGCACAGCACGGTAGCAGGGAGCTGCACGGCAGGGCAGGAGGCTCGGCAGGGAAGGACGGGCAGGGAAGGCAGCGGGGAAGGGAGGCCGGCGGTACCTGGGCGTCTTGGCGGCGGCGCTCTCCCGGCGGTCCAGCACCCCGGGCACGCAGTTGGTGAGCTCGGTCCAGTCGGCGTGCAGCCCGCAGCTCCAGCCCGTGGAGAAGCGGGAGAAGAGCCAGGTCTCCCTGCGGTTGGGGCGGTAGCAGGTGCACTTCTTCTGCCCGGGCCGGCAGTCACAGGGCACCTCCAGCCGCACGTTCTGCACCAGGTGGCGGCCGAAGGTGGTGCCGCCGGTCTTCTGGATGTGCAGGAAGACGATCACGTCCTCGCCCTTCATGTCGAAGGCGAGCTCCCGCTCCAGCTCCCGCACGGGGAAGTAGTACTTCTTCACGTAGTGCGGGTCCGGCGTGGGAAAGAGGTCCAGCTCCTCCGAGTAGGAGCGGCCGCTGGGGGAACCCAGGCTCAGCCCCGGCCCCACGTACTGGTACAGGATAAGCATGAAGCACACCGAGACGGCCACGATCAGCAAGAACTTGCTGGTCCTCTCAACCATCGTCCTTCCCGCACGCTTCATGTGTCACCATCTCCCGGGGCTGCCGGCGCTGGGCAGACGGCGGCGGTGCCGGGGGGCGGGCGGCGGAGCTCCGGCGGCGCTGCCAGCCGCCTCCCCGGAGCACAGCCTTCCCCCGAGCACAGCCTTCCCCCGGAGCACAGCCTTCCCCCGAGCACAGCCTTCCCCCGGAGCACAGCCCTCCCCGGCGGCGCCGGGCCGCTCCCGGGCAGCGCCGGGAGCGGGGCAGGGGCAGCCCGCAGCCAGCCGCTCCGGAGGCGAACTTGGGGGAGAGAGAGAGAGGGGCAGGAGCGGGGCGGAGAGGGACCGAAACGCAGAACCAGCCCCCTCCCTCCCTCCCTGCGCTTCAGGAAGCCACCCCCATCCCG